>CM067168.1:103022869-103072869 GCA_034093135.1 Erigeron breviscapus
GACGGGGGGCGTGCCTTTTTCTTAATTTGATAACCAATCAGTCCACAATGATAATCCCTAAACATTTAAATGACTTGGGCATCAAACATAGATTTTGAGGAACAGTGTACATAGGTAGGCTTATACAAAATATTGCTTACCAGTATTCCCATGTCATTTCTTTCAGACGGGTCACAAGTTTTTGAAAAACAGAGGTTTTCTCAAAATCTTGTTTGTTGTGAGTTGGTTCAATAAAATTGGTTTCAAGAACACCTACAAATATCAATAAGTTAATTAGACAAAACTCATTTTCCTTTAACAAATGACCGGGGTTCAAACTCTTACCAACAACACCTCTGCCTCGACTGTCAGCATATTGGACAACAGGCTGAAATGCCTGAAAAGAAAAGCCAGCAACATTGCAAAATAAATAACCAGACTGGCCACTTTTTAATTCAAAATCTTAATTAACGCCTCAAAACAAGTGAAAAAGGAATGAGAGCTAATCACCAGTATCAAACGGTTCTTGTGGTAGATGTTAAAACCATGAATGCTCACATTTGGAGCCTCCTTATCAAAGCCTATCGTTGTAACCACCGCACCCTGAATCGATAATCAAATCAACCATGGGTGAACATCGGTACATCTCATACACACTTCTTGAAAAAAATATACGATAAAAATAAATGTGTAAGTATTTGTTAACTTATTACAACCTCGGGACGTCCGTCACTTTGAGGTTTATACAAGATATATTCCGTGTGCTTCAGATCGTTAGCAATATTATGATACATAACAACTTTCCCTCGCAGTACCATTGTGAAAGTCTCGGGTAATTTCAGATACAAGATGGATAGGTATGTCTGAAAAAAAAGACAGATGTAAAAATTTAAGAGATCATATTAAAATTGTCAAATGAAGTTGATACAAATCTTAATGAAGTTCTAAACCTACACGAAGAGAATAACGAAGCTGCTTAGAGATGTGCTGATCCGTCGCTGCCATACGGGAACCTTCTTTCATTTTACCTTTTCCATCCCAGGTAATAAGGATGTCCTGAAAGCAAATTTGGCAATGATAAGTCACATTCAGATACTAAGATATGTATGAATGCCCATGTATGGCAAAAACAGGGGAACTATATGTAAAAGGGAAAGGCTAAACACCTCAGGATCAGAGTCAAAATTAAGCTCCAAATTCCCGTCATCATCAAGCCATAAATTGTATATAATGACTTTTGTTCCGTGAGAACCAACATCATCAAACTACATACATCGAGAACCTCATTATGTTTTATTGATATAATAATTTCCTAACCAGTGTAATAAAGATATGGAGGACCAAACTTACCTGCTTCAATAGTTTCTCTTCTGTTGAATATGGAGACCATTTCAAGATGACAGATAGGTTTGAGTTTGGGTTTTCATTACTTTGTGGATGTAGGGGATCAAAAGTGCCTGTCATAAAGTTCCACTCGTAGTGAACCTGCAGTTTAGAGGGGAATTCGGATAACTCATATTTATTATGATTAGATATATACATTTTATATTGAAGGATCCTTTAGAAGTAAATCGAACTGATGAATTCAACCAAGACAAATCAGCCACCAAAAAAACGAAGTATTTGAAATACTGAATTCTCACCATTGGGACTACTATCCTGTCATAGCCTGATTGAGTTAAAAATGTATATGATAGAAGTCCAATACTTTGGGTCAATGTACTGTCAATAAGAAAACATAGGAAATAGGATTACCATATATATTATTGCACCTACATATAAATAAACTTACACACATATACAGGATCGGATAAGAATGGAGGATGAGATAACAAGACTCGTGAAATTTTCCACTTTGATTCACAATTCAAATTGAGGAAATTCTAAATATTAGGTAACAAAGTTGCAACTTGTAACTTTATTCACAATTATGTATATATATATATTAATATATATATATATAATCGTGATCAAATAAAAAAAGATCTTTGAGTAAAATGTGAAATTAAGTTATAAATTATGTAAATCAATGTCTTTTCATCCATCTCTCCGAATACCCTTCTCATCCGGTTATCTGAGCCTAAATGTAATAATACCAAGAAAGATCTATTGATGATGATTAAGCAATAGAGCTCAAACCTTCCAGTTAAGTAGCGGGTAAAAACTATCACATCTGCTCCAAGCCTCATAGTACTGGTCTTGAAGCCATTTCCATCTGAACGTGTCTACAAGTCAACCAATCAAAATGAAGGGACAAAACATACAATAGGCAAGAAAATGAAAAAGTCACATGTCCTGAACAACATACACTTCCCAATTGCAAACTCTGACTTCTTATCTGAAAACCCAAAGCTCAAACAATGGCGCATCGCCTCTGGGTCCATCCCACCGCCATCATCTAATTTGAGTAAAATAAAGTTAAATCAAAACCTCATACGCCAAATAGAGACCTCTAGAGCATGGAAGAAGAAAAAAAATTGTAAGAAATGGTACCTTGAATTAGCAAGCCTGTACTTCCATCTCTTGGGCTTATTACTTTATCTACAATTACATATGTAGCCTCCTTTTGTATCTACAAGAGATGCAAGATGCAATGACATGAAGCATGTGGAAGTACATAATAAAAGTTCCGTACAGTATAACTCACAGAAGCGACAATAATAAAGTTCAATACCTCGTCCACAGCATTGTCAATCAGCTCGGCTATGGCTGAAGATGCAAGTTAACAGATAATTTGTTACACATGTGAAAAAAATTTAAACTTTATCCAGCACTATGCAAGAAACAAAACAAAGATAGGGTTAAGCTCAACATACCACCAAATGCCCATTTGTGAGAAGTAGCATTTGAGTGAAGAAACTTTGGGTGAATGTGTAGATAACTAGAACCCGCTGTTACAGACATAGTAAATCATTAGAAAAATTCGAGAAAAATATGCATTGTAATATTTATCATTATAGAAGATGACTACATTTAGTAGTTGACTTAGGAGCAAGATCATCATTGTAGGTTCCAGCTTTCCAAAACTGTCTACAAACCGGTGCAGCACACACTGGCGATGTTGAACAAAGGTTTGCGTCGTCTACTAGTGATTGTTCTTGATCCAGCACACTTACACCACTAGAGCTCCAGTTTTCTTCAGCCTCTTGTCTTACACCCTGAATCTTGGACTTTTTATGCGGGGGAGCATCACTATCATTATGCCCACCAAGATTCGACTCCGATTTAACAGGTCTACTCTCCTCTTCGAGAATATCAAAATTAAAAAACTCAGAAATGTCCATCAAGATTATTTCATTCACTGCAATGACACCGGAAAGAGTGAGCTATTAACAGGCAAAAAAAGAAGTCCGAGAAAATAATCTCAAAAGCAAACGAATCCATTGACCATGGAAACCACCCTAACTACCACTGGGCCACCAAGATTTCTTTTCTAGATAACAATATGTCAGTATATTATATATGTAATTGATGCATAGCTAGAAAGTATAAAACTTTAACTAAAAAAAGGGGGAATTTGACACAAAAATAATAATCTCTACAAGGCCAATAACAATCTTGTATAATAAATTGAAACAATTATATCCTTCTTTCACAAAGGCTCTATAAAAAAAATAAATCTTATGAGATTAGGGGTAATGACATTAAAGAATACTTATTAAATGGGTCTCAAACACAATTAACAATAATTACAAGATGCACATTAACTAAACAATATATTAAAAGTTACTAACTTACAGAATATTATTGGATGTGAATTTAATTTTGCATAGTATCACACTCGTTATAAAATTGTTAGCAATATTTTAGTGAATCTATCGCACTTCAATCACAATCTTGATATTGATATATACATATACACACACATATACAACAAAATCTAAATTAAAAATGGAAATTAAGGTACATGCAATACACCTACCGGTGTGTTTGAAATTAAGAGCAAAAAAGAAAGAAAGAGGGGGGAAAAAAAAATTAGGGTTTGGAGTTAAGAAAGGATATAACGAAATATTTATGGCGGTGAGAGTAGTGTTTGGAGAGAGAGAGGGGGGGAAGGGAAAAGGGTTCTTGAAGGAAAAACTGGTGTTTCGATCGACGCTGTTGTTCGATCTAATGGTGTTGCTCAAAATTTAAAATCGACGGTGATTTTATTTTGTTAAATACTAGTTTTTTTTCTTGTTCACCCCATAGGTGGTCTCACAGGAAAAACCCCGGATAGATCGTCAAACGGCACGACATCTACGGCGTTAATGTCATTTGGGGTAAAACTTGCGCCAGGGAATTCAATGCGAATAGTATAATACAAGTTACAAAGCATAATGTACAATCATAAAACATTCAAGTTTTTTTAATCAAAGTAAGTATAATTTGTAAGTATACATGTAGTATTAGAGTGAAGGTTATGATATTTTAACTATGGAGTTGTAGGGTTTTTCTTTTTTTTTGTTTCCGACTAATATCTTAGAAGCTTTCATTCAACTTCTTGATTTCCTTCGTTTTTTTATTTTTGGATTTCTTTCACAAAATGTGTCATTTGATATGACATGCTTTTGAAGATTTCTATCTATAATGTAATGTTTTCTAATTAGACGGTTATAAGTTCAACACAATTATACTAGCATTACAAATTTGTATTACCACGATAATGAGGCCTCGCAACGCGGGCTCCCGACCCTACTCGTAATAATTATAACAATTACTAATTAAAAATAAAATTTAATAATCTACAATATACGTGATTTTCATGATGCACGGTGATTTTCAGTAAAGAGAAACCTATTGTTTTATTTATTTTACCCTAATACTTGTTTTATTTTACCTAAAACCGGGTTGGGTATTATAAAACAAGTATTAAAGTAAAACAAATAGGACAAGATCTTGACCCTTAGATCATGGTTAAATTGATGCACGAAGATTCACGAAGCAATTGATGCCCGATGATTTTCATGATGCACGGTGATTTTCAGTAAAGAGAACCTATTGTTTTATTTGTTTTACTTTAATACTTGTTTTATTTTACCTAAAACCTATATATCATTATATTAATATATATATATTATGATAATATATTATATATTATATTATCTATATATGTAAAAAATATTATCGTTATTAAAATTACTAGATTTTAGACTCGTGTCAAATACACGAGATATTTATGACATATTCAATATAACATTCAATATAAACAATGTAATTAAAAAGTTACAAATAAAGAATCTAAGTTAAAAAATGACGAATAAAACTAAGGTTAGAAAAATATATAGAATAACTAGATTAAACTCGTACGTTGTGCGGGATTGACTGAGAACATAAATATAAAATACAATAACTGATGGTATAATATTATTCATAATTTATTATAATATAAAAAACTGTCAGATTAGACTTGCAATCAATAAAATTATAGTTTATGAATATATAATATATATATATATATATAATATAACATAATGATAACATATAATTATAATCATAAAATATTTTTTATATATATATATATAATATTATATATATATATAATATATATATATATAATATATATATATAATATATATATATAATATATATATATATAATATATATATATAATATATATATATAATATATATATATATTATATATATATATTATATATATATATATATATAATATATATATATATAATATATATATATAATATATAATACACGTCAAATATGTCAAAACATGATATATATTATTTTATATATATTATAATATAATATAATATTTTTAAAAAATAAACATAATATATAAACAATTTCATTTGAAAAGATAGTTATCATTGAATTAATAAAAAAACATAGTATATGTAAACATCTTTGTACTCATATAAAATAAAAAATAAATAAATTTAGGGTACTCTTACTAATATTATGGTTTCCTTATTATAATAATTACTATTTTATTATTATAAACATAGAAAAAGAAAAATAAAGATGAAAAAATAAAACAAAACTATAGTGAATATATATCAATAATAATTAAATATAAATATAAATATATTAAGCATTATTAATCTTTAGTATGAGTTTGAATAGTAAAAATCCGACATAATTTACGGAGTGTTTTGCATGCCGACTAAGAAAATGGAGTGGCATTACATTATCATTATTATTACTTAAATAAAAGATTATGTTGTAAAATATTAACAAATAAGTAAAAAACATAGTTATCTAATAGATAAGGTTGCCACATAGGAGCAAAAATATCCTCTCTTAGTTATATAGAGAGATTTTTTGAAAAAATTAAATCATATCAAGGCTTATATTAAATGTAACAGTTAGTTCGTGTGCTTTAGTATAATAAAAGAAGATTAAGATTAGACGAAATATTTTTTAATATATTAAAAAATATAAATATAATAAACTAGCAACTTAAACTTACTAGGGTGAAACCCTTTTCCCGAAAAAAATCGTAGCAACTTGACCGAAACTAAGTTAAGCACGAACAAGTCCCGCAAAGAGATCAAATTCCAAAGAAATCAGCCAAAATATTTTTCCATTTTTCAGTTGAAAAGGAGATTCTGGAGATATATTACGTAGATTCAGAAGAATTACAACAAACTTTAGTAATCATAACTATTGAAATCTAACCTGACGTAACGTTGTGAAAGTTATATACACAAACTTAATTCAGAAAGTTTTAGGGAATTTCACGTTAACTAAAGCACAAAACCTGTGCTGTTACTAACTACTTGCATTTATTTTATTAATATTAATTATCTATTTTAGTATTATGCCAAAACAGAACAAAACAAAATTGATAACTTTCACAACTATAATATTAGCATATACAGGAAAGAATATTTCAACAACTAATCAGGTATGCTTTAATAATTTATACTATCTGATTATTGGTATCTGAATACTTTTACATTACAGGTGAAGTATTCGATAGATCGATGAGATATAATGTAGTCAATAAATAAGTCACAAAAGTACGAGATTTCTGACCCATCTTATTATAAATAAAAATAAAATAATGATAATAATAACAGACATATGTCATATCTATACTTCTATACTATTATATAAAAATTATACCCCATGTTGAAAAGTTAACATTTTTGGGACACGCGAAATTACCATTTTACCCTTAATGAATTAATTTACACAATTATTCTATTATCTTCCAAAAGATATTCACTACTCTTTTAAATCAAATATCTTTATATCAAATACCTACACCGCTTGACGCATCGGCCGCCACCGTCACCATCCGTCAATACCACCATATAATTGTCACTGTCATCGCCGCCGCATTGCGCGGGTACCATTCTCTTATTATAAATAAAAATAAAATAATGATAATAATAACAGACATATGTCATATTTATAACTAGGTAATTCGGAAGCCTTATCGTTTTTTCACGTTTTGTTATTTAAATGCATTACCACAAACACAACATCGTAAATGTGTTTACTTTCAAATTAATAATTGCGTAAAACATAATGTTTAAAAAAACCTTATAAAGAAGAAATAAAACGCAAATATGTTTATTTAAGGGCAATAACACAACACATTCCAAAATTGTCCACTCCATCTAAGATCATGTTTGTTTAATATTTGGTATGTTAAGCGTATCTGGTTTTGCGGCCTTTTTACATGGTATGGCACGTGACAACATACGGGTATAACATCACGTTTATGTTTACTCAAAAAAATCATGAAGGAAAAAGCATTAATAAAGAAACTCAAAAGTGAATAGAAAACAAAAAATGAAACAAAAAGAATCAAAAGAATATATGTAAAACAAAATTCGACAAAAAACCATTGCATAAAACATAATGTTTAAAAAAACCTTATAAAGAAGAAATAAAACGCAAATATGTTTATTTAAGGGCAATAACACAACACATTCCAAAATTGTCCACTCCATCTAAGATCATGTTTGTTTAATATTTGGTATGTTAAGCGTATCTGGTTTTGCGGCCTTTTTACATGGTATGGCACGTGACAACATACGGGTATAACATCACGTTTATGTTTACTCAAAAAAATCATGAAGGAAAAAGCATTAATAAAGAAACTCAAAAGTGAATAGAAAACAAAAAATGAAACAAAAAGAATCAAAAGAATATATGTAAAACAAAATTCGACAAAAAAATTTGGTAAAAAAATATATCAAAATATAAAAAAAGTTTTTATAAATAACAAATTGTTAAAAAATCAAAATATTGCAAAATAAAAATAAAAGAAAACAAATATTTAAAAAAAACCCAAAATTAAAATTTAGGAACAAAAACTTTTAAAAAAATTATCAAGGAAAAGGTTATGTTTAAACAAAAATATGTTACTTAAATTGATTTTATATAAAATCAAAGAAAACAAAAAAAGACAAAAGTATATATATTCAATCTATTCAAATATAAAATTTCAGGGTTATATATGAAAGTTTTATAAAAGTATGTATATCAATTTATTCAAATATAAAATTTCAGGGTTATATATGAAAGTTTTATGGGTTAAAAATGTAAATTTTGAAAAGAAAAATGAATTTAAAAAAATTTGGGGGGAAAGGAATCGAACCAGGGACCTCCCCTTTAGGGGGCAAGGTCTTTACCACTCAACCAAACTCAAACTTTTGTTTATATTTTACATATGTTTTATTTATGCCAAAAATGCAGGTAATAGTAAGTAATATAAAAATTAAGATAAGATACCATATGTGGGGGGTAAATTTGCGTATTAGGAAAAATTTGCTTATATTAAATCAAGATAACCATTTGCTTATGATATTTGGATAACCACCAAATATACGTAGTCTTAAATTAGGATAATACTAAATTAATTATCTTTAATTAAAATTTAAATGGTAAATATAAAGAATGACATCAGCAATTTTCAATTTGATTAAATTGAGAGCTATGATTGGTTAATAAGCTATTAAGTCAGTTGTCTTTTAGTATATATACAGATACAGATAAAGATAAAGATTATTCACAAGAAAATAATTGATCCTCCTAATCATTAGCCTAAAAATCCTCCTAATACCTTATAAATGTGACAAGTGTATTCCACTTAATCTCTTTCTTAATTTCCCCCTTGAATTTTCACATATCACTATCCAATAAATTAGGAGGATTTTTAGGCTAATGAATGACGAGGATTAATTATTCCCCTTATTCAAAATACATCTTTTCTAAATTAAATATTAATAATGAAAAGTGTAAGTTAAAAATGAAAAACAAAAAAATATAAATTAATGATGAAAAAAAAAGTGTAATTAATGATACTTTTTTTATAATTATAATATATAATAATTAAAGTTCTTTGATTGTATTTATTTTTTAAATAACATAATATAGTTAAATGTTTATTTATAACTAATATTTATATTATATTAGATTTATAATGATTTATTATATTAAATCTATAATATAATTAACATAAACAAATCTAATCAATTATATAGACTCAACTATATATACTATAAACAACTTTGATATATAAAGTTTTTTGAATAACTATTAATTATGTTATTATGAAAAACTAATATGTTTATCTCGCATATTACGCGGAAAAACATCCTAGTCTTTTAATATACTAAAAACAGTTGCTCTAATAACTTGTTAACCAATCACAAATTTACACTTTTTAACCAATAATTTTAATATATTAAAAGTTGACATTTGTTTTTATGTTTGACTTTAATTTACTCCCTCCGTCCCACTAGAAGTGTCACGTTTTGAATTTTTAAAGTTTTTATTTATAAACTTTGACCTTAAATATTTTTGTTATGTTATGTAAACTTGATGAAAATTATAACAATGAAAACATGTCTAAAACATAAACAATTATTATAACTTTCATCAAGTATTATCTAACACAAACAAAATTAGTTTTAGTAAGCGAAAACTTTTATACAACCCATGTTTAAATAAAACAAGATGAGATGAAATTGTAAGTAATTAATATGTAAGGGGTATACCTCCTGCGGATTCATGACGAACTCGACACAAGCTCACAAAGATCTCGAAACGAACTATAGAAACAACTCTAGGATTATCTCCGCAACAAACCGAAACTGATCTAACTACGAACTCACTTGTTTACTCAAACTCACAACCTCATGTTTTGAATTTCTGATTAATATATTACGGATTTATGGTTAAAGAATGGGACGTATGGTGCATGGTTTTGCAAACTCAAAGAGATATGAATAAATAAACAGGGGGAAGTCGGTCCTATATAAAGAAGTTAGCCCGATAAAACTCAATTTGGCTGAATGGACGGAATTATAAGTCGTGTTATTAACCAACTCTACCATCTCACCTTTATCCTTATCTCACGTGTACTTTATATAATCTTAAAGCTCAAAATATACATATATCCTATTAATAATGCATTTCAACCATATCTATTTTATTCAATAACTAATACAGATACTACTATACTAGGCCATTATTATTGTTGTTATTATTTTTCTTTAAGTTTTTGACCATTGAAGTCGCACAAATTTCTTGTATCTCACGGTTGTTTGTTGCAAGTATATAAGAGTTTATCTATATCTAAAGAGACTACCAACTAAATTTCTAAAATTACGGCTTTCTAACTATCTACAATATAATTTACACTCCATATTTTCTAAGTATTATTATTTGATTACTTAATATTTCACAATAAAAATTCGGGGTATTATAATATAAGTAAATGATGCATAAGCATGATAGCTTTAATAAAAAAATATGATACTAATCGTAGGTACCGATTGATTATATAATATATATATATATATATATATAAGTTTTAATACTCGTATGTTGTATGGATTAACTATATTTATCGTATGATTGAATTTATTTTTAAAAAATTAATATTTAAACATGTTTAATCACATGTATTTAGTCTCTTTAAATAATAACACATGTATTATGAAAATATCGGTTGAAAACTAATATAATGAGTTGCAAACTTGTGACCTTTGACTGAGTCATTATGAGTTGTAAACTTGTGATTGTTATATTTTGATACTATTGTGATGGTGATGCTACTGGCGACGTCAAATGGTGTAGGTAATTGATGTAAAGATTTTGGTTTAAATGGGCTAATGACTAATAGATATATCTATACTACTATATAAAGTATCAACCTCTCCCCCAGTGATGGACCCAGAATCTAAAGTGACCCGTAGTACAATTTTTTTTCCACTAGCTTTGTATCGGCATAAAGTAACGCTAATAACGATAACGACTAAATTGTTACGATTTTTAGCACTTTTTTAAAGAACTTTTGCTATTTTTAATGAATTTTAAAAATTTATGGCACTTCTAGTAGTTTTTCTTTATCATTTAGTTGTATGGATACATCTTTATAAGTTTTATTAATAGCAAAATGTTTCAAAAGTCTAAAGATGGTTATATTTACCGGTATCCCATATTTATTTAACCCGTAACACCAATAAAAAATACATCATTTTTCAAAAAACTTGAACTACATGAATTTAGCGGACCCGTAGCCCCGGCTACCCCTAATTCCTATGTAGTTCCGCCCCTGCTCTCCCCCATTTTATCAAATTACAACTTTGAATTACCCAAAATACCCCTCTTTTTTATTCACTAATTTAAACATTTATAACTAATATACCTATAATACCCTTAATGAAATAATTTACAACATAAACCTCTCAACCTTTAAGATAACTACGCTACCACCTTTAACAGTAACTACTTTAATATTCACCATCGCCGCATTCTGCGGGCATATGACTCGTTTTATAATATAAGAGACTAATGATCTAATTTAATATTAAAGGTTGGTGATGATTTAATTTACTAAGAGTAATTTGGTCATTTCGCATGTCTCAAGTTTTTTAACTTTCATCATAAGTATAATTTTTATATAATAGTATGTATAGATCTAGATGTTATTAAATAGGAGGCTACGATGACGATTATAGACATCATTAAACAACTTTGAAAAAATGGATAGGGAAGAGTTTTCAAGCTTACATTAAAATTAAAAATCTAAAACTTAAAAATTATAACCTTTTAATTTTAGTTTAAAAAATAAATTAATAAGTATTTATTTTACTTGCATTGCGCAAGATTTAAAAAAAAAAAGAGAAACAAACATGGAGGCTCGACATTCTAAGGGTTGGGCTTTGGCTCAACTGTCACTCCTCCAATGTATTTATTTGGGAAAGCAAACAGTGAGCATACGTATCTCGCAGCCTTTCTATCTACTATCCACATCACAAAAGCATAAATGTTATCACATTTATTGTTACCAGTATATTCGAGAACATTCTATACCTCGTATTGTCAGCTGAGTACTAATGGGCCAAATCCATTTCTGATAGGCCCCAAATTATGATGTGACCTAATCTAATGCCTATAAATACTCCTCATAATTGGTTGTCAGAGACAATCAATTCAGTCACAATCAATTTATTCTCATTCAATATAATATTCTCTGTAATGGTATATTCATCAATATAATCATCAGTATATTCATAGATATTATCATCAGCACATTCATCATCAATCCTTCACAAACATTAAATCACTCATATATCATATCCTCCAAAGATCGAAACGTCTCTTTGGGAAAATCATCAAACACCTTAGATTCGTCAAGAGTTTATTAGGTTTGCACTACTTTGTAGGAGATCTTGATGATTCTCTTGGTTAAATCCCTTGTTTGATTGAGCTTCTCATTTTCATGCTCAAACATTGGCGCCATCCGTGAATTTACTGATCACTGGACGGTTTTGTGTTGTTACAAATCAAAAATCATCTTTGTTCTTCTTTATTTCTTGTTTGTTTCTTAGCATCATATGGCTGAGGAATTTACTCCTGTTTCTCAGGTTATACCTTCTGGGTTGGGGAGGGTTATTGATGGAGATGATTCTCCAACAATGAATCTGGAAACTTCTGAAATAGGTGAGATTCAAAATACCTCAGGAGAAAAATTTCCAGATTTTGGTCCTAGATCTAGTGAAGTTGTGACAAATGCAACTAATGTTATTTCTGGTGGTGGATCTAGGTTGCCACCCAGGGTAAGCTTTGCATCTAGCCTTGGGTCTGGTAGTGTTAGTGTGGGACCACTTTTCTCCACACCTTCACCCTCTGTATCTCCCTTTGTATCTTTATTTACAACACCCCCAACTAGCACATCTCCTATCACTATGCTCTCTTCGGGTCCTAGTCAGTTGAGTTCTCACATAACTAGCTTGACCAGCCCACCCATGACTGGAGGTCAGACATCCTTGCAATCAATGGCCAGCTCCTCTCAATCTGTCACCATTTAGGAGAGCCATTTGTTGGAATTGATAAAGTTAGCTGCCAAGAACACTCAGCAAGTACAAGCTCCACCACCTCCTCCAACTGATTGGTTTTCTCAAATCTCTGCTGCGTTAAGGCCAGCTCCGCCTCAGCCGGCCCCACAACCCGCTCCACAGCCTACAGGCATGGAGTCAATAATGAAGTTATTGGTAGACGAAATGAAAAAACAAAAGCCAGTAGAGCCTGCTCCTGAACCAGTTAACCCAGCAAAAGAATTGTTAAAAATGCTAAAGATTGCAGCGGGGGAGGAGGCTGATGAGCAAGCAAGGGTGGCCACAGTGCCAAAGTCTGCAACAAAGTCAAAGTTTTGTGACTGGGTGGCAAACTATGCCTTCCCAGACGGTCAGAAGGTTCCCACTATCGTTGGCACTTATGATGGTACTAGGGACCCAGAAGATCATCTCGCAATCTATGATCAAGCCGTATTAACTGAGAAGTGGGTGGACCCCGTGGCATGTCACTTGTTCCCAGGCACTTTGCAGGGTTATGCTTTGGAATGGTTCATCAAGAATCCTGAGAAGAGTATCAAAAACTATGAAGATTTGAAGAAGAAGTTTATAGGGCAGTTTGTCCAGCAGAAGAAGCGTCAGAGAAGTCACCTGGAAGCTCACTTAATTAGACAAAGAGAAAGTGAATCATTGAGGGACTTCATCTCAAGATACACTAAGGAGTGTCAGAAAATACCAAGCCTCCCTGAAAGCCAACAGGTCTCAGGTTTTACTTTGGCATTGCTCCCTGGCGAACTCCAAGATGATCTAAGCAAAGAGAATCTCGTTGACGTTTGGAGAGGCTACTGATAGGGCGTTCAATTTCATTCTCTCCAAGGAAACTGCCCTCCTTGTGAAGGGGGCAGTCAGAAAGGATAGGCCTGGGGGAGGTCCTGGGACGTCGGGAGGCTTGGGTGGTGGAAGGTATGATATTAGAAGAAATGATAGAAGGTTTGATCATAGAGACACTAAAAGGAGAGAAGAAAGAAGAGATGATAGGAGAGATGACAGAAGGGAGAAGAGGAGTGGCCCGTATGACAGAGTGATCAACTTGATAAAATCCCCAAGGGAGATCCTCAAGACTGAGCGAGTTGGTGAAAATTTCAAACCTCCCCGACCTTTGATACACAGGTCTGGGAAGAAAGACATGTCAAAGTACTGCGAATTCCATGAAGACCATGGTCATGAAACAAATGCTTGCAGGGAGCTTAAGATCGAGATAAAAAGGGCTTTAGATGAGGGAAAGTTGGAACACTTGGTCCCAGGTGCAAAGCAAGGAAAAAGAGCTACCCAGGCTAAGAAGACTTATACTTGGCAAAAGCGAGATGGGAGGAACGATCGACCCCCACCTCCAGATGGCCATGTTTACATGATAAGAGGAAAAACCAAGTACGAAAAAAGAAAAGCAGAAGTTCTTGAACCATGGAGGATGGTCTCAATCTCTTTCCCACCAGTTAAGGTTGTTTCCTCCGATCCAGTAGTGATACAAGCTAGGGTGGCAAACTTTGAGGTTGGAAAGGTATACTTGGACAATGGAAGTTCATCAGACATAATATATGACCATTGTTTCCGAAAGTTACCCCAGAGAATTAGAGATCTTAAGCGACCTTCGGTGACACAACTTGTTAGTTTCATGGGAGAGTCCAACAGGCCAGTCGGGGAGGTTACTATGGAAGTTATGATGGGGGAATACCCTTATCACAGAATTGAACTTATTGACTTCATGATAATAAGAGCCCCATCAGCTTACAACGTCATACTAGGCCGACCCTCAATGCAAAAGTTCATCGCTATGGCTAGTCGCATTCCTTCTTGGTCCCACCATTATCTATAAGATACGTAACGCGTTGACCCGAAAGTTTAGCCTCACAATGCTCACGTATTAGCCACACAAGTAGTTAATGCTCTCAAACCGATGTAATATACTCACTTCATATCATTAAGCTAAGGTAAGAGGGCTAGAATCCTATGGGATTGTTACTTATCATTTTATCATGTCAAGTTCACTACAGTCGTTTATCCTTAATTCACGTAATCATGTCAATACATCATACAAATAAACTAACTTGTTAACTTCATTCATACAATCGTCCATCTACTAATACATTTTTACACGTGTATTACCAACTACGTTATATCATGCTTACAACCAAGTTTAACAATGTCTCATACATGTTCAATTTCGCATACTATTAAGCAACATATCCTTTTTGTTCTCCGATTACGTTTAACATCATTAGGGTTGGAATATCACCCGTTTATAATACATAAGAGTTAGGATGCTTACACTCTTGACACTCTCTTAGGGTGCATATCAACATATTTATCACATTGTATTCTAGCCGTTTATCAACACGTTTAAGTCGGATAACTACGAAAACATTTACAGCATCGACGTGACCACTACAGGGCATACATACATACACATCACACATGCATAACATATATGTTACTAAATCATACTAGTCAACATGTTATTCCACTACCAAATCCAATCATAGTAATAGTTCTAGAGTTTATGACCCGGGGGTTAACTTCACAATCGCTCTCATGTTAGCCGCACTAGTAGTTAGTACTTTCATGCCAACACACTACACATGTTTAATGTCTTTACACTAAGGCCAACACATAAGTGTTGTCAAATACTTATCATATATCGTGCTATTATGCCATCATATCATACTTGTTTCATATCACTACACTAAGGACAACATATCAAAGTTCTCAAGTGATCGTTATCTATCATGTTCTCGTGCCAAGTTCACAACAATTGTCCACCGTCAAAACCAAATACTCGCATTAAACACATCTCATTACAAGCAGCTAAAACAAGTCAACTAACACGAGTGGTTTAAAGTATAATCCGAATTCGATATGCTCTCTAGTTATTGACCGGGTATGTATATAGGGTGTACCAATGGCTAACCCTCCACCCAATCAACTTCCATTAAGCATATCGGTTCCTTATTATACTCTAAGCCATGCATGCTCAATCCATGATGTTATTAACTTGTTATAATATTGGGTGACCATAAAAGAGTTGATCGGGTTCTTTTAGGGTTGCCACAATATTATACTAAGTTAATAATATAACTTCATTTTGCTCTAAATCATCCAACTAGCACCAATCAATAGTAACAATCCATATCAATGACAATCAATCTCAATCAATGCACACATTAACCACATTGTACTCAATCCACATTTATCACATTAAACTCAAGTCATCACATAAGTGGTTTTAACTACGAACTCACAATATACACTTTATAGGGTTCACATAATTCACATTGCACACAATTTCCTAACCATGCATGCTATATGAAGAGTTTTAACTTAAGCCGTAGTCTAGGTCAAACCGCCTAATTCTCTACGACCACGCATGGGCCACCATACAGTAAGTGATCATTGACGCTGTAACCACCTAAATATCAATCATATACATTCATATCAACTCACTTAAACACATATACGTAGTTATTAAATATTCGGCAAAACCCTAATTAGGTTTCCAAAGTGGTTCTCGACGTTAAGTGACTTCTAAGACTCTTAATCATTGTTAAATAAGTTAAGGAGTGAGTTAGATCGAAGCTCGATGCGTTACAAAGGTCCTGAAAGTCAAATTAGGTCAAACAAGAAAATCAGAAAATTACAACTGGCGTAAGCTACGCCCCTATGGGCCGTAACTTATGCCCCTACAATTTATACCTGGCGTAACTTACGCCCTCCAGGGCCGTAGGTTACGCCCCCTACTGGGCAACCCACGAACAGCAGCAGCAGAATGCAGAAAATGAACCCAAAACCCTAATTTCTCAAAACCTAAGACCCTAAATCGACTCATAAGGCTATAGGACCCGTTTTGAAGTTACATTTGACCTTCTAACACCTAAATACACTTGCCCAAACCCGTATTTCCATCCATAACATCATCAAATTCTCCAAATCGATCAAACCCTAATTAAACCCTAATTGACCCAAACTTCATTTTAAGTCGATTTAGAACTTGTAAATGTACGAGATGACTAGAAACGAGTAAACTAACATAAATAGAAGTAAATGGGATGAATTAGACTTACCAAAACTTCCTTTCCGAGCTAGAACCCGATTTATGGCAAAATGGGTAAAAATGCTAGAACTTCAACCTTTGATTCTTCAATAAGACGATAATGAGGTATAGATGACTATGATTCTAATGTTATATCAGTTCTAAACACCAAATCGATGAAAGAAGAAGAAGAAATGAAGATGGCTTTCCTTTGCTTTTACTTTAGAGAGAAAATGAGAAAAAGATATAGAAAGAAATGAGAGGAGGAAAAGAAAGATAAGGAGGGGAGAAATGGGTCAAGGGCTGATGGGTCGTGGACGACCCACGGGCTGACCCGTTTCTCTTTTCAAGCCAAAACACAATCATTAGACATTTAAACACCGATCAAAACACATTATCGACCCAAATACTTTATTAACTTATATTGTTAGTCATATTACACGTAAAGTCAACGGGTCAAAATTCACGGATGTTACAACACTCACCATAGCAGAATGGAGTTGTGGAAAGAAAGAATCGCACACTGATAGAAGCAGCCAGAAGTATGCTATCTGAATCAAGTCTTCCCACCAGTTTTTGGGCTGAGGCAGTTGCAACTGCTTGTCACACCCAAAACCGGTCAGTCTACATCAAGAGACATAAGAAGACTGCCTATGAAGTACTCAGGAATCGTAAACCAAATATTGGATACTTTCATGTATTTAGTTGTCCAGTTTATATCTTAAACGATTCCAGTCAGCTTGAAAAGTTTGATGCAAAAGCTGATGAAGGGGTATTTTTAGGTTATTCAGATATTTGAAAGGCCTTTAGAGTTTATAATTATAGACTCCAAAAGGTTCATGAGACAATTCATGTCACATTCGATGAATCAACTGAAGCAATCAACAAGAGACCAAGCCTTGATATTACTCCAGTCATTCCAATCAATTTTGGTGAAACTGACCAAGTTAATCCGTCAGTTGTTTCACCAAAAGATGTTTCCAGTTACAACAAATTGGAACCAGTTAAGAAGAAGAACACCACCAGTGACACATCATTCTATCCCTCCATCAATTTCAACTTACCACAAGAATTGGTGATTGGATCTGATGTACGTGCCACTCCAATATCAGCACCAGTTCAAACTCCAACTTCTCCAGTTCTTCAAGAAATGCCTTTGAATGAAGAATTTCATGATGCAAATCGTGACCTCATTGACTCTGATGAGGATGTAGAAGTAGTTTGGACTGATCCTTCTCCAGAAGCTATTGCAACTGAAGAAGATCGCCAAGTGACTTGCACTGATATTGTAGTTCACCAGCCTAGTCAATATACTAGATGGACTCGAGCACATCCAATTGAACAGATTGTGGGAGATCCAAATAGTGGGGTTCAGACTAGAAGAGCCACCAGTGAGCAATGCTTAAACGTTACCTTCTTATCTCTAATTGAACCGAAGAAGATTGACGAGGCTATGGCAGACCCAAGCTGGGTGGAAGCTATGCAAGAAGAGCTCGTCCAGTTTGAAAGAACAATGTTTGGGAGCTTGTTCCTTGTCCACCAGGGTTAAAGAAAGAACCCATTGGTACCAGATGGGTCTACCAAAACAAGATGGATGAAGATGGCCATGTTGTAAGAAACAAGGCCAGATTAGTTGCCCAGGGTTATTGTCAAGCAGAGGGCGTTGACTTTGATGAAACTTTTGCTCCAGTTGCAAGACTTGAAGCCATCATAATATTTCTGGCTTATGCAGCCCATCTGTAGTTCAAGGTCTTCCAGATGGATGTCAAAAGTGTGTTCCTTAATGGAACATTGGAAGAAGAAGTTTATGTTAAGCAGACTCTAGGTTTCATCGATGAGAAGCATCCTCATTGGGTTTATAGACTGAACAAAGCATTGTATGGTCTAAGACAAGCCCCAAGAGCCTGATATGATACTTTAACTAAACATCTTCTTAAAAATGGCTTTCAAAGAGGTGCAATAGATAATACCTTATTTGTCTTGAAAGAAAAAGGTAATATCTTACTGGTACAAATTTATGTTGATGACATTATATTTGGTTCAACTGATGATGCAATGTGTAAAAAGTTTTCTAAAATCATGTCATCTGAGTATGAGATGAGTTTAATGGGTGAATTAACATTTTTCTTAGGTCTTCAGATTAAGCAAACTGAAAATGGAATTTTCATAAACCAAGGAAAATATGTCAGAGATTTGTTAAGAAAATATAAATATGATTCAATCCCATCGAAAAACACACCTATTGCAGCACCATTAAATTTGGACTCTGACCCAACTGGCAAACCAGTGAACATAACTGACTATCGTGGTATGGTTGGTTTACTGATGTATTTAACTGCCAGTCGACCAGATATAATGTTTGCAACATGTCTATGTGCCAGGTTTCAGGCTTACCCTAAAGAATCACATTTGCACGCTGTAAAGCGTATCTTTAGATACCTGAAAGGGTGTCCTAATCTTGGTCTTTGGTATCCCAAAGGCTCAGGATTAGATCTAATGGGTTATTCAGATTCAGATCATGCAGGTTGTAAGATCGATAGAAAATCAACAACTGGTGGTTGTCATTTCCTTGGAGGAAAACTGGTTGTTAGGTCCAGATTTAGTCCAGACGTACTGGACTGGCTCCAGACTGGACTACTGGAACCTTATTTAGGTTTGTTAAGAAACTTGTTTTGCTGGTCTCGCTCCAAACCCGACTACTGGAGCTCACTGAAGATCTGACCAGAAAACATATTCTACTGGACCTACTCCAGACTTGGAATCTGGAGTCCCTCTAAAGATTTGTCCAGAAATAATTGAAGACTAGTGAGCATTTACTTGTACAGGTAATCTGGAGCATTCTCCAGATTAGCTCACTGAAGACTTCACCCCAGTCCAGATCTACTCTACTGAAGACATTCTGACTGAAGTCAAAGACTGAAGTCTGAAGAAAGAAGACTGACAAATGGCGGAGTCCACTGGAAGTCTTACCAGATCTGCACACTGGAGGATTGTTAGTGTTCTAGATCCTGCAAGTCTGAACACTAATATCGAGGATTGACTTTTGCCTTTAACACACTTTCCAAAGAACAATCCACTTGTTCTTTAACAAAGTATACGTGTGTTAAGGTGGTTGGATAATAGGATACACTTGCACTTGATGTGACTTTATCCTTATTCTTATCTAATACATTTAATGTTCTTGTCGGATCATTAAATGTATGCCAACCATATTTGTACGGCACAAATTCACTGGTGAATTTGTTGCCTATAAATACAAAGTCATTTCCTTGACAAAATACTTTTAAGCATTCCTTTTGCATTTAAGTGAATTTGTGCAAATACTCTCGATCTTAAACAGGGATACTTCACAACTTTAAGTATCTCGATCCCAAAGAGTTATTTGACAAACATAGATCATATTGTAACTCATAGGTTGTTAGGATACTCACTTAATTGTGTTATCTTGATTCCGCAACAACCTTGTATTTTATTTACACATCAATAAATGAAATACCCATGAAACATACATAATGGTCCACTTTATTTGTTTATTGCTTTAAGTCTTGTATTACTTTGTTTATATATCTTGCATCTTTATTTACAAGTAATACTAGTCCATATCTAGTGATTATTAGACTTGTTGTATTTTACACTTTCTATTGGTTAACCATCTCGTTAATTAAGGGACTAACACTGGTAAGTTGGACCAGCAAGAAGCAGACTTCAGTCTCTATGTCCACTGCTGAGGCAGAGTACATTTTGTGAAACACGTTTGGAACGTGTGTTGATCGTAAATCGTGATCTATCCTAAACTAGAAGTGCGAAATCCATCTAGATTAGTTATTAGGGTTCTTGTATAATACAAAGATAAGAAAACAATTACAATGGGAGAAATAATAAACATTATCATTAGTCATATGATTACAATACAAAACGAATTCGTATGATTACATCTTGAAGACTACGAATCACAATCAACAAGACGACTAACAATAATGAATATGGTGGACTTACGACTGAGGGTTTGCGCGATCCCTCAGCCGGCCATGGACGAATTACATAGCTATTAAATCATCACTGAAATCTGAAACCTAAGTCCTATATTTATAGGTACAAATGGGCTGGGCTGTCAAATTCGTACAAAATGGGCTTGGCCTTACGAACTTATTAGTTCTTACGAACTTAAAGTTCGTAAGGCATATATGTACGAACTTATTAGTTCTTACGAACTTAAAGTTCGTAAGGCATATATGTACGAACTTATTAGTTCTTACGAACTTAAAGTTCGTAAGGCATATATGTACGAATTTCTCAGCCTTTTAGAATTATTGCATCGGACAACAATTTGTGCACTTTATGTGCACCAACAAACTCCCCCTTGGCCGGTGCAATCAATTCTTCAAAATCCGATATTAGTTATAGAAAGTCTAAACAAATAGTCTCCCCCGTAACTAAAGATATCGGGTCTTCTTATGTTGAAACTCGATCTTCTGAAACTTCACTCTGATCTTCAACCTGTAAACTCTCTGTATCTTCATGACAACCAACTAACCCAACACCTCTCATTGTAGTTCTCCCCCTCAACAGTAACCACCTCCGAATTAAACATAAGCAATCATCCACCCGGATCTATTTGCATGTCGTGCTTAACCGGCATATAATAGAGAAGTAGAATTTCCAACAATCAGCATCAAATCAATCAGCTCCCATAAAAATAAGAAACTCTGCAAACTGAATCACAAAATGTAGTCGCATAAATCCTGTCTCAACTAGCAGTGTCTGACTCTGTCTTGTATCTTCACAAATCCACCAATCACTCGAAGTCGTTCTTATCAGATCTCCTCTTCAGTTGTATATGCTGCCATAATATAAAGATCTTTATCTATGCAACTCCTCCGCAAGAATCACCTGATAATTCATCTCTACATCTTGGAATATGGATAAGATTCGATCTTCAAATACTGAACAACAAATAACCAGCTTCAATGATCCAATACTTCAACAAAGTTTCCACGACCGCTATATATGAAAATCATCCGTTGATATAAATCAATTTGAACATATAGTTCGATGATCTTCAAAACGCCTCGAGCATTAGAATACAATAATCACCAACAGAATAACCTTTGATCGTTATGTAACTCGAGTATGTAGAAAAGTTTTGCTCAAAAATCAAAATGAATATTTTATTCCCCCTCATTTTTCTGCAAAACTTTGAAAATCAGCCCATCTACTAGCCTCCAGTTTCAAAAATCTCCCTTTCATGTGGTTCTAAACAGGGTATATTGTGTTTCCCTCCAAAAACAATTTCGGGAAAAATGTTCTCGTGAAATTTTGAAATTCACTTTAACTTTTGATCTAATAATGGTAGAAATTTTTTTTGATAATCGTCATTTTTTGCCGAAATTGCGCCAAAAACGCACGAAAATGACCCAAAATTTTTCGGACCTTTACCAAATTAATTTTCCCGCGTAAAAACGAGATTATAAGATCATAGGCAAAAATTGTTTTTCCCGCCAAAAGACTTTTTTTTTTTTTATTAAGAATCTTCTGGTTGGAGAAAGACACCCTGTGTTTCTTCTGATCAGATGTGGAATCGTTCTCTTCAGACTGAAACATATATGAACCTCTTTCTTGAACTCTATCTTCTATGATCATCTTCGTATAGCATCGGCACAGTTAAAGAACTATACCTACGAACTTGATCTCCTGGCTTGAACATATTCGTAATATGTGTTGAACTTAAATGACCAACTTCGTATGTAGAAAATCAACAATACATGCGAAGTTATTCTGCCAGGTATGAACATCTTCGTAAGAAGAACCATGTTTGTTCTTGCGAATAAACCCAAATTGGTGTTATCTTCGTAAGTACAATCTTTCTGCAAACATATTCACTACTGCGAACTTGTTATCTTCGTACTTATCTTCGTAAGTACATCTTCTCACGAACTTGTTACATATTGCGAAGATATGCTCAAAAACACTCTTATCTTCGTAAGAATAAGGTCTGAACGAAGATAGCTTAAGTTCGTTGGCTAAGGTTCGGAACGAAGATAGCTTAATTACGTAGGCTAAATTCGTTTGATGAAGATTCAAAACGAAAATGAAGATAACTTCGTTTTCTATCTTCGTTTGAAGAACTTTAGAATGAAATTAAGTTAAGTTCGTTTGCTATCTTCGTTTGATGAACTTCAGAACGAAATTAAGTTAAGTTCGTTTGCTATCTTCGTTTGATGAACTTCGTTTTGCTAAGTTCGTAAGGCAAACGAACTTAACGACAGAAACTTCATCTTCTTCATACTTTCGAACATAAACCCTAATCCAGATCATGATCGAAGGCAAAATAGCCTCCCCTTCTCTGATACCAATTGTGAAAACACGTTTGGAACGTGTGTTGATCGTAAATCGTGATCTATCCTAAACTAGAAGTGCGAAATCCATCTAGATTAGTTATTAGGGTTCTTGTATAATACAAAGATAAGAAAACAATTACAATGGGAGAAATAATAAACATTATCATTAGTCATATGATTACAATACAAAACGAATTCGTATGATTACATCTTGAAGACTACGAATCACAATCAACAAGACGACTAACAATAATGAATATGGTGGACTTACGACTGAGGGTTTGCGCGATCCCTCAGCCGGCCATGGACGAATTACATAGCTATTAAATCATCACTGAAATCTGAAACCTAAGTCCTATATTTATAGGTACAAATGGGCTGGGCTGTCAAATTCGTACAAAATGGGCTTGGCCTTACGAACTTATTAGTTCTTACGAACTTAAAGTTCGTAAGGCATATATGTACGAACTTATTAGTTCTTACGAACTTAAGTTCGTAAGGCATATATGTACAGTTCTTACGAACTTAAAGTTCGTAAGGCATATATGTACGAATTTCTCAGCCTTTTAGAATTATTGCATCGGACAACAATTTGTGCACTTTATGTGCACCAACACATTTCTGCGGCCAGTTGCTGTGCCAGATTCTCTGGATCAAGAACCAGTTACTAGATTATGGTCAAAAGTATACAAGGACCCCAATCTTTTGTGACAACACCAGTGCAATTGCTATATCTCACAACCCAGTGATGCACTCCAAAAGAAAGCATATTGACATCAGGTATCATTTTATTCGTGATCATGTTATGAAAGGAGACATTGAAATTCATTTCATCCCCACTGACAAACAGTTAGCTGATGTTTTTACAAAACCTCTCGATGAGAAAACCTTTAAACATCTCATCAGTGAACTGGGAATGTTAAATCCTTAAAACTGGAGATTTCTTTGTTATTGAACGCGTCAGTGACACTGATGAAGTTCTCCAGTTGAGGAGGTCCAGATAATCTTTGCTCGCCAGGTTATCGAACGCCTTTGTGATACTATCCTGGCACTAATCGATTTCTGGATCATCATTTTAGGGGGAAAGACTCAAAATATTTTCTGACTAAAATTCGTTTTTGTTTGAAAATGGCAACTGGAGAACTCTCCAGTTGGAAACTGGCACTGGACTAATCCTCCAGTGACCAGATTCAGTCTTGTCTTAATTTTTTATAAAGTTAGAAATACTTGGTCAATATTTGTGACACGTGATGGTACTCGAGTGTTTTAAACCACTTGGTATCATCATCTGACGTGTTTAAAGTCATTTTGGTAAATAACAACTGTTTGTATTGGGAACATAAAAAGTGAGTGGGCGCGTGGGTAAGATAAGCCGTCGTAGCATTTAATGCTGACATGGTAGCATTTAATGTTGACATGGGAAATTATGATTTTATTTCAAAATTCAAACTTATTTTGTTAAAATATGTACAAAATTGATTTTGTTAATAAAATATAATTTTTGGTATTGTGAGTCCCAATATAGATGGTTAATTAAACCCGACTGGCAAGTACAACTGATCTTGATGGACAAGTTCAGTTTACGATCCAGATATGGATAACAAGAAACAATTGACTAGATATAAAATGTAAGAACAAGTTGGCAGAAACTATATAAAGATATATATAAATATAATCAAGTATGTAGCATTGAGACACGTTGTTTTCTTTTCAATGTATTTGATTTATTGATGTATAAACAAATACAAGGATTGTTGCGGAACAAAGATAAACACCCAAGTGTAAGTATCTAAACAATCCTGAAATACAAGTGATCTAATTAACTTGGAAATACTCGTAAGTTTACTTAGAGTATATCTCACAAGTTGCAATGCTAAAGTTTCTAAGCCCTTTGCAAGTTGTGAGAAGACTTTGTATTTATAGACCAAGTCCATGATGATGTGGACAAGATCGTACAAATGTGGTTGTGAGCATTTAAGGAATTAAACCATAATTCCTTACATGCTGCACTTGGAAGAGTATATAAGTCACTTGATGTGACTTATAGTACTAGGTTCCAAGTCTATACTTTGTACCTTTTGTTAATAGATAAATCTATTAACCGGATAAAGGTGTAAAGTAAAAGTCTTCCTCGTAATCAGTGTAAAGTGTTGTAAATACTTTATACTGAGATGCTTCAGTCTTGATCTGGTAGAATCACTCTTTGCTCGCTTCTGAGATGATTCTCTTCTTCATACTTCAGTCTTTGACTTCAGAATGAATGCTTCAGATTTGTCTCGATCTGAACTGAAGTGAAGCTTCAGTGAAGGAATTCTGAGACATCTCAGAATTCTGTACAGACGTCTTCACTAAACTTCAAGCTATTTCTAAACAAATTATACTTGGTCGATTTCCGACCTAACAAATTCCCCCTATTTGTTCTGAAATAGTGCATGCATCTCAGACTTCTATCTATACATGTTTGTAAGTCTGAAATGCAAGTTTTTGTTTAAGTTGTAAAAATTTTTCTTAAGTACATCTTATAGATCATTGATGTCTCAGAATTTTACTTGTGGTTATTCTAACTTAAACTTATCATCTACTTATTTGTTACAAGTTGCAACATATATATACAAACTGAAATGAATGTTACAAATGTAAATTCTTTACAAGTACATGATAATCTGAAAAGAAAACTACTTCTTGGCAGGCCTTGAACCAGAAGGTGCCTCAGTAGGTTTTCTCTTCAGTGGAGAATGATCCTTTTTGCCAAACAATCTGCTTTCAATTTCCACCTTGGCTTGCATCTTTTGTTGTATTCTTGCTAACCATGCACCAGTCAAGGCAGATTTTGGCTTCCCTTTCAGAACCTGGATCATCTCCCTATGCTCAGAAATCCCAAACTCGTGCACTGAAACCTGATGGTATTCTTCAGCTGTCCTTCCTTCTCTTTTAACAACCAAGTCAAAAAGCTTCAATCCATCAGCTTTTGCTACTTCCATATCAACTATAGCCTTTTGCACTCTTGGTCATTTTTGATTTTCTGATATCTTTCCAATGATAACCCAAGAGCTGCAGCATCTATGTGATCAAGGGTCCCCATCTTTAGATGTTGTTCCCTTTCTCTTTCTTTGTTCTCCCTCCACATAATGAATTGGTTAGAAACCTGCTTTTGCAATGTTTCCAACTTCTTACTATCAGCTTCAAGATTATGTAAGGGATAACCTTGTTCGTCTATATTTTCACCAACAACCATTCCAGAACCCTTATCACTTTTCTTTGGTTCTTCTTCTTGAACCTTGCCTTTTCCTTATCCTTTTTCTGAAGTTGTTCCCCCTGAACTGAGGCACTACCAGAAGGTACCTCAGTTTGCTTCTTAGTTGCTTCAATTATCTCTTGAGTACTAGCAAGCAAACCAATAGGCACACCACTTCCCCCTTTGGGAATCTCTGAAGGCAATCTAGCATAAAGGTCAATTGTAGATTTAATTGCCTTCAGTGGTTCCCAACTTTGTTGTTCTAGGCACTCACAAATACCTTTTGCACTCTTGGGTCATTTTTGATTTTCTGATATCTTTCCAATGATAACCCAAGAGCTGCAGCATCTATGTGATCAAGGGTCCCCATCTTTAGATGTTGTTCCCTTTCTCTTTCTTTGTTCTCCCTCCACATAATGAATTGGTTAGAAACCTGCTTTTGCAATGTTTCCAACTTCTTACTATCAGCTTCAAGATTATGTAAGGGATAACCTTGTTCGTCTATATTTTCACCAACAACCATTCCAGAACTCTTATCACTTTTCTTTGGTTCTTCTTCTTGAACCTTGCCTTTTCCTTATCCTTTTTCTGAAGTTGTTCCCCCTGAACTGAGGCACTACCAGAAGGTACCTCAGTTTGCTTCTTAGTTGCTTCAATTATCTCTTGAGTACTAGCAAGCAAACCAATAGGCACACCACTTCCCCCTTTGGGAATCTCTGAAGGCAATCTAGCATAAAGGTCAATTGTAGATTTAATTGCCTTCAGTGGTTCCCAACTTTGTTGTTCTAGGCACTCACAAATACCTTTTGCCATTGTAGCAAACTGAGCCTTTAGTCTGAATGAAGAGCTAAGGTTCAGTGCTTCTTTATCTTTTAAGTCCTTCAACATTTTTCTGTCTTCTTCAGTGAAGGAAGCAGGGGGAGGAGGAGTAACAACATTATCTTTCTTCAGAAGTGTTAGAATTTCATCTAACTGCTTTGACTGATTCTGAACTGAACCTTCAAGCCTGGAAACTGAATCTTTTACTTCATTGACAGCCTTTTCCACCTTGTCATTTGTGTCTTTGGTCAGTTCAGCAATCATTATTCTAACTTCTGCACCAACTTTCTGACAGACAGAATCTGAAATCTGAGCAGCTAGATTCTGAGATAGCTCAGACTTCAGATCTTCCACAATACCAGCACTGTTCTTTCTCATTAACACTTGGCTTCTGAACCAACTCACGAACTTCATTTCCAACTACCATAAACTCTTGCTTCAACAACTCAACACTAGATGTCAAGTTCGCAACCACTGAAGCTTGCACATCTCTCTTTGTCAACCTGAAGGCTTCTCTGATTGCAGAGCTCACCTTGTTGCAAGTCATCACCAGCTCATTTAGCTTCCCAACCACTAGTCCTTCATTACCAGCAACTTTGGTCAACTCAGTTCCAAGGAACATCTGAGCACCTTTCATATCAGCCAAGGAACTAGTGTTGGCAGTTAGAGATTTGGTTAAGTCCTCCATCCTAAAAATAAGGCCTTGGACTTCGGTTTGTGTTTTCTCTAACTGTGCTTCTATATTCAAAGGAGGTGGGGGTTGTGTAGAAGCAGGAGCCACAAATGGTAAACTACCAAGCCCTTTAAGTATTTTGTTCATTTGAATGTCAGTTGGACTCTCAGATTCTGTCTCAGAATCCAAGTCCTTCTCTGAGGGGGCATCATAGTTGATTGGTGGTGGAATGTTGTGAATTTGAGGGTGAAGAAATTGAAGTGATGGAGTGAAAGATGGATCGGTTACATATGCGGGAGTGGTACCTGGTGGAAAGATTGGATTTTGGTGAGATGGTGGTGGTGGAACATAAGGCTCATTTTCTGGTTGGATTTCTGGGGGAGGAGGAGGGGCGTTTGCGAGGATGGGGGCTGGCTCAGAATCAGATTGATTCGCCTCCAATAGTTCCTCGTCAAACTCAAAGTCAGCAAGAGAATCAAGATTCTCCTGAGGTAGCTCATCGTCATCCCAGAAAGCATTCACTTTTGCAATCTGGTCAGATATGCCCTGGTTTGGGTCACTAGTACCCTCACCAGATTCTGGTTCAACATCTGCAGAAGCAGGTGCATCGTCACCAGATTCAACGATTTGTACAATCGTAGGTACACTAACGGGTCCCACATTCTTTTGTGGCCCACTTAGTGACCTTTCTGGACCAGCTAGTGTGGCTGAAACAGTTTTAGTAAATACCTGAAGCATAGCAGAGGAGAGTTCAGGCTCATCTTCAGTAATGGTTGCCTTTGAGAAATCTCTGCCATATTCAGGTACAGAAGCTTCAGGTCCAGCTTGATTATAAGCTTCTCCAAGGATATCCATAAAACACAAGCTTAAAAATCTTGGGAAAGCAATATGCAGACTTCTCTTTCCTTTTAACTTTGTAATCAACTGAGCAAAGAGAATCTCAGCAAAATCTGCTTGCATCCCATTCCAAATGTAATACCCCATCTCAACTTGGGGTAATGAAAGTTGGTCCAACCCTCCATGGTTGCCACCAAGACTCTCCACAATCTGGGTCCAGAAGAACCTCCAGCAATTGCCAAAACCAGACATGAAAATGTGTCCAGAGGTCTTCAAATTACCATCAGCATCCTCCATATCACCATGACCAGTGGCGACTAGAACCTCCCTGAAATTGACTCCTTTGAGTCTTCTAGCAAACACCTGGGGAGGTTCGAGGTAGTTCAGATGAAGGGAATTTCTGAACCCCTCAAGAGTGATGACACACTTCTTGGTGCCCTCATTTAGAGTGAAGGAGATGGATTGTTCATCCTTATGCACCACAGCAGTGTACCAGAATTCAAGCAAGTATCGATGATACAATGCTTGAGGATTTGCGGTCAACGCATAATGGAAAGGGGACTGCTCCCAAAAATTGTTGATTCTTCCCATTAAGGTTGCAGACTTCACATTCAATTGAGCCAAAAAGTTGCTCATGTTGAATCGGATTTGAGAAGGTGTGAAGTTCTTTGGCCATGTGGCAGATGTTTTCACATCACTCGATGGAGTATATTCAAAATTTATGAGTGATTTGTGTGAAGAAGAAGATGATGATTTAGACATTTTAAGAATTGAAAAATGAAAGTGAAAGGAATATGAAGAGTTAAGGAATTTTGAGAGTAAATATGAGAGAGATTGATGATTGGGAAGTAAATGAAAAACGAAGTAAATGAAAGAATGAGAAGGAATTGTGAATTTAAGATGGAATACAAAGTGATTTTCCAACTAAAAACAATTAAAAATAATTTTTGAATTTCGAAACCCAAGACTCATAAAATATTTTATATTCGAAAATGATTTTGATTGGGTTTGAGATCCTAAAATGATTTCTGGGGTCAAATCAGCATTAAATGCAAAGCCGTTTGAGTGACCCCACCTTGCAACATTTTTCAGAAAAAGTACTCATTTCTTTTCCTTTTACGGCGCAACTTGTGTGACACAAAAGCATGACCAACGTAAGTTAAAAACATAGTATGCAGTAGGTCACGTGTACACACAATTGACCAAGTATCAAAAGGAAAATATCTTGAAAGGTTGTTGTATTTCAGTGATGACTAAACAATTTCTGAGAATGGTCAGTTCCAAAGAGATCTGAACCATCTCAGTTAATAAAATTCAACTGAAATATTTTTGATTTTCTGAAGTGCTTCAGTTAAATACATTTTTCTGAGCAAAAAGTTCCTCCTTAAAAAAATGAAGGTTTATTTTAATGTTTGAAAAATATTTAACATTCCCCCTGAAGTGATGATCCATGAATTAATAAGTGCCAAGATAGTATCACAAAGGCGTTCGATAGCTAGGCGAGCAAAAATTACATGGATCGCTCAGACTGGTGAACCAGATCAGTGTCACTGAGGCGTTCATAACAAGATTACCAGTCTAAGGATTTAGCATACCCAACTCACTGATTAGATGTTTAAAGGTTTTGACATCTAAAGGTTTTGTGAAAACATCAGCGAGTTGCTTATCAGTGGGAATAAAGTGCAATTCAATATCTCCTTTCAGAATATGATCACGAATGAAATGATACCTGAGGTCGATGTGCTTGGTTTTCGAGTGCATCACAGGATTGTGAGATATGGCAATGGCACTAGTGTTATCACAAAAGATTGGAGTCTTTGTGTAAGTAACACCATAATCAGTCAGCTGGTTTTTCATCCATAGAATCTGAGCACAACAACTTGCTGCAGAAATGTACTCAGCTTCTGCAGTGGATAGTGATACTGCAGTCTGTTTCTTACTAGTCCAGCTTACTAATTTGCCACCAAGGAAATGACACCCACCAGTGGTACTTTTCCTGTCTATCTTGCAACCTGCATGATCAGAATCTGAATAACCCATTAGATCTAGACTAGAGCCTTTGGGATACCAAAGACCCAGTCTGGGGACACCTTTAAGGTATCTGAAGATCCTTTTAACAGCATTTGCATGTGCTTCTCTGGGATCAGACTGAAATCTAGCACAAAGGCATGTTGCAAACATTATGTCTGGTCTACTTGCAGTTAAATACATCAGTGAACCAACCATACCACGATATTTTGTATGGTCCACTGGTTTTCCATGTGGATCAGAATCCAAAGTTAATGGAGCAGAAATAGGAGTATCTTTTGATGAGACTGAATCAAATTGATATTTCTTTAGTAAATCTCTGACATATTTTTCTTGGTTTATGAAAATACCATCTTCAGTTTGTTTTACTTGAAGTCCCAGAAAATATGTCAGTTCACCCATCATACTCATTTCATACTCAGAAGACATGATTTTAGAAAAATTTTCACACATCTTCTCATTTGTAGAACCAAACACAATATCATCAACATAAATTTGTACTAACAGGATATCACTTTTATCATGCAATATGAACAAAGTGTTATCGATTGCACCACGTTTAAAACCATTTTTAAGAAGATGTTTAGTAAGAGTATCATACCAGGCTCTGGGTGCTTGTCTCAGACCATATAAGGCTTTGTTCAGTCTGTACACCCAATGTGGTTTTTCTTCATTGATGAACCCTGGTGGTTGATACACATAAACGACTTCTTCTAGTTCTCCATTCAGGAATGCACTTTTGACATCCATTTGATAGACTTTAAATTGATGATGAGCTGCAAAAGCTAAGAAAATTCTGATAGCTTCAAGTCTAGCAACTGGTGCAAAAGTTTCATCAAAATCTATTCCCTCTTCTTGTGCATATCCCTTTGCAACAAGTCTTGCTTTGTTTCTGATGATATGACCATCTTCATCCATCTTGTTTCTGAAGACCCATCTTGTCCCAATTGGTTCCTTCTTCAGGCTACTGGGACAAGGAACGAGTTCCCATACATCGTTTCTTTTAAACTGGTTGAGCTCATCTTGCATGGCTTCAACCCAGCTTGGGTCTTTCATAGCCTCGTCAATCTTCTTGGGTTCAATAAGAGATAAGAAACTGACGTTTAAGCATTGATCGCTTGTGGCTCTTCTGGTCTGAACCCCACTAGTGGAATTCCCAATGATTTGCTCGATAGGATGTGCTTTAGTCCACTTAGTGTATTGACCAGGATGAATAATGATATCAGTGCAAGAACTTCTCTGAGTAACTTCAGGAGGAGCTTCAGAAAATACATCTGCAGCTTCTTCTTCTTCCTGTAGATCATGACTTGCATCATGAAATTCTTCAGATTGAGGTTGCTCAGTGGAGCCTGATATCAGAGGAGAAGCAGCATGTACATCTGATCCAATAGTCAGTTCAGAAGGTAGTTTGAAACTGACTGGAGGATAAAATGGAATGTTGCTAGGCTTGTTTATTATTGGTTCTGAACGAAGATGTTCAGAAGCATGTTCAGGTGACTGATCAGTTTCAGAAACAGGATCAGAATCACCAAAACTTATTGGACTTTCTGAGGGTGGTACATGGATGGAATTTTTAAAGATTGCAGAATTGGATTCATCAAAGGTAACATGAATTGACTCATCAACCTTTTCAAGTCTCTTGTTAAAGACTCTAAAGGCTTTGCGATTTGATGAATATCCTAGGAAGTATCCTTCATCAGCTTTTGCGTCAAATTTTCCAAGCTGACTAGAATCATTCAGAATGTATACTGGACACCCAAATACATGGAAGTATCCAATATTAGGCTTTCTATTTCTGAGTACTTCATAGGAGGTCTTCTTGTGTCTTTTGACGTAGATAGATCTGTTCTGAGTGTAGCATGCAGTTGCAACAGCTTCAGCCCAGAAATTCTTGGGAAGACCAGATTCATTCAACATACTTCTAGCAGCTTCAATCAGCGTACGATTCTTTCTTTCTACAACACCATTCTGCTCTGGTGTGTGTGCTGAGGAGAAGTTCTGAGATATGCCAGTTTCAGTGCAGAAGGACTCCAGAGTGGCATTTCTGAATTCAGTGCCATTGTCACTTCTGAGCTGACAAACTTTTCGCTTGTATTTGAGCTCAATTTGTTTGATGAGAGCAATGATTTCAGCAGCAGCTTCACTTTTGGACCTGAGGAAAATTACCCAGCAGTATCTTGAATATTCATCAACTATAACAAGGGTGTATTTCTTTCCTGCTCTGGTCTGAACATTCACTGGTCCAAAAAGGTCCATGTGAAGCATATGAAGAGGTTAAGTAATACTAAAGCTTTGCTTTGTCTTGAATGAAGCTCTTTTCTGCTTACCCATTTCACAACCTGGACATGGCTTGTCTTTGTTGAAAGACATAGAGGGTATCCCATCAACAAGTTGTTTCCTTGACAACTTATTAATGTTCTTGAAATTCAGATGGGATAGTCTCTTGTGCCACAACCAATTTGTGTCTTCATCTGCCTTTGAGTAGAAACATTGTTCAGAGATAGAAGGATTCATATCAATGACATAAATGTTTCCCTTTCTTGGTGCAATCAGTACCACCTTTCCATCTCTGTTGAATATGGTGCCTTGTGAAATATCAAATAAAACCTTGAAGCCATCATCACATAGTTGACTGACACTGATCAGGTTATATTTCAAACCGTTCACATATGCAACACGTGTGAATTTGACTTGACCATTATTCACCACACCATATCCCTCAGTTTTTCCATTTCCATCATTTCCAAAAACAATTGAGGGCCCCTCTTGCACCCTATATTCCTCTAGCAGGGTCTGATAACCAGTCATGGTTCGGCCAGCAGCACTGTCCAGAAACCATATGTTCTTCTTTCGGTCTCCCTGCACACAATCAAAGATTAGTTCTTTTTGGGAACCCATCTATGGATGGGTTCACTAGACTCTCCCTTAGCAGTCTCAGATTTCTTTGGTTTATGAGGAACAGAAGGGTCAAATGGGATTTCAGTCATTATCTCAGATGACACAAAAGTAGTTGGTTTGATGGATTTTTCAACCTTTTTCTTCTCAGATTTCTGCTTGATTTGCTTAGAAAAAGGTTTTGCATTTTGTTTAGGTTAAAGAGGTGTGGTTTCAACATTTTTTAAACGTGCATTACAACTCTGCACTTGTCTAGCCAATAGTTGAAATTGACTTTCTAACCTTAACAAAATAGATTCTTCATTAGACACCTGAGCATTACCAGAATCTGAGGTAGAAGGCTCAGTGAGGGAGATATTTTTCTTCTTCTTTTGGTCCTTGGGAACCTTAGATGAAGTCTGAGGGGATGGCTTTTTGGATTTAGCCTTCTTTTCTGAAACAATTGTCTGAGATGTTTCAGATTTACCCTCAGATTGTTCCTGGGCCCTATCAGTCACAGTTTTCTGTTTGCCAACTTTAGGAAAAATAATTTCAGGTTTCATTTCCTTTGGAAGTGCATCTAAATCAGTGATTATAGATGCCATGTGAAGATCACCAGATTCATATGCTGTTTTTTGATTTGCAAAAGTATTTTTAATTGCAGCATCTGGTTTTGGTGCACTCATCCAAGACTTAATTATTTTCTGCTCTTTTTCAAGGATGGTTTTTAACTCTTCTTTTTCCAACTCTAAAGTGGCAACCATGGACTGATAACTTTTTAGGGCCAAATGAACATCTTTCAGTTCTTTTAGTCTGGCCTGACTGGCGTTCAGTTCAGAAGTATTGTTTTCAAACATTTTTAAGCTTTCTGAACGCACTGTCTCAACAAATGAGATGTCAGCCTCTAACAGAACCAAAAGGTCCAGTTTGTGTTCCTCATTTTCTTCAAAGCCAAAATTACTGACCTTTTTCATCACTATATCCACCCAGCGACAGATTCAACATCGGATTTGACCAAATGACCTTGATCTTCTTGTGCCATGAAACACATGTCCCTAACTTCCTCCTCATCATCAGATGATTCATCAGAGTCTTCCCACTTTTCAGTTTTGGCAATCATACAACTGTTGCTTGAGTTGTCTTGTGCCAAAAGAGCCATATGTGCCTTCAACTTCTTGTATTTGGCCTTATAGCTGTCATCAGACTTCTGAAAAATAGAATGGTTAGGAGTAGATTGTGATGATGAAGGTTGACTAGATCTGCATTCCTTCATGAAATGTCCTTTCTTGCCGCATTTAAAGCATTCAAGATTAGACTTGTCAATAGAAGCACTGGAAGCAAAGGTTTGCCAGATCGATTTGATTTGGCCTTAAAACGATTGAACGTTTTAGCCAGCATGGCAACCAGATCATCATTGTCATTCTCATCACAATCATGAGTGATATTAGCAGAGACACCAGTTTTTAACATTTCTGACACCATCTTCTTCATCGAGTCAAAAACATCACTCTCAGAAGATAGTAGAGCAGTACTTTGTGGTTCAGAATACTGAACCATACCAGAACTGGTAGAAACATGATTCTTGGCATCCTGCTCAGCCAAGGCTCTTTCAGCTTTGTTCTCTTCAGTGTATCTGAAGGCTCCATAAAGGGAAGCAAGAGTATGACTGTGCAAGGTTTTGCCTTGTCTCAAGACCAAGATTAAATTTTCCCACTTAGAAGGTAATATGTCACAGAATTTTTCCAACAAAATTTCTTTGTCTTTGGTTACACCCAGGGCTTTCAGTTGGTTTACCAGATTTGTAAATCTGATGTAGGTTTGAGTTAAAGATTCCCCAGGGATAGCAAAGAAAGACTCATATCTTTTGTTTAAAGCAACTTTTCTTGTGACAATTGTCTCATTCGTGCCTTCAAACTGTGTCATTAGTTCCTCCCACATTAATTTGGAATTTTCAAGTAAAACAAGAGTGGGCATTAGGGTTTCTGGAACTGCGTATAAAATCATATTTTGTAACTTGGTGTCCAGGTCTACAAGTCTATGATCTTCCTCAGACCAATGATCCTTCTCCTTAGGTGACTGCCTAGGAGTCCCATCGGCATTTCTGACAACAGTGGAGGCATTCATAGGGACAAAGGGTCCTTCTTTTAAGATATCTGGTAAATGTCTCTCAACACCAGCAATATACTTAAGCATGCACGCTTTCCATGTTTGAAAGTTTTCACTGTTCCTATCAAACTTGGGAACAGGATTATTTGGAAAGTGTACGTGTACATTGTGTGATGGTATATTGTTGTTGATGAGAGGGGGTGGGGTAGCATTATTAGGGTCAGGTCGTTCTTGTTCAAAGTCAGCCATCTATGCAGATCAAAGGTTAATGAATTGATAAAATTCAACCTTTAGGCTCTGATACCAATTGTGAGTCCCAAATATAGATGGTTAATTAAACCCGACTGGCAAGTACAACTGATCTTGATGGACAAGTTCAGTTTACGATCCAGATATGGATAACAAGAAACAATTGACTAGATATAAAATGTAAGAACAAGTTGGCAGAAACTATATAAAGATATATATAAATATAATCAAGTATGTAGCATTGAGACACGTTGTTTTCTTTTCAATGTATTTGATTTATTGATGTATAAGCAAATACAAGGATTGTTGCGGAACAAAGATAAACACCCAAGTGTAAGTATCTAAACAATCCTGAAATACAAGTGATCTAATTAACTTGGAAATACTCGTAAGTTTACTTAGAGTATATCTCACAAGTTGCAATGCTAAAGTTTCTAAGCCCTTTGCAAGTTGTGAGAAGACTTTGTATTTATAGACCAAGTCCATGATGATGTGGACAAGATCGTACAAATGTGGTTGTGAGCATTTAAGGAATTAAACCATAATTCCTTACATGCTGCACTTGGAAGAGTATATAAGTCACTTGATGTGACTTATAGTACTAGGTTCCAAGTCTATACTTTGTACCTTTTGTTAATAGATAAATCTATTAACCGGATAAAGGTGTAAAGTAAAAGTCTTCCTCGTAATCAGTGTAAAGTGTTGTAAATACTTTATACTGAGATGCTTCAGTCTTGATCTGGTAGAATCACTCTTTGCTCGCTTCTGAGATGATTCTCTTCTTCATACTTCAGTCTTTGACTTCAGAATGAATGCTTCAGATTTGTCTCGATCTGAACTGAAGTGAAGCTTCAGTGAAGGAATTCTGAGACATCTCAGAATTCTGTACAGACGTCTTCACTAAACTTCAAGCTATTTCTGAACAAATTATACTTGGTCGATTTCCGACCTAACAGTATTTCATTGGGATCTTGAATTCCTTATAAATACCCTTATTTACTCCGATCACATTTACTTCCTTTTACATTCTTTCATTTACTTCCCAATCATCTTGCTTCTTTTCTCTCTCTGCTTCATAAATCAAGAACCCTAATTCCTAAATTTCAATTTCATTTTCCAATGGCTCCTAAATCATCTCGTTCAAGAGATGTAAATCTCTTAAATGTTCCATATGCTCCTTCACCAGATGTCAAACCGGCATCTGGTGCTCCTAGTAATGCTTCGGTCATCAAACTCAATCCAAATAATCCGATGGCAAGCTTACAAGGATCTCAAGGGTCCAATACCCTTATTGGTAGAATCCAATTTTTTTTGAAGGATTCTCCAATAGGACCCTCCTTATCTCTAAACCCACGCAAGATGTTTCACGACTACTTGTGTGAGTTTTGGTACACTGCCACTCTTTCTTCAGATTGTTCCTCCATCACTTTTTCATTAAAAGGTGGAACAATCCAGTGTACCTTATCCGCTGATGTGTTGAGGGATGCCTTACACCTCAACTACTGGAGAGAGGGTGAATCTCCAGTTGTCTTACCCCCAAACATAAATTTTCGTCAAGTCCTCCTTGAAATGGGACATAAGGAGTGCTTGGATAAAGGGGTGTTGAAGACGAAAGGTGCGATGACCATGAAGGGTCTTACACCTTCATGGAGGTACTTTTTTATCCACCTGGTGGAGAGTATGGGTGGGAGTTCTGGTGGTCTTGACCAGATTAACTCCTCACAAGCAGAGATGGCATACTGCTTGTGGAATGGATTGAGAGTAGACTTTGCCGATATCTTGTTCAGAAGCCTAGTACAAAAACTGAAGGGCACCAGGGGAGTTTGTATCCCCTTCTCAAGGTTTCTCTCTCTCTGTTTTCAACAAATTTTGGGCAGTGATGCATACTTTAGCACAGATTCACCTCACACTGTGCCAGATTTGTTGAGGAATTTAGACTCTCTGGTATCTGAAGCTGGAGAGGTCGAGATTCCAGAACGAATGCAACTGGCATTCGCTAAAACTGATGCACCAATTGACGGTGAGTCAGAAAGACAACTGGGCGGGCCTCAAAATAATGAGGGACCCTCCAGTTCGTCTAATGTTTTGGTTGAGGATAGAGCAACCATAACTGAAGCAACCCCAATAACCTCTATTCCTGGTGAAGATACCTCGGTATCTGATCCTCCAACAGATGCACCCAACCAGGAAACTGGGGAAGGTCATCTGGAGACTGACCCTTCTGGTCAGCCCTCAGTTACATTCATGGATCTGGACATGAATGTTAATGACGAGGAAATCTTGATAGAGTCTTCGGATTCTGAAGGAACTGAAACAGACTTGGAGATTTTTGAGGCTTCTGTACAAGCTCAAAACCCTTCATCTCCAGTCTCGCTTCCAGATGCATCAATTTCACTTTCACCATCCCTACAAAATGTGCCTACTGATATACTTCGAGAAATGCCACCCCCACCGCCGCCGTTGTTCACACCTGAGCATTCTCAGCATGAACAACACATTGTTTTTCCAGTCCTTTCTTCTACCACCACTCCTAATATTTCTTCAACTGCTGGTATGACAACTGGGGAGACTTCTTTAAGTTTGCCTCCTCCAGTTGCTCCAGTAGTAACTGATGCTGGTCCAGTGACACCTTCTCCTTCGTCACTGGACAGTCAAGTTGTCTCTTTGCAAGCCAATCCTGGTGCAATGCAGTATGGGTTCAGTGAATGGGTAGAAATGGTGAATGTGTTGGATGCAAAGGCACAAAAGAATTGGTTTGAGAAAGCATGGGTGAACTTCTTAAGGGGCAAGATTCAACATAAAGAAAATCTGGAGCTAAAGTTGAATATTGATCCTGAAGACTCTCAGCCTATCTCTTCAGTGACCAAGAGAAGAAGAACTGGCGAAGGGCCATCTCATTAAGTTCTTTCTTTTCAGTTATCTACTTGTATTTTGTTTTACATTCTGTAACTTGTATAAATTTTATTTCCTTGTATAAATGAAGTTACCAGTTTGTAACCACAAGGTAGATAATAGATTAAAATCTAACAAACCTAAAAGAAAAACCTAAGGCATTTATTGATCTATAAAAATGCCTTGGAAAACTTAGATAGATTTAATCGAACAAGTCTCTCCAGTTCACACTTGTACAGATACAAGGACTGAAAAAAGACTTGCCAATATTTCTAGACAAATAGGGAGAATTTGTTAGGACCAGTTTACTGGTAAACTGGCCAGTCTCCAGTTGCACCTGGAGACCCAGTGAAACTGGAGACCCAGAAGATTTGTCCAGAAATATATTGAAGTCCAGTTGCACCGTACAGTCAACGCAACTGAAGACTTCCTCCAGTTGAGAACTGACCAGTTGAAGAATCCTTCCAGTTGAAGTCAAAGACAACAAGTGGAAGATAGAGAATGACAATGGCAGCGAAGCCCAGTTGACATTCTAGTCAGTTACAAACTGGAGACCTTCAGTGGAAAGCTCTTACAAAGCTTTACACTGATTACGAGGAATTGACTTTTATGCTTTATTTGCTTTTACCCGGATAATAAGATTCATCTTATTATTTAAGTAATAAAAGGTACATAAAGCTGGTTGAATAAAGTTGCTTTATGCTGCAACTTTACACTGCATTTTAAGGAATTAAATGCTATTCCTTAAATGCTCTCAACCACATTTGTACGGCCAAAGTTAACATCCCAATGTTAACTTTGCCTATAAATACAAGTCATTGCACAACAAGAATATTTAAGTGAAATCACATAGTGAAAACACTTCACACTTTGCATACCTGCAATATTCTTGGTGAACTTGTGCAATATTCTCTCAATCGTAAAAAGGAACATTTCACAACTTTAAGTGTTTCGATTGTTTAGAGAAATTCCGAGTGTAGATCAATTGTAGTTCATAGGTTGTTAGGATATTTACATTCTTGTATTATCTTGGTTCCGCAACAACCTTGAAATTTTATTAAAGTTAATAAATAAATTACACTTGAAAATTACATATTGTCTCACCAATTTATTTTACAAGTTATTTGTATTATTGCATTGTTCTTTACTTATTGTCACTTAAATAAGTATTCTATCTAGAACTTGGTATATACTCTCTGTAACTGGCCGTCTCCAGTTCAGGGCTTATATTGCAAAGTAACTCCACCATCGACATTGAGGTGTCTTCAGGTAGTGCCATCTATTGAGTTGGGACTTACATTATTATTAATTTTTGTAGGTTGTAAAACGCAAAAGTTGTAACCATGAAATAAAGAAACGTCTTGCTAAATTAAAGCAAATGCCAAAAGTTTGGATAAATTCTGCAAAACGATTCACGAAACTCAAGAATAAGACAACTATTCAAATTGTTTCACCTCCTGGCATGTATGTCAAACAATGGAGTGAGGATGTCAAATACACGGACATATTAGACTTGCACACCAATGCACATTTATGTGTTGCTATAATACACTGGTGGTCAATGTAAGTTTATTTGATGTTATCTCTAATACAATATCATATCTTTCATTTAAAAGTCAATTGCATTAAATTATCTTATCATATTTGTCGACTTGATGTTAGGTGTCTATATCAGAGAGCTGAATGTTGTGGTGGAAATAAATGTGTGTTCTTAAATCCACATGTCACTATTAAGTGTAGAGAAACTGCTAACGTAGTTGTACAGCATATACGTGAAACAAAGAGGACACATCTTGAAAAAGAGATATACGTAGCACCATATTGTCAAAGGTAAAATATTTTTTGCTTATGGTTTTAATGCATGCGGTTTGCTTTTATACTAAAAATGTCTAAACTTATGTGTAGCGAAAAGCATTGGCTTTTATTCTTGGTTTGCCCACAGTTGAAGAGGGGGTATCTACTTGATTCATTACGATATCAAGAAAAGAGTGACAAAGATTATCATCTCACACCTATACTGGAGAGGTAATAGTTTTAATATTGTTGATACGACATATAAATCTATATATGTTTCTATAGTATTTAAAGCTAACACCATTGTTTTTTAATATAGTGCTTTTGAGACAAGATTTGAGTGGATGATGGTGCGGGTAAGCTATCTAAACATGTGTAGATATATTTGATTTGGTTCTCGGTTTAATATGTGTGCTTTTTTGTATTTAGTGTTATCAACAAAAGGAGGAATGGGAATCTGGCTATTACTTGTTGCAACACATGTATGAACTTGTTATAAGCAAACAAACTGACTTCCCTCAAAATGTAAGTATTTGACAATGATAATTTGCTTGTTGGTTCTGTTGCGAAAAATTATATATGTTACCAATTTATTAATCTATCTTTTTTAATTTAAAACTTTCTTGAAGCTTTGGAATGATCCGAGCCATCTTACTACTATCTATGATATTGCATTTGTGACATCGTCAGAGTTTCACAATTATGTGGTTAGTCTTCTAGCTAATGGGAATCCCGATGATGCAGATGATGTCGCCCAATGATAGAGGTATTTAATGAGTTTGTATTACACTCTTGCAGTTTATGTAGGTTATGTTTGTTTAAATTTAATAATAATATTAGTAAATAAACACATAAATGACCAATACCGACATTGTTGGTTTAAAAAGAATAATCCAGGTAGTTTTGATTTTGCTCGGTGTTTTATGTGGCTATTTGTTTGCTTAGTTGTTTTGACCTGTTTATCGTAGTTTAATAGCTGATGAGTCTTTATTTGTTTCAGTTTATTAATCTGCTTGGTGTTACTTTGTTTAACCTCATTTTTTTAGTGAGCTTGCTCAGTCATTTGTTTGCTCAGGCTGATAGTGTTTTGTTTTGTTGTACATTGCAGGTTGAAGCTATCTGGGCTAATAATCAAATTGGAATGGAATAGGTGGCTGTTGGTACATCAAGTGGTTGAAACAAAAGGTCAAATGGATTTTGAACTTAGCATGTCTTGGAATTTTGAGGAAGGTGTTAGAAGGCTTATTGGCTATTAGGGTCATGATGAGCAACTTATATATTACACTTATATTATTATATGAAAGTGTATGGATCTTTAGTATTTTTGTACAAACTTTTTCTGTAAGAGATTATGAAGCATATATATACAAGTTTATTTTCCAATAAAATGTTAATTGATCAGCTTCACTTTGGGTTTTTGATTCTTGGTGGATGTATTGTAGGATATATAGTTATGCACATGTGTATTATAGAAAAATGAATTTGGATATATAATAAATATATTTGGGAACTGAATTTATAAAAAAATATATAAAATCTGAAACGGTTCTTGTACAACCGTAATAAATCTTCTTTCTAAATCAGATTTAGTAATCACCTTTGGAACGGTTTTGTAGCCAACCGTGACAAATCTTCTATTGTTTGGAACGGTTCTAATACCGTTCCGAAAACCCCTTTATTTTTTGGAACACCATTATTTAGAACGCATGCAAAACCATTACAAAAAATGTATACAACCGTTCCAAAACACAAGTTTTTGTAGTAGTGAAACATCACACCACCACCACTGGAGCGCCGCTGTTGCTGCTGTGCCACCGCTGTTGCTGCTGCTCCGCCCTTCTGCCACCTCCACACGACTCTCCAGCCCTCAAGAAAGGTTACTCCACGTTGGTAAAGGCTTCTTAAGCAAACCCATTTGTTTCTCTCTCTCTAGAACCTAACCTTCTTTTCTCTTCTCGTTTCTTCTTGGCAGCCGCACACCATCATCCCACCAGCACCCCACGACGGTCTGGACATCAAGGAGAGACATCAATCACTACAAAAGGTTCTTTCAGATCTGTCCATACTTGTTTGTTTGTACACAAAACCCTAAAACGTTTTTCCTTGTCTTTTTCCATTATCACATCCGTGAACCACCGTGTGCCACCACCTCCAGCCGCTGTCAACAGCCTAGGAACCCACTTCACAGGTTGTTTTAATGCCCATAAGTCTTACACAGTGATTAAATACGGTTATGCAAAGCTTGGGTTGGTTTTCTTTATGTTTCGGTTCGAAACCGTCATGAGCCGCCACCCTTGACCACCATTCACCACCACCATGAAACACCATTGTTTTGCTACTGTTTAAGGACCCTAATGGTCGGCCTTTAGGCTGCTCGAAACAAAAATCATTTTTCTCTTTTGGCCATGAACTTCGGCCGAGTTGTAAAACCGAAATGAAAAACGACTTTTCAAATTCTCTTTACAATTGTACCTCTAGTCATGTGGCTACTGTTACACCTTGGAAAACAGATTTTTCCTTTGGTAATATTAAACTAATTTTTGGAGTTTACATAATCAATTAATTTAATTAATTATTTAGATTAATAATGGTTGTATTGCATTTAATACTTGTATGGTTCCTAGGTGGATGTTCCCTCTTCCAAGTAATACCTTTATGACATAAATCCCAACATGCATAATGAGTAACCTTTTCTTGGAAATATAAAGGCATGCTCTAAACATAATCATTAGTGTGATAATCTATGTTGGTGAAGTTTGGAAAACGTGCTAGTTAAATGCCCATTAAATAACTATGTATATATATATTTATATATATTATATACGTATATATATATATATATATATATATATTATATATTATATACGTATATATATATATATCTACTAATATAACTTGACCCACCATGCCCAACTCCTATTTAGGACGTCGGTGCAAAGTGTGCGGTGACTTAGCACGCTTCGGGTGCAAACATGACCTATATGATTATATTTATATTTATATATTGACCCACCATGCCCATCTTCTATTTAGAATGTTGGTGCAAAGTTGTGCGGTGACGCATTTATATTTATACATTTATAATTCGTGGTTATTCCAACTCACAACCATACTTAATTGACAATTGCCCAACTCCTATCATGGAAAACGGTGCACCCGTATAAGTTGTGAGGGAGAATGATCGCGAATGCCATGTTATGATTTATTTCAACATACAACCATACTTTTTTGCCATTTCACGTGTATAGGTTGTGTGGGAAAATAATCATAATATTGCTATTGCTATTATTATTATTGTATTATTATATATATTATTATTATATATAAACCCATGAGAGACCAACTCCAACTAGCACGTGGACAACCCTAACTATTATCACATAAGAAAACATTTTTAAGAAAATGTATTATAACAATATTATTTGGAAGAATGAGGGAAATTCTTTAGGAACATAATAACATAGATTGTTAAGACAAGTTTATATTTTATTTCTATAGGGTAACACATTCAAGAAGATTCTCTATTTGCTAATTGTTGCTACTTGAAACTAAGGTGAGTTCATAGCCCACACTTTCTTACTATTTTGGGTGAGATGCATGCTCTATGTTTTACATGTGGAACACAAGTACCAAACCATGTATATGATGATTGTCTAAGTTGCTTGATCCCACTAAAGGCCTCCCATCATGAATTGTTAGTTATGGATTTAAACGTGATATGATGAATAGTACTATTTGGGTTGACACCCCCATTCGGGTTGGTCGCACCAACTTGACCGGTGAAGGTCGAACGAATGCATTCATATTTGGATTCCCAAGTATTATGGATCAAATACTTGCCGAGGCACAATGTTACTTATTACCGTCGAGTTTCAATTCATGAGCTTAGTACAATATATACATTATGTTTCCTAGCATTGTTTTTGAGCAATGGCTACACGACATTGCGGGTTAGCAATGGTCGCACTTAAATCTTGTGGTTCCATGCAAAAGTTTATTTACTTACACCTATGAATTCACCAACATTATTGTTGACCCGTTTTAGCATGCATTCTCAGGTACTAGATGATCGCTTTACGTTTGGATTGCTTGTCGTTACATGCTACAGAAGAACCTTGACCCAACCATTATGCCTTAGGAATGCTTCGTCAATTTGCTAAACACATACGTTTTAATTAAGTAATCCTATAACTTTAAGTTTTTACAAACGATTTCCATATCATATGTTGTATTTCAAATTTCCAAACAACGTTATCTTTCAATATATTTTAAAATGACACGTTAAGTGGTTGTTATTTTCTCAAGTACAATTTCTTTCCAAATATTTCATCTCAACTTATCAAATAATGTTATTTTATGAATGTATTTCCAAATGACACCATTTAATGGTCGTTCATTATGAACTTGTGTTGTGAACTCATGAAGGTTGCGCCCCGTACCTTTCCGCATTTTTCGGGGTGTGACAGGACTACTCCTAGAGGAAGCACAATGGAAACACCATTCAGCCTTGTCTATGGAACTGAGGCAGTCATTCCACCAGAACTAAGCATACCAAGCCATCGCATTGTAAGCTTTAACCCAGCCCAGAACGAAGAAGCTTTGAGAGAAAACTTGAATCTCATTGAAGAGAGGAGAGAAGTCTCTCACATCAAGCTGGCTGAAAACAAGCAAAAAATGGCCAAGTATTACAACAAGAGAGTCCACCATGTGTCTTTCAAACCGGGGGACTACATCTGGCGGAAGAATGAAGCAAGTAGAGTGGAGAACTTGGGAAAGCTTGGACCTAACTGGGAAGGACCATACATGGTTAGCCAAGCAAATGGAGATGGTTCATACATTCTTACTGAGCTTGATGGGTACCCAGTGCCTAGAACATGGAATGCCACAAACTTGAAAAAATGTTATGTCTAAACAAAGCTACTTAATGGCAGTTTAATTTTATGGTCTGATCTATAGATCCCATTTATCTGTACTTTGATCAATGAATCATGTCTTTATATTTCAATCAAAAGAATCCTTCTATCTTGTATTCATTTGGTTTATCAATGAAAAGGATTCCCATTTATGGTCTGATCTAAGTATCCCATATATTCTTATACATTTTATGTTATTTACATTGCTTGAAACAAGTTACCTTCTTTTAAGAAAAATCATAAAGTTTTATATGAACCTTTGCAATTTGCACTCACAAGTTGAGAACAAAGTCTCGAACATAGAGTCGAGCATGGGAAACAAAAATGCTAGCTAAATAATTCCCAAAGTCCCAAGGTATACCCTTGGATGTAATTATCTTGTAAGATGTAAAAAGCCAAAGAAAAACGTAATTCTTTAAGGCTGAACACTTAGATAATTTTTCGTCTTTTTATCTATTGGAGAAAAGGCAAGCACTTCCTATTGGGAAGCGACACTCGCGAGTAACAAGTATACAATAAAGGTTAAAACAACCAAACAACATACATAGTTTTTCCAACACACATCTTTAAACAAGAAACGATATGAGACAAGGCAAACATGCCAATACAAATGAAAAATAAGTGCAAATACATAATCTCTAAATGGAAATACCAACTAGTATTACAAAATATAAAGTCTAAAAGATACATGACAAATATATCAAGTAAACTAAGCTAAGTCAGCAGAGGCATCCTCAATAACTGCTGAAGTATCTGGAACATCCTGAACGATAGGATCAATGCAAGCAATCGAGGTCGAGGCAGAAGTAGCTGGGACAACAGAAGCTCGAGAAGTAGATGCGAGAAAAGAACCTGGAGGAGGACCTGGATGAGGAACATCTGACTTAAATGCAGCACGATAAGCCTCTGGGTCTCGGGAATACGGATGAGCTTAGATAGGTCCTCAACAGAAACCTCGGGCGTGCTAAGTAAAGACGCAACCTCGTCCAATACAGGAAACTTACGCCCAGTCCAGAACTTACCAATATCGTCCATCACCTCACGAGCCATAGTTGCACTGCCTTTATGGAAAACCAACTTCTTGTAAGCACCATCCCAATGGCCAAAATTAATGGCAGCAAGCAGGAAACGGGCAAAAGTCTCCCTCACGTCTGGATGGCCAAGTAGATCATTAAAAAACTGAGGAAAGTAAGTCAATAAAGATCTCATGCGCTCAATGTCACTAGCCTGGACCTCCAACTTAGAGTGGGAATCCTCACTCTCCTGCCTAAGCCCCTGAATCATTTTATCCTTATGAGCCATGCCAACCTCTAAGATATTAGTCCTACTCTCTAACTCAGAAACTCTCTCTGTCATCCTCATATTCTCTTGAGTTAGAGACTCAAGAGTACCCCTCACCAACTCAAGCTCAGAATCAGCCTTCGCCTTACCCTCCCTAAGGCTAGTACAAGCAAGATTTTACTCCTCTAAGTCCTTAGAGAGGGAAGCAAGTCTAGCATCATGAGAAGACAACTCTCCCTGAAGCCTCTCAACCTCACTAGTCAACAAATCAATCTTACCTAAGGCAGCAGTCTGAAACGCCACACTACTAGCAACACAATTAAGAGTGTTGACATACTGAAGACGGGAGAGCTCGGAGATGTCTCTAAAGCGAGCCTCAGCAGCAAGAACTGGAGGAATCATGGCCTCCAAAAGCTTCTTCGCGTGCTCGGGATTTTGACCATCGTCTTTAACTTTAATTGACGTCGGATGAGCATAATAGAAGTTTCCAATGGACCTGTTGAGATCGCCAGCTTCTGTGGGAATAAGTGTAGACCCCGCCCGTGAAGGCTGAAAGGGGGCAGAAGAAGAGCTAGATTTTACCCTAGCTTCGGCAAGACGATCTATGTCATGCAAATGAGCTGGAGAAAAAGAGTCCACCCTAAGAGTTGACCCAGAACCGGAGAAATAGCAATTCTCCACAATACGGTCAGCAAATATAGGAAAGCTAGGACCGGAAGCAGCACCAAGTAAGAAGGAAGAAGAAGGTGCTGAAGTAGCCTGAGTAGAAGAAGAAGTAAGAAACATCAAAGGAGCTGAAGTAATCTGAGCCTGAGCCTGTGTCTGCCCCACTTGACTATAGGGAGTAAAGCCTCCAGCACTCCCATAAGATGCAAAAGTAGGCTGAGTAGTCTTCTGAAGCTTGGGAGGAGAACCAAAAAGCTCATCTCCTGATCTCTTCTTTGCAGGTGGATTAAGATAGGAATCACTATCTTCATCATCCTCAAAATCTTCAACAGTGGCAGGCTGCTCTCTATCTGAATGATCACCTACAAGAAAAATAAAGAATTTTAAGTTATACATACATATATATATAATGATAACAATAACATTTACCACCCTCAAGGCTACTAGAAGCCTGAGAAGAAGAAAGAAAGGCAGTAGGGGGAGCCAAGGAATGATCGCCTCGATCCACGCCTCGATCCACAGCTTGATAGATACTTAGAGAGACATACTCATCATCATATGAAACTCCATCAGGGCGGAGAGAAAGAACCTCCCCAGCTGTCTCTCGAAGCTTCTCTGCTTCGGTGTCAGACTCAGAACGAACATCATAATTTTCGAAGGGATAATCCAAGCAATCCATCAATCTAAGAGTTGCAAATAAGAGAAGAAACAAACTGTTGGAACTCAAATAATATAAGCATACACAATGCAAATAAAGAAGCATATATAAAGAAGGATGGATTTCATACGTCGATTTGTAGATTTCTCTATGATGACCGGGATGACACGCCAATCCCAGTCTGGGCTAATCCCAACCATAGCTAACAAAACCTCAAACTCTGGAGGGAAAGGCCGATAAGTAACAAAACTACCAAGAAGCTCTCCATAATGGTCAGGGTCAATCAGCTTGTCAGCAACTTTCTTATTTTCTTTAGCCACCATGTCTGAAGAATAATTCTTACTACCCTTTCGAAGAAGTTTCTTATTATCATTTGGAAGAAATGTATCATCTAGGAAGAAGAAATCAAATCTCCAGGGAGGAATCTTGGGAGGAGTTTCTATTAACCTAAAATTCTTATCCCTATAAAGGAAAGTAAAACAATCACCAATCCTTGAAAGCAGGAACACCTTCCTAAACATAGGCAAGGACAAAGGCTGCCCTAAAGCCCTAAGGATCATCTCAAACCGCACAATCTTTCCAGCTGCCAGCGGATGTAGCTGAGTAAGGCCAATCTTATAGTGAGAAAGAACCTCAAGGTAGAAGGGTGTCAGTGGAACTCTAAGGCCAGACCAAGTAAGGTAATTGTAAGTCCCAACTCAATAGATGGTACTACTGAAGACACCTCTATGTCGATGGTGGAGTTACTGATGTGCTAAATCGAGTTTAAAATTTAAAACTAGAAATACCTTGAACTCACTACTACGCACTATCGGGCAGTGGACCCGATCGTATGCAGTATAGTTAAAAAGTAAGTCCAGGTTCGTTCACGGGGATTGGTTTGAATCAATTGTTTAACAAAGTAGTTTGGAAAAAGGGTGGAACGCTTTGAATCTTTCTTTGACAATTAAATTAAAATAACTTAAAAGACAAACGCGTACAGGTAAAGGTAAAACTGCAAACAATAATAGTAAAGATCATCCACCTTGACTTCGCTAGACTTCAAACGTGATTGCATTCAATTAAGACCAAATTCATTAAGATTTGACAAGATAATCGTGAAAGGATAAAATGCTCGCGTGGTACCACCAACCGCTCACAAAACACCCAAACACCTAAGTTGCTAGTTTAATTACCCAAGCCGGTACCACCAATGCCTAGACAACCTTACCAACAATTAGTTTACTTGATTATTACATTACCAATCGAGCCTATGTGAATTAAAACGTGGTACCACCAACCGCTTCTAAACACGTTGACAAAATTATTCCTTATAT
>CM067168.1:103077869-103079568 GCA_034093135.1 Erigeron breviscapus
AAATGGTGGTTCCTAAAAAGGAAGAACACTTTGCTTGGCGGGAGAAACAACTTGTACCAAAACGGAAAGTGCGAGAGATGTGTGTGCAACAAACATACCAAACAAAAATATAGCGGCGCTGAACTTACTGCCAGCATATGCACACCATCACACAATCACAATTTGATGCCACAAAGTAAAGATGAGAAGAGAATCCAATGGGTTTTCCCCCACACATGTGTTGCACAATAGCCATCAAATCGAATAGTCCTGTCACTTGCACCACAAACAAACCACATTCCAATCATATAAAAGTAACACTGTTCATGCAAACAACCAAAAGAAAAAGAAAAAATCAAAATACAATGTTCCATCACCCCGTAGGGTAGATACCCGAAGAAATAAGAAATAATGTATGGAGTACAGTCATCCAGATAATCAAACCATCATCACAACATGTTGATGCATGTTGATGTGACAACAGCAACTTAGATTTGATTATGTCTTATTCATTTATATGTAATTGATAAATTATGGACTTCGTGTTTTAGTAATGATTGATTACATGTTTTGGTGTTATTTATATGTTTATATATGATGTTTGTTATGTATATCATACAAGTACAAACATAATATATGTTAGGTTTCTTGTACATAAAGTACTTGGAAAATAACTAAGCATAGATGTTGATGGTATTTAGTACTAACGAAGATAATCTTCGTTAGGAATTACGAATTGATAAAGATTGATAAAGGGTATATTAGGTTGCATGTAATAAGTTTACGACAAGTGGTATCAGAGCCATTCGATATCTTATCGAAGGGTTGAGATCGTTTGTTTGGTTGTTATTCTCCCAAAACCTCCCAAAACACTTTCTGTCGTTAAGTTCGTTTGCCTTACGAACTTAGCAAAACGAAGTCAGAAAACGAATTTAACTTAAATTCGTTCTAAGTTCATCCAACGAAGATAGAAAGCGAATTTATCTTCATTTTCGTTTTGAATCTTCATCAAACGAATTTAACCTACGAACTTAAGCTATCTTCGTTCTGAACCTTAGCCTACGAACTTAGCTATATTCGTTCAGAATTTTTGTCCACAAAATTAAGCTATCTTCGTACACTCTGTTCTACGAATTTAATCTAATTTCGTTCGATTCTTATCTTCGTTTGAACAGTATTTTTCACTTATGGCTTCTTCCTCCTCAACCAACAATGCTGTTGCCCAATATCTCAATTCTCTAGTTTATCATGATCATCTGGTAGGGCGTACTAATTCTCCACCAAAGTTAGTCTCATTAGCTGACTTTTGGGCGTGGAGAGGTCGATTTGAAGATTTCATTCAACAAGAAGACTTGAATATGTGGCTCATGATCACTGAAGGTTATGAATGGCCCACTCTTACTGTGAATGGAGTTACTTCTACATACAAGGTGGGAGAATTAACGGGCGAAGAAAAGGCTAACTACGCCATTGAAGTAAAGACTCTTTCCACACTTCGTATGTGCATTCCTCAAGAGTTGGTGCACTTGTTTCCTAAACAAGAATACAAGACCTCAAAGCAACTGTTCGATGCTATTGAAGCTCATTGTGAAGGTGATCCATTATTGAAGCAAAATAGAATTAAAATGCTTAAGAAACAATTTGATTGCTCAATGCTACAAAGAATGAACTAGTTGAGGATCTTATACTGAGATATCAACATCTTCTTGCTGAATAGCTT
>CM067168.1:103080568-103194652 GCA_034093135.1 Erigeron breviscapus
TAGGGTTAGGGTTTGAAGTTGTAGTGTTAGCCGTTAGGCTAACCCTAAATGCTAAACCCTAGAATGCTAAAGCCTAAACCAGGGGGACGGAAGTCACGGTACGCTTAAGGGTTTAGGGTTTGAAGTCTTAGGGTTAGCCTAACGGCTAACCCTACAACTTCAAACCCTAAACCCTAAGCTACAATATAAAAACCGATTGGAAAGATCTAAAACCCTAAATGCTAAACCCTAGAATGCTAAAGCCTAAACCAGGGGGACGGAAGTCACGGTACGCTTAACGGTTTAGGGTTTGAAGTCTTAGGGTTAGCCTAACGGCTAACCCTACAACTTCAAACCCTAAACCCTAAGCTACAATATAAAAACCGATTGGAAAGATCTAAAACCCTAAATGCTAAACCCTAGAATGCTAAAGCCTAAACCAGGGGGACGGAAGTCACGGTACGCTTAACGGTTTAGGGTTTGAAGTCTTAGGGTTAGCCTAACGGCTAACCCTACAACTTCAAACCCTAAACCCTAAGCTACAATATAAAAACCGATTGGAAAGATCTAAAACCCTAAATGCTAAACCCTAGAATGCTAAAGCCTATAGGAAGGGGGACGGAAGTCACGGTACGCTTAAGGGTTTAGGGTTTGAAGTTAGAATCAATGAATTTAGAGTGAATGATGATACAATATAAAAACCGATTGGAAAGATCTAAAACCCTAAATGCTAAACCCTAGAATGCTAAAGCCTATAGGAAGGGGGACGGAAGTCACGGTACGCTTAAGGGTTTAGGGTTTGAAGTTAGAATCAATGAATTTAGAGTGAATGATGATACATACTTAATTGAAATCTCTTAGAGATTATATGCCAATCCCATGGGGATTATTTGCTTTTATTCTTCATAAATTTTTTAGCTTGTAGTAGTTAAAATCTCTTAGTGATTATATTCAAATCCCATGGGGATTAAGTACAAATCCCATGGGGATTATTTGCTTTTGCTCTTGTTAAATTTTTTAGCCACTTATGGTTAAAATCTTTTAGTGATTAACTTCGTATTCCATGGGGATTATGTGCCAATCCCATGGGGATTATGTACCAGTCCCATGGGGATATCAAAATAGATTTAACCAGTTAATCCTCATGGGATTGGCACATAATCCCCATGGGATACGAAGTTAATCACTAAGAGATTTTACCCATATCTGGCTAAAAAATTTACGAAGAACAAAAGCAAATAGTCCCAATGGGATTGGCACTTGATCACTAAGAGATTTAACTACATAATTTGTAACGTTGAATGTTCCAGTAAACTAATAACCAGATAACAGTAAACGATTACGCTTGAGGTTAGGCATTATCAATAGACGCCGGAACTTTTACAAACACTTCGTCGGAAACGGTTAAAAAACGGATCTGATCGGAAAAATGTAAAAATCGAAATCAAAATAAAATACAGCAACTAATATGATAGATAATCGTAAAATAAGATAATCGAATACATAATCTAATCGGAATCAGTTAACAAAACGGATCTAATCGGAAATTTTAAAATAACATGATCGGAATTGTAACAGTCAACGGAAAATGTTAGAGGTTGTGCGTGTTTTTGTATGTGTAAATAACATAACCGGTATCACTTACCTGAAATTGAACAGTCGTCGGAGAAGGTAGAGTATGTGTGTGACTGTGTGTGTTTGTGTGGGTGATTGTGTGTGTTTGTGTGTGTTTGATTGAAAACGAAAAGCGTGGGCGGGAGAGAAGCAGAGAGCGTTTGGGGGTTTTTCTTTTGGGCAAAATGACCAAATTGCCACTCCGTGTTTATTTTCTAAACTTTGATCAGATCTAATATGGGCCGTAGATCAGACTGATCTGATGGTCAGAACTTGTTCCTTCATTTTCACTTAAATTATCATTTGCAAATGAATAAATCACTATAAGGATAATATTACTTTGATAAAAACCCAAAAATCCCAACAATTTTATGTTATTTACATTGCTTGAAACAAGTTACCTTCTTTTAAGAAAAATCATAAAGTTTTATATGAACCTTTGCAATTTGCACTCACAAGTTGAGAACAAAGTCTCGAACATAGAGTCGAGCATGGGAAACAAAAATGCTAGCTAAATAATTCCCAAAGTCCCAAGGTATACCCTTGGATGTAATTATCTTGTAAGATGTAAAAAGCCAAAGAAAAACGTAATTCTTTAAGGCTGAACACTTAGATAATTTTTTCGTCTTTTTATCTATTGGAGAAAAGGCAAGCACTTCCTATTGGGAAGCGACACTCGCGAGTCACAAGTATACAATAAAGGTTAAAACAACCAAACAACATACATAGTTTTTCTAACACACATCTTTAAACAAGAAACATATGAGACAAGGCAAACATGCCAATACAAATGAAAAATAAGCTCAAATGCATAATCTCTAAATGGAAATACCAACTAGTATTACAAAATATAAAGTCTAAAAGATACATGACAAATATGATCAAGTAAACTAAGCTAAGTCAGCAGAAGCATCCTCAATAACTGCTGCAGTATCTGGAACATCCTGAATGATAGGATCAATGCAAGCAATAGAGGTCGAGGCAGAAGTAGCTATGACAACAGAAGCTTGAGAAGTAGATGCGAGAAAAGAACCTGGAGGAGGACCTGGATGGGGAACATCTGACTTAAATGCAGCACGATAAGCCTCTGGGTCTCGGGAATACGGATGAGCTTAGATAGGTCCTCAACAGAAACCTCGAGCGTGCTAAGTAAAGACGCAACCTCGTCCAATACAGGAAACTTACGCCCAGTCCAGAACTTACCAATATCATCCATCACCTCACGAGCCATAGTTGCACTGCCTTTATGGAAAACCAACTTCTTGTAAGCACCATCCCAATGGCCAAAATTAATGGCAGCAAGCAGGAAACGGGCAAAAGTCTCCCTCACGTCTGGATGGCCAAGTAGATCATTAAAAAACTGAGGAAAGTAAGTCAATAAAGATCTCATGCGCTCAATGTCACTAGCCTGGACCTCCAACTTAGAGTGGGAATCCTCACTCTCCTGCCTAAGCCCCTGAATCATTTTATCCTTATGAGCCATGCCAACCTCTAAGATATTAGTCCTACTCTCTAACTCAGAAACTCTCTCTGTCATCCTCATATTCTCTTGAGTTAGAGACTCAAGAGTACCCCTCACCAACTCAAGCTCAGAATCAGCCTTCGCCTTACCCTCCCTAAGGCTAGTACAAGCAAGATTTTACTCCTCTAAGTCCTTAGAGAGGGAAGCAAGTCTAGCATCATGAGAAGACAACTCTCCCTGAAGCCTCTCAACCTCACTAGTCAACAAATCAATCTTACCTAAGGCAGCAGTCTGAAACGCCACACTACTAGCAACACAATTAAGAGTGTTGACATACTGAAGACGGGAGAGCTCGGAGATATCTCTAAAGCGAGCCTCAACAGCAAGAACTGGAGGAATCATGGCCTCCAAAAGCTTCTTCGCGTGCTCGGGATTTTGACCATCGTCTTTAACTTTAATTGACGTCGGATGAGCATAATAGAAGTTTCCAATGGACCTGTTGAGATCGCCAGCTTCTGTGGGAATAAGTGTAGACCCCGCCCGTGAAGGCTGAAAGGGGGCAGAAGAAGAGCTAGATTTTACCCTAGCTTCGGCAAGACGATCTATGTCATGCAAATGAGCTGGAGAAAAAGAGTCCACCCTAAGAGTTGACCCAGAACCGGAGAAATAGCAATTCTCCACAATACGGTCAGCAAATATAGGAAAGCTAGGACCGGAAGCAGCACCAAGTAAGAAGGAAGAAGAAGGTGCTGAAGTAGCCTGAGTAGAAGAAGAAGTAAGAAACATCAAAGGAGCTGAAGTAATCTGAGCCTGAGCCTGTGTCTGCCCCACTTGACTATAGGGAGTAAAGCCTCCAGCACTCCCATAAGATGCAAAAGTAGGCTGAGTAGTCTTCTGAAGCTTGGGAGGAGAACCAAAAATCTCATCTCCTGATCTCTTCTTTGCAGTTGGATTAAGATAGGAATCACTATCTTCATCATCCTTAAAATATTCAACAGTGGCAGGCTGCTCTCTATCTGAATGATCACCTGCAAGAAAAATAAAGAATTTTAAGTTATACATACATATATATATATAATGATAACAATAACATTTACCACCCTCAAGGCTACTAGAAGCCTGAGAAGAAGAAAGAAAGGCAGTAGGGGGAAACAAGGAATGATCGCCTCGATCCACGCCTCGATCCACAGCTTGATAGATACTTAGAGAGACATACTCATCATCATATGAAACTCCATCAGGGCGGAGAGAAAGAACCTCCCCAGCTGTCTCTCGAAGCTTCTCTGCTTCGGTGTCAGACTCAGAACGAACATCATAATTTTCGAAGGGATAGTCCAAGCAATCCATCAATCTAAGAGTTGCAAATAAGAGAAGAAACAAACTGTTGGAACTCAAATAATATAAGCATACACAATGCAAATAAAGAAGCATATATAAAGAAGGATGGATTTCATACGTCGATTCGTAGATTTCTCTATGATGACCGGGATGACACGCCAATCCCAGTCTGGGCTAATCCCAACCATAGCTAACAAAACCTCAAACTCTGGAGGGAAAGGCCGATAAGTAACAAAACTACCAAGAAGCTCTCCATAATGGTCAGGGTCAATCAGCTTGTCAGCAACTTTCTTATTTTCTTTAGCCACCATGTCTGAAGAATAATTCTTACTACCCTTTCGAAGAAGTTTCTTATTATCATTTGGAAGAAATGTATCATCTAGGAGGAAGAAATCAAATCTCCAGGGAGGAATCTTGGGAGGAGTTTCTATTAACCTAAAATTCTTATCCCTATAAAGGAAAGTAAAACAATCACCAATCCTTGAAAGCAGGAACACCTTCCTAAACATAGGCAAGGACAAAGGCTGCCCTAAAGCCCTAAGGATCATCTCAAACCGCACAATATTTCCAGCTGCCAGCGGATGTAGCTGAATAAGGCCAATCTTAAAGTGAGAAAGAACCTCAAGGTAGAAGGGTGTCAGTGGAACTCTAAGGCCAGACCAAGTAAGGTAATTGTAAGTCCCAACTCAATAGATGGTACTACTGAAGACACCTCTATGTCGATGGTGGAGTTACTTTGCAATATATGCACTGAACTGGAGACGACCAGTTGCAGTGTGTATATACCAAGTTCTAGATAGATTACTTATGTAAATGACAATAAGTAAAGAACAATGCAATAATACAAATAACTTGTAAAGTAACTTGATGAGACAATATGTAATTTTCAATGTGTAATTTATTTATTGATGTTAAACAAATTACAAGGTTGTTGCGGAACCAAGATAATACAAAGAATGTAAATATCCTAACAACCTATGAAATACAATTGATCTACACTCGTAATTTCTCAAGACAATCGAAACACTTAAAGTTGTGAAATGTTCCTTTTAGCGATTGAGAGAATATTGCACAAGTTCACCAAGAATATTGCAGGTTTGCAAAGTGTGAAGTGTTGTATGTTTTTCACTTTGTGATTTCAAAACACTTAATATTCTTGTTGTGCAATGACTTGTATTTATAGGCAAAGTTAACATTGGGATGTTAACTTTAGCCGTACAAATGTGGTTGAGAGTATTTAAGGAATAGCATTTAATTCCTTAAAAAGCAGTGTAAAGTCGCATGATAAAGCAACTTTACATAACCACCTTTATGTACCTTTTATTACTTAAATAATAAGATAAGGCTTATTATCCGGGTAAAGGTACATAAAGCATACAAGTCAATTCCTCGTAATCAGTGTAAAGCTTTGTAAGTGCTTTCCACTGATGGTCTCCAGTTTGTAACTGACTAGAATGCCAACTGGGCTTCGCTGCCATTGCCATTCTCTATCTTCCATTTGTTATCTTCGACTTCAACTGGAATGATTCTTCAACTGGTCAGTTCTCAACTGGAGGAAGTCTTCAGTTGCGTTGACTGTACGGTGCAACTGGACTTCAATATATTTCTCGACAAATCATCTAGGTCTCCAGTTCACTCTGGTCAGTTTCACTGGGTCTCCAGATGCAACTGGAGACTGGCCAGTTTACCAGGTGAACTGGTCCTAACAGTAATCCCTATAGAAAGCAACCTTCCCAGAAGGTGGAAGGTTCACCCTGTCAGTATCCTCAGGAACAATGGGGTTATACTTGGCAAGGCAGGGATAAGTCTCAACTAGCTTGGCTAGGCTACCGACAGTAACAGAGGTACAACACTCCCTGGCTAAGGTTGGAGGTCTCCTAACTTTGCCAACCTTAGGCTGGGACCCACTAGCTTCCTCAATATGGTCACTACTAGCCTCAGACATGGTGACAACCTAAAAAAAAGCTTCTAACTTCCAAAAACTTCTAGCCTTTCAAATTTCAGAGGGAACAGAAGCAAGAACAACACCTGTATCCAAACAAAAATCCTAAATGAGGATATGCATCAAGAGTTCATCTTAGGGTGCTACTCTACAAAGATAAATGAAAAACAAATCTTTACATACACATAACAATATACATTCAGATGTATTGTTAAAAAAAAATGAAAAACAAATCTTTACATACACATAACAATATACATTCAGATGTATTGTTAAAAAAAAAGATAGAAAACAGCTACAAGCTAAGATCAACAGATACATTCAAGCTATGTATTCACACATACTTATGTATTCATATTGCACATATACATCGATATATGTTTATCATGATTGTACGAACATTAAATGTGAAATATACATAAATCTGAAGCATATACAAATATATATATATATATGACAAAATAGAAAGGAGAAGAAAATAATAAGGGAATTGAAAGGAGAAAATGGAAATAAGCCTCCTTCTCCCTTGTTCTTGTTGATAATCGACCCAACAAAAAGAAGTAAACAATTAAAAAGAGAAAGAAAAAGATATGTACCTTTCTTCCCTCTTTCTCTTAGATCGATTCAAAAAGAAGTAAGAAAATCTTCAAGCTACTTCGCTTCTTACTGTAACCTTCCCTCTCTTTATGTTGATAACTATATCAAGAAAAATAAACGAATGGCGTATTGAACTTTCTTTATTACCCCTTCGAGAAAAATTGAAGAAAAATAAGAAGAAAGGGAATAGGAGAGGAAATGGATAACACCTTATAAAAAAAAGAGAGAAGAATTTGAGGGATCCAAATCCAGCAAAGAAGCTGCCTTTTTTCCTCCCTGCGGCCGATCTACATATATATATACATTATATTATAGTATATACATAGGGAAAATACAATACCCTTTCCTGCTGTTTTGATGAGCACAAAAAGAAAGCAAAGAACAATGAAAGGAGAAAAAGAAGGAAACAATGAAGTTTTGTTTATTCAAAAAGAAATAAAGAACTTATACCCTTCTTTTTCGCTGTTTTTCAACAAATCAAAAGGTGGATCTCTATTTGTCTCCCAATCGCCAGCCAAAGAAAGAAAAATTCCGTGGAAAAAGAGTTATATGGGAAATTGTGATCTCACTTTTTTCTTTTCCTCACCGTACGGCTACAAAAAAAAAAGAAGAGAAAGATAATATTGATCTCCTTTCTTACTCGTCGATACAATAACAGAAGTATAACAAAGTTTGAAACCAAAAAGTTCAAAAGAAAATTCTTACCTCCAAACTTGGGGGACTTGATGATTATGGTGAATTTTTACCAAATAAAACCCTAATAATGTATATATATGGCGACAGTGTACAATGGGGGAGAGGAGTCGAAGCCACCTCCACCTAGCCTTAAAAGAAAAAGAGAGTTTAAAAGGTGAAGAGTTGTCGAAGCTAAGGAAAGAAGTTTAGACAAAGTCTAAACTATAAAATTAATATATATATTAATTATGGATCGGAGTGTAAGGCTAGACAAAGAAAAAGGCATCGAGCTTTAGGGAGAGATAGGGAGTTCGAAGCAAAGAGTGGGGGCCCGCGCGGTCTTTAGAGAGAGGAGGCAGCGAAGCTAGGAGGAAGGCTAGAAAAAGGAGAGAGGAGCGGAGTAAAGCTAGAAGGAAGAGAGAGAGTCGATGCCTAGCTCAATTAAAGGAGAGAAGTGAGCTGTCGAACCTTAAGAGAAAGGAAGGGGGTCCCGCTCGAACCTTAAGAGAGTGGGTCCCAGACAGGCTGGAAGTGGGCCCAGGCAAGGGAGATCGAAACCTTAGAGTAGGCCTCACTAGCGAAGTGAAGGCTAGAATGAGAGGAGTTGGCGAACCTCAGATAGAAAAGAAAGAGCGTGAAAGCTGTCGAGATTTAAGGATTCAAGTCCTTTATAATTTGGTCTAGACTTAATTAATATATATATATATATATATATATATATATATATATATATATATATATACGTTAAGAACTTAAATAAATATAAGCAATATTGGGAGGCAGTCGACCCAAGGAAGAGAAACAAACATGGAGGCTCGACATTCTAAGGGTTGGGCTTTGGCTCAACTGTCACTCCTCCAATGTATTTATTTGGGAAAGCAAACAGTGAGCATACGTATCTCGCAGCCTTTCTATCTACTATCCACATCACAAAAGCATAAATGTTATCACATTTATTGTTACCAGTATATTCGAGAACATTCTATACCTCGTATTGTCAGCTGAGTACTAATGGGCCAAAATCCATTTCTGATAGGCCCAAATTATGATGTGACCTAATCTAATGCCTATAAATACTCCTCATAATTGGTTGTCAGAGACAATCAATTCAGTCACAATCAATTTATTCTCATTCAATATAATATTCTCTGTAATGGTATATTCATCAATATAATCATCAATATATTCATAGATATTATCATCAGCACATTCATCATCAATCCTTCACAAACATTAAATCACTCATATATCATATCCTACAAAGATCGAAATGTCTCTTTGAAAAAATCATCAAACACCTTAAATTAAGAGTTTATTAGGTTTGCATTACTTTGTAGAAGACCTTGATAATTGTCTTGGTTAAATCCCTTTGAGCTTCTCATTTTCATGCTCAAACAGGAAGCCACCAAAATTATTTCCCTTCGCTTTTGAAATTTTCACCCTCAAAAACCCGCCCCTAATTCCCCCCCAATAGTTATCTAATTTTTCCAGGCACACTAACCTAATTCCTCATTGTGTGGTTCCAACTTCCACGCTCATTAATCAACCTCCCTCCAATTGGACTCTTGTTTCAAACAAAATGAATGGTATTCATTGCTCTCTGTCTCACTTTAGTTTCCCGTTTGATTTTATTGATATTTAGGTTTTGATTTTATTGATATTGATTTTATCGATAAAACTTCAATCAAGTTAAATTTAAATACAATAATTCAAGTTTTTTTCACCAATCATTCATTTCGCGGGTCCCTTAAATTTTTTGGTGATTACATTCTAGTTATAACAGTCATCCGTAGAATGTTTTTTAATAAAACATCAAAACATGATGTGTGAATTTTATTCACTTTTTTTTTTTAATTATATTTTTTGGAAGATTAATTAAGAAGAAATATAATTTCCCTTTGACGTGGTTAGGGAAAGTTTGATACATCACGTGCTAGTCACATTCCACCCCAGACAGGTTTCTCCGTTCTACTATCAGGTTGTTTTTGTCTTTTTGGTGCTGGTAAGATTCAAGCAGTATCATAATGAATTGTTATATTGTTTTCGTGTAATGTAAAGCGTCTATATGTTCTAGGTTAGGTTAGCGGTAAAAACTGTCTACATCTCACCTGTCGGAATTGGGTACAATTACACTTACAGTTATTGATTGTTTCTGATTGTAAAAATTTGCTTCACTGTAGTTCAAACTATGTGGCAAACACACTCGTTTTATGAGGTCGAAATTTGAAAGGATATTTGCATTTGTTTTAATGTAATTTGAAGTTGTTATTATGAACTGATTCCTTCTAAAACATAATGTTTGGTTATCGATTTATGTTGCTAGTTGTCATTGTCTTCATCGGTATTTGGCGCCTTTTTCAAAATTCAAATCTTTCATGTTCATTAGACTACTTATTTAATTCGGTTCATCATCACACCCATAACCTGTTTGATGAAATGTCCAGCTGAAACTTATTAGCCTTTTTTCCATTCTAATTTTTATAGTTTGCTTAAGTTATGGACGTGGGACATTGCAACTTAGACGGAAATGCTGACGTTGTTGAGTTTTGTCCCCATGATTCGTTCCATCATGTTCTGGCTGCTTCGACTTACACGCTGCAAGAGGGTGATCGGCCGAGTAGATCAGGAAGCATTTCTCTATTTAATGTGGACTTGGGTCGAGTTGATTTGTTTTGTAGGTTGAAAACGGCTGGTATTTTTGATATGAAATGGAACCCGGTTGGAGGGAATACTTCACGTCCGTTGCTTGCTCAAGCTGATGCTGATGGTTGCTTGAGGGTTCATCATTTGCAAAACTCAGTTGATGGTAAGTTGAACTTTCAACATGTAGATTAGTTTTCATTGTAAGTGCCTTGGGAAAAAAGGGTATTCATTGTAGGTTATTACTATTAGTTTGGTTATGGAAATTGGAAATCTGTAGTGTTGAGTCGAATGGAAATGTTTAATGTGACTAAGTTTTGGGTGAGAAACGAGTTATTTTTCCGGATAATGAGTAATGTGTTTATATAAGTACCATCAACAACACAACACTGACTCCCAATTTATAAGCCCGATTAATGCCAATTGGAGGAAGTTGTACCTTTAAACAAGGACGAGAATGCTGAGATTTACAAATCTCAAGAGACCAGAAACTGGTGAAATTAAAATATTGGTTACTCATTTATGTGATTTATATCTGATCGAGTATTCGTTATAATCATCATGTTATGTTGCAACGTGATCATTCTGATGTTTGATAAAGTAGAATTATTAAATAGTTTATGAACTTGAAACCTTCTCTATCTGATCGTTGTATTTTAGTTACGACTGATAGTTTTGGCGAGGCACTTTTAATTTCTTCTTTTTTCCACTTTGGTGAGGCACTTCTGTTTACATTATCTCAGTAATCTAGGTTTTGAATCTTCTTGGCTGATGATTAGTCATATATGAATAATTTTTTGCCATAAAGTATAACCCATCAATTGTACTTTGTTTATTCCTTTTATTTTTTCTGTTCAACCACATGAGTTGTTGTAATCGTCATGAAATTGATGCAGGGGATGCTCTGAAAGAGGCACATAACCAAAAAGTCAGCCCTGATATGTGTCTTTGCTTAGATTGGAACCCTTTGGCTACATCCATCTCGGTGGGCCTTTCTGATGGTTCAGTCTCAATAATCTCTCTTGAAGAGACCAAAATAAGTATATTGCAAGAATGGAAACCCCATGACTTCGAAGTTTGGGCTACTACTTTCGACCCACACCAACCACATCTAGTCTACACTGGCTCAGATGACTGCAAATTTATGGGCTGGGACTTACGAAACAGTCCATCTCAAATGGCATTTCAGAATTCAAAAGCCCATCAGATGGGTGTATGTTGTATTGCAAAGTCTCCTCATAATCCTCATACTTTGTTTACCGGAAGTTATGATGAACACTTGAGAATATGGGATGTGAGATCTATCTCAAGGCCTGTAAATGAAACATCAATCAACTTAGGTGGTGGAGTTTGGAGAATCAAGAACTATTCTGTTGTGCCTGGGTTGATTCTGGCCGCTTGTATGCACAACGGGTTTGCCATTGTTAAGGTTGATGGCAATGAAGTCAAAGTTGTGGAAACATACAAGAAGCATGAATCCCTTGCTTATGGAGCAGATTGGTATAGAGGGAGTATACACCAAGAAGACAAAAAAGAGAAAACTATAGTTGCTACCTGCTCATTTTATGACCAACTCCTTCGAGTATGGGTGCCAGACAGTGATATATTCTAATATGTGTTTCACATTCCCCAGGTAATCTTACTACATGTGTGTTATGCTACATTTATGTATCATATTGATAAATATTTTGTATTTTAGAATGTTCGAACATTCATTAATCTATTTAAGATGATAAATTTCTAAATTCACTTGTTTTACTTCTACAAGATTTTTCATGTTCATGATAACTAGATCTATGTTTCTTCATATACAATATCAAAAAGCAAAGGTCTTGTTAAAACTGTGTCCTTTTCTGATTAATTGACAAGGATACATAGGGTTGAAATTTTTTTGAGCTTTCATAATTGAATTTAGATGAGGCTAAAGTGAATTAGATTTTTTGTGGTTATAACCTATTGTCTAGAGATAATATATAGGGGACTACACTAAAAATACTTGTAGGCCATAAAGAATTTGGAAGCTAGAATATTTTCTTAGGTGGCTCTCTAAGTCGCAATCATCTTGAGTAGGCGTTGCAATTTGATTTGGAAGCATTTAGAAATTCTCCACTGTTGTCTCTTTAAATTATAATGGTTATATCCTCTCACAAGTCCACATAGAGCACCTCCAAAGTAGCCTAGCAATGAACATCATGAGATCTTTACAAGAGGTCTTAGATTTGAACTTTAGTAGGTGCAATCTTGGGGGTAGCCAGGAAGGGTTTGGGAATGGTCACGGGATACTCTGATTAAGGTCGCATACATCCGAGTCAAAAAGACTTGTCCTTCCAAGATAACCCGAATAAGGACACCCTCATATGTTTACCTTTGATGAACGGAAACGGCTGCAAGCCACCGTACCCCGTACCGGAAACTCGCTGGGGACGGAAACGTGTACGGGGACGGCTGCGAAACTTTTCTGGGCCGTTTCCAACAATTTGGGTACGTTCGTTGACCGCTTCTAAAAGTCAACTGGCGATTCTTGTAATTTGGGGACGTTTCTGGGCCGTTTCAGACAATTTCAGTGTGAATCAATCTTTTCGGGTGTGTTTGTTTAAAGGAAAATAGAAAGTTTGTGATTTTCTCTTGTTGTTGGTTGAGAGAAAATTGCAAGTGTTTTAAGAAATACAGAAAGAGAGATTCATAAATTTTCTTAAGTTGTGATAATATTGTGTGAGTAGATATAAAAGTGAAAAGAGATTGTAATATACTGATATACAAAGGTTGTGTAGTGTCTCAATGCATCACGTGTTGCAGTGAATAAGTGTCTCGCGTGTCTTTTTCATTTCATTGAGCTGTCACTTTGTGAGTGGTTAAATTGTTTCATGCGTGTTGAGCTGTCAAAAGTGTGTCTTGCGTGTTGTCAGTGTATGCATCACGTGAATGTTTCTTTGAATTCAATTAAGTTTGACTAAGCAACATTTGTTTTTATATGACAAAATTGACTGGGCAAAATTGATTTGAATCTTTAGTGTGCTTTAAGTGTTCATTTTGGGCAAAATTTTGAAGTTTACACCAACGTATGAATATATTTTAGGGTTTGTGGTACATTATCTATAATATATATTTATTTTTTTATGTATTTATTTCCGTACCCGTGCCGTACCCGTTTCTTGATTTTTTGAGTTTTGCCGTTTCCCGTTCCCGTACCCGTACCCGTTTCTCGTTCCCGTACCAGTTCCCGTGCAACATAGCTGTTTACCCCACGTGTCCACATTAGACTTTCAAAACCAGGTAAAGTTACTAGTTATATGACCTTTTATATAGTCACAGAAATAACCTCTTTGAAAATGCAAGTTATCATAAATAATGTAGAAAGGAATACTTCTTTTAACCCCTGTAAATACATCTTGGTGAACATAAACTAAAAAAGAAGGTAAGTTAGGTACAGTTAAAATTAATAAATGATGAAGGACCACTCATTCTGTTGTATTGCATGTTGGCAGTTTGCTTGCTATAGTTTTGAGAATGATGGATTGCTCCTTCTATTTTGGCCTCATAATCATTATCACTTACCTTTGTTTTCTAACACTCTCAATCCACCCATACTTACAGACAGAAACACTCCATTCAAGGACTGTTGCCAAGTAGAAACATATGAAAACTACTCTAGAAAAAGTGTGTAAATTGAGAAGATATGACCAAAAGGGTTTCCCATCCCCACATAAATTGACTTATTATGTTCAAAATCATGTTTAAACATGCCCGAGTTAGAATGCGCTCAGCGATTCTAGCTTCTAACTTAAAAACTTCATCTGACAGTTAAGACAAACCATATTTGTGGGGATAAAACTTGAATAGTCTGGTTCAGATGGATCATAGAGATTACAAGCGAAGAAGTAATATGTGCATTACATATTTTTTCATACAAGATAACTAAGAGCAATAAAATGCACCATGTAGAAGTAGTAAGGTGAGATTTAAACTCCAAACCTATTGGTTATAGTTACCAACCAGGTTACATGTAAGCCTCATGTTCTATGATCCTTACAATTTTAAGGCCTAATGTTTTGTATTCCCTCCAACCTAATTATGAGTTTTTTTATATAAAAAAAAGTAGTCTATTATTTTGATTTTGGACTGGAAAAGATTATGTAAGAACATTCATATTTTGAAATTTGTTTCATTGTAGGTTCTAAGAGAAATATATTTTTGGTCTGTCCTTGGTATACAATTTGCTGTCTAAGCATGTTACATGTCTTCCATTTTGTCTTCTCAACCAACATGTGTGTGCCAGTGGCAGTTAATATTATATAGAATCTTGGGTGTTTATTTATGTCCTAAAATCCAAATTAACAATATGCATATAATCATTGATTATATTTATAAATGAGTTTCAGTAACAAAAATTTAATAAATACTCTTTTTATTCATTTATCAATCAAAAGAATGAAGGTATTTCTCTTAATTATTAGTCAAAGTGCAATCACACAAATAAACACTTTTTGCAAGAGAATTCTAAGATAAAACTGCCAAAACACATTGATGATTAAGTATTCAAATTCTCTGAACCATTGACATAGAAAGGTCCAATTTTACCTTTTTTTTATCTTCAAAGTAGTTAATTATGGATTTAAAGTTGAGCATCTATTTGACATACATAATCAATCGATGAATATATGATAGATAAATTTTGATATTTGGGTTTAATTAGATTTAATTTCATATCTTAAAGATCAGATTCATAATAACAGACATGAAGATTTTGGTCCATTTAAATTCAACATTTTGTATATTCTAGAGAGAGAATAGAGAAATTAAAATGTAAGATAGTAAGGTTTTCGGGTGGATTAGTAAGGTTTTCCTCTAATCGGGTATTTGAAATAGACAATTCTATTTTAAGAGAACTATCTAGCGCGGACCCGGTTAAGATAACGTATGCTAGACCTCCTACTGTCGAATCGCGATACGACGTTCTTAGCGAAATTCACTTTAAAAAAAAAAAAAAATGTATCCGAGGCTAGAAAGTGATCGCCAACAAATTACATAAATTTTATCGACTAATTAAAAAAAAAGAGAATTTTAACAAATTAAAGAAAAATAAAATAAAACAGCGAAAGACAAGGGTCCTTCCAGGAGATGTCGATGGCCGAATCACAAGTCCTATTTTTCCTATAATCAAACATTTATTACATACATTTATTTACACTTTAAATCTCTCACTCTCAGTCTCACACACACTTATCTATACAAAAACTCACACTTGTGTATATGGACTGTCAGTTTTGTGCATTATTTCATCTCTAAAAATCACTCACACCCACACATACTTACAGCCATGCATCTGCTTCTTTCCAAGCACTACTCTTGACCTCAAACCACTCTCCAATGGCTGCTCTACTCAAACTTTACCATACAAACCACACAAACAGAACAAGTTTCTCTACATGGCCCATTTGGGCGGTCTTCTTCATTCTTGGATTCTTTTGCATGAAATTAGTAGAGTGTGATACTTCAGAGATTTCTATCAAGTTACTAAAGAAACCTGAATTGGTATCTAATCTTGATTCCCCTGCATTTTCTTTCCAAGTTGGCAATGATGAATTTCCTTGCACCAGTTGTATCTCCACCTGCAAGGTCTGTGCATTCTCTATGTTCTGTTTCTTGAACTCAGGATGAAATTTTTTTAAAAAAAGGCTGAAACTTGATTAAGATGCATGTTTGTGTTTCTTGAACTCGAAAAAAGTTTGATATCTGTTTGCAAATGCTTCAAAGATTCAGACTTTTTGTTAGTAAAGCATACATGCAAATTATTATTGGTGATTAAGTTTATACTCAATATATACTTTAACTGAAACTCTGAAACCTCACTTTAAGACCTATAGAATCACAAATCTTGTAAACCATGCAATGGTGGTCTTGAAGTGTCAGTTCTCAATTCACAGATATGTCTTGAATCTTGTGGTCAAACATGCAATTCTTCAAATTTATAATAAATATGAGTTTATTTTAATACAAAAGGATTACTTTTTATGTGGTTGAACACAATATCTTTGTGGATATACAAAACTCTGCATCAATTTGGCAATTTTTTTTCTATCGCACATGTTTGACCACAAAAGTCAAAAGGTAGCTCCAGCTTTGAAATTGAGAGAACTGTCCAAAAGGATATAACTTCCAATTGTGATATTTGCATTCAGAAAAATATGTTCACAAAGTGAAAAAAAGTATACTTTCTCCATCACAAAATTAATTTATCCACTAGACGAAAACACACAGGTGCAACATATTTTTTAATAAAATGATAGTTTTACCCTTTTTCGACTTTTAGTTGATGCTTTTTGTTTTAGTTTTGTAAAATCTATCTAATATATCGCAATATCGTTAGTGTGTGAATCTGGCATTTGTAACTAACCACTTTTAGTATGGACGATTTTTGAGACTATCTGAAATAGTAAACCAGACAATCATTATGGGAATTGTGGAGTATTTAGAGTTATAGTACTAATTTCAACCATTCAGTTAAATCAGACTTCATGTGCAACATAGTGATGTAGAAATTATTATTTGGTTGCAGCTGGATGATCTCCCGCCATCAAACTGTTCATCCGGGGAAGTTTCTTATGTTAAATTGCGAGATGGGAACCATACGCTTGAGGTGTGCACCAACGGGTCTCATCTGCTCCGTTGTGCTACATATAACTGGACCATTGGTTACAAAACTCTCCTTTTTCTTTTTAGCCATTATTCAAATATTAATTCACTATAGTAGCCAAAATCAAGTACAAAACTTTTAGTACCGAACAATTTTACTAGTTATTTCGAAGAGATCTATTATAAACTCTAAGATAAATAGGTTTATGTGTATAGTTAAAATGCATCTTTTTTGAGGTACTGATTGTATTCAATCTAATTCTAGCTACCAATCGGCCCTGCAGATACTGTTCCCCCAACAGGATACGTTACAGCATCAACATCTTTTACAAATGCTTCAAGTGTTTCTACCTATATCATTCAGTGAACCTTGTAGTGGTTTTAGATGTTTGTCTACGAATGACTGCAGTGTAAGTAGGTGCTTTATGGTGGTTTTACTTGATTTATGATTTTGTATGCACAGGTTATACTTTATGATCTAACTAAATCAGGTTTTTTCACTTGCAGCTTCTAGTTTATGGTCCTGGCAATGTTATTCCAAGCACTCTAAAGACAGTCAAGCAGAATCTTGAATATTCTATTTCAGTAAATTTGTCTTCAACTGCTGAGTTTGGAAGAGTTGTGTTAGTAACAGACAAAGATTTTTGTAGAGATACAGCTGGGAATCAATTTATACGAAACATGGCTTCCTGGTTCATAGTTAATTTTGGTGAGACTAATTTCTTTGATGTCAAACATAATAATTATAAAATCTAAAATTCTGTTAGAGTTTGGAACCTCTTGAAGAGTCTACATACATTAGTAATTAAAATAAATACTCTGAAAACATATTTGTTTTCAAGTTCATAGCAAAATCCAGTGAAAGAAAGTACGTTTTTTGACTTAAAAGTCAAAGTGTAATTCAAGATTTAGTAATGCTGACAAACTCTTGACTTGTTTTTACAGACAGAAGAAATGTATATGTTGATCTAAGGACTCATATACCCGAACACCTAATTCAACTTGATGATAGTGTTAGATCAGTTCAAGCGTCTAATAGATACAAGAACCTGAAATTATATCTATATTTCACCCAACCTATAGTCAACACATCGGCTGAAGTCTTATTATCTATCGAAGTTAGTCAAGGATCAATAGTTTCAGATACCAATAACAACGATAGCCTTGGAAATCGAAGATTCGGTTTTCAGTTCGTAGATATATCCAATACTGCCATTGTCACTGCGAGGCTAGACTCAGGATTAGTCCTAACCAGACAAGGCACTCCAGTTAGTCCTGTTGCACCGGTCACTTTTCTTTTTGGTACATATGTAGCTCGTTTCTATGGTTTTATTTGATTATTGTAAGGTCTTTAGTAGCTGATATCCATGTTGGAAACCTCTGTAGATGTTCAACGGCCTAATGTGAGATTAAGCACAACGAGCCATATGAGGACTCAACAAGACCATATCCCGGTAATAATAAAGTTCATGAAGCCGGTTTTCGGATTTAATTCGTCTCAGTTATCTATTTCTGGAGGCTGGTTGCAAAGGTCATTATTTCTTGCATATTGAAACTATCTGACTATCATGACGTGTAACCATAATAAACAGTTTTTAATGTTTTGATGAACCGATGAACTTAAGCAACTGATCGTTGCAGATTTCGTGAAATAAGTAAGAGTGTCTACACTCTGGATATTCAACCAATTGAAGATATGATCTTTGTGCACGTTCCAGAAAATGTAACGACAGATGTAGCTGGAAATAAGAATCTAGCATCAAATATCTTAAAGCTATCTCACTGTATGAACTATTGAATATTTAAATTCATTTTTTACTATCATTCATCTCAATCTAGAATCTACACTACTCAAATAAAAGCTTTTACAGATACCGTACCAACTGCATCCATGGTTCTTTCGAGCTCTACAACTGCTGCTTTTGTGTTGACTGCCTTTGTTGCAACCTTGCTCACTGTCTCCACTGCTTCCCTCCAGAATTATGGTGCATTTGCAACACCATCTCCATTGTTAACTTCAAGCCCAGCTAGAATTCTTTTTGTAAGATACTTTCTTATCTGACTTACTATCCTTAGATTTGTTACTTTCTAACCTTGATTCGTTTAATTGCTTTGTTAAATCAGCGAATTGTATGTCACATTCAAATCTTTGCCTTAACTGGATGGTTGGCGGTTCCTTTGCCGATTGAATATAGTGAATTTGTAAAGGGATTAAGATGGAGTATACCATATTTCAGACTTCCATGGGAATCTGGTTATGTGAAGCCTATTTGGCCTATGAATCCACATTCATACGGTTCTAAAATCCATGATTTAGACACAAGTCTAGAAAAACCCGAATCGGTATATGGATTGCCACTCACTGCAATGGAGTATAAGTCGTTTTTTGAGGTTAGTGGGCTGTCGTTTCCCCAAACTGCATGTGTCTTCTGTTTTCTAAGATTTCTGATAATGGATTGATTATGCAGAGCCAAAATGTTATTCCTGCGGCTGAATATATTACAGATTCAAATGATTCACACGGGTGAGTTCTTACTGTGATGTATTCTATATGATCTAATGTATTTTGAGATTGCTTAATATGAGTTATAATCTTCTATGGACATAAACCATACATCCTTGTATTAAAGTGCTCAAGTACGATCCAAATACTCAAAACTGCATCTGCTTTATTAAAACGCTAAGCTGATACACTCTTAAATAAACTAGCTTATATATACTTACTAAGATACCCTGTAATTTTCTTTATGCTATATATTAATATGTATTTTTTCAGCTGTTTCGATTGAAATTGGATTCTATCTTCAGGTGGAGAGATTTCAACCGGATTATGTTTTGGCTGGCAGTCATGAGCGCCGGCTTGATTATTTTGCATATCTTGTTTCTTCTTATACTAAAACTAAGAAAGAAAACAGAGAAAGAGACCACTTATGTTTCTGTTATATTTCCGAGATTCGAGGTCTTTCTGGTAATTCTTGCAGTTCCTTGTGTTTCTGCAGCCTCAGCATCACTACTAAAAGGTATTTGTACTTGGTCATTTAAGGTCAAACCTATCACTTTTAAATTGAAAATGTTCATTAATTTTCTTACTAGTCTAATTTAGAAAATTTTCCTCCTGGTTACATGTGCTATAGTTTTTACAAAATGTTTCAAAAGTACTTGAACAAAGCTAGATTCCCTCCCCTCCATTTACTGAGTCTGGAGATTAGTCTTTTTGACTTCAAAAGTCAAACTTATGTTTGGTTTTTTCTCCTTAGGTGGATCAGCTGCTGGGATTGCAGTGGGTGTTCTACTATTAGGAGCCGTGTTATTCCTGATACTAGCATTGTTTATGTTCCTTTCTATTGGAATATCATTCGGGAAGCTACTTCAGTACAAAGAAGTTCACCACGAAGATCAAAAAATGCATTGGTATCAAGCACTAGTGAAGGTAACTTTGGGTCCTGGAAAGCGAGGCCAATGGACATGGATCAACACCTCAAATTCAAAACTGCTACTCATTTTAGGCCCTCTGTTCGAAGACCTAAGAGGACCACCAAAGTACATGCTCTCCCAAATTGCCGGAGGACTAGGTTATAGCACAACTAGAGGCAGTATAATCGCATCAGATGATGAAAACGAAGATGCAGAGGCGCCATTTGTTCAAAAGGTATTTGGGATTTTAAGAATCTACTACATTTTCCTGGAGTCCATTAAACGGGTAACTTTAGGAATCTTAGTGGGTACGTTTTCAAGAAGCGGATCCTCTGAAACACCCACGAAAACCTTACTATGTGTTACCTCATTTCAACTGTTTTTCATGGTCCTCAAGAAGCCATTCATCAAGAAAAAAGTTCAACTGGTGGAGATCATAGCAGTTGCGAGTCAAGTTGCATTCTTTGCTATATGTTTGGTCCTTTTGAGAAAGAATCTTTCTACCCATGATCAGACAAAGATTGGTATAGCCATGCTTTGCTTGTTCTTATTCACATTCATTGCTCAAATCTTGAACGAATGGAACTCTTTGATCTGTCAGATAAAACAACTTGATCCTGATAACAAATCTTTGTGCATGGGTTTAAAAATAGCATCATGGGGTATTCTTCTGCTTTTTGTCCCTATTAAGTTGATGAAAAGCATTGAGAGTCAGTTCCCGTTAAAAAGCCAGAGGCGCGAGGATGCCACAGCGTTGCCGGTTGGGAGATTTAGAAGCTCTAGTACACCAGATCGTCCATGGATGAAGCAACTGAGAGATTTGGCCAAGTCTAGTTTTAGCAGAGATAGTGGTGCTGGTGGAACTCCAACCGACCCGTCAAGCAGTCAGACAAAATGGAGTGGGTTTTGGGGCGGAAAGAGAAGTACAAGTTCGTCAGAGACAACATCCATGGATTCAAAAGCGAGACAGAAAGGAATGTATAAGGAATTTGAAGCCATTTTTGGGACCAAATAAGTAAAATTTATTCATCACTAATAAACATTTGATAAATGGTGTCATGGAATTTAACTAGCTTGTAATTATGATTAATGTAAGAATGTGATTCTGTCACCGGCTTTATCTTCTTTACAAGTAACATTTGCTAAGCTTATAGGCAATGTGATTTTGTCACTGGCTACTTCTTGCTTACAAGTAAAGGTGAACAATCCAGCGTGAGACCCGATTCTAGACCCGGTTAAGCCAGTAGGCCGTATAAAGCTTTGTTAGATCATCTTGATATCGCTAGGTCAGAAGCTCTTGGGTCTCAAAGATATATAGTACATTTTCTCTATTCATTCAAATATGTTACACTTCTATTAGTTTTTTTTAGTTATATGTCCATTGTAACATAACAAATTAAGAATCACTATTTAAATATTTTGTCTTTTTAAGGGCATTTTGTTTATTTATTTAGGAGAAATGATAAACACAACCCCGGGGCTATGTTTAACAGGTTATTACATGCATAGTTGACTTGCACATTGAACATAACCACCTCCTATATTTACGAATTGATATTCATTGTACAACCTTTGATGCATGTAATAACGTTATGTTTATCATTTCCCTTTATTTAGTTATATTTTTGACTTCATTTTGGGCACTGTTACATGCTTAATAGAATAAGGTTGTAAAATAGAGTTGTGGGACTGAAATGTAATATAGGAAACTTGAGGGACCAATAGTGTCAAGAGTAAAGTAGAGGTAGTTAGAAGCGGTTATAATCATGTATGTGTATATATTACTGGATAACGAATAAGAGGGCAGTTTTTGTGTGTGAAATCTCCTTCTCTCTTAGATTCTCTCTCAATTCTGTTTTAATCGTAACAAATTGGTATTAGAGCCACCGCTCCTCGGCGGCGACTCCAACTCCGATCATCACTTCCGGTGAACCTCTGGTTCCCAAATCTTTTCCGATCACTCGCCGGCGAACTTCTAGTTCCCAATTCCTTCAAAAAAGAACATAATCCACCGCCATGGATACTAGAAACAAAAATCAAAACTCCGAATTAGAAAGATTAACAAAAGATAATGATCGATTAACAAATGAGATGTTAACAATGAAATCTCATGTGGATAAACTGCTTTCTCAAATGGCGGCCATGGAGAAACAAGGGTTAGCATTAACAACAAGAAATGATGGTGAAAGATTCAGTCATAACCGTTTGGCAAAATTAGAATTTCCCAGATTTAATGGGGAAGATGTGGAGGGTTAGATGTATAAATGTCAACATTTCTTTGATATTGATGAAACACCAGAGAATAGGAAAGTTAGGTATGCTGCCATCCATATGGATGGAAAAGCATTATCATGGCACCATGGGTTTGTTAAATCCAGTGGTAAAGCCATGGATGAACTGAAGTGGGATGATTATTCAAGGTCGGCCATGGCCAGATTTGGGGATACAAGCATGGAAGATGCAATGGGAGCCCTGAAGGCATTGGTACAGAATGGGGAGTTAGAAGATTACAACGATGAATTTGACAAGCTTTTGAATAAGGTAAATCTTTGTGAAGAGTATACTATCAGTCTTTATGTTGAGGGTTTAAAGCCAGAAATTAAATGCCCTATCAAATTGTTTCAACCTAAAACATTAAAAGATGCTTATTCATTGGCCAAATTACAAAATCAATCCAATAAGTCCTTGCAATTGGGTAAGGGGTTCAGTAGTTTTGGTCAGAGAAATTTTGGAACAAAGTCTGGGCAGTTGACAAATGTAGCCAAACCACCTTTATTGGCCACACCAGTTAATGCAGTCCCATCAACTGCAATGGTTCCAAAAAGAATTAATAGTAAACTGATGGAAGAGAAAAGGGCAAGAAATGAGTGTTTTTATTGTGATGAGAAGTTCACTAATGGTCATAGTAGGGTATGTAAGGGAAAGAAACAATTATTTCTGGTAGAAGTAATTGATGACTCTGATGAGGAGGTGCAAGAAATAGAAAGACACTTGAATACTGCAGTAGGGAAAGAACTGGTTCAGGGAGACCCCCAGATTTCTTTGAATGCAATTATGGGTATACCATCTTTATCTACAATGCAAGTAGTGGGATCAATAGGCACAAGAAGGTTACACATTCTGATAGACAGTGGATCTACCCACAATTTTATGAATAGATCATTAGCAATGAAATTGGGGTGGCCTGTGATTCAAATACCAGATGTCAAAGTGACAGCTGCAGATGGGAAAAATATGGAGTGTATGAGTTTATGTAGAGATTTCAGTTGGATTATGCAGGGTAATAATTTCCAAGCAGATATGTTGTTAATTGAATTGACAAATTATGATATAGTTTTGGGAGTTCAATGGTTAGCCCCTCTTAATGATATAATCTGGAATTTTAAGGAGCTAACCATGAAATTTGAGGTAAATGGTCAAAGATTTGAACTGAAAGGTGTGGTTCAACAAGGAGTACAACTTTGTTCAATGGAAAAAATGTGTCATATGATGGCAAAAAAAGAAGGAATAACACATGCAGAATTGGTCACTCTGCAAGATCCTGCAAGTACTAATGGAATGCACCAGCCTGTACTACAAGGCTGCACGAATAATGGGGATTTAGACAGTTTATTGGAAGAATATGCAGACATATTTGAGGTACCTAAGGGTCTACCTCCAAGTAGAAGTTGTGATCATAGGATCAAATTGAAGAATGACACAGTTGATCTCAATTTAAAACCATATAGATACCCAAGAGCCCAAAAAGATGTCATTGAACAAATGACAAAAGAATTGGTGGACAGTGGGATAGTAAGGCATAGTACCAGTCCATTTGCAGCACCAGTGGTCTTGGTAAAGAAAAAGGATGGGTCATGGAGAATGTGTATTGATTATAGACGACTCAATGAAGCCACAGTGAAAGATGTGTACCCCATTCCCCTCATAGAAGAATTATTGGATGAATTGCAAGGTGCAAGCATATTTTCTAAACTGGATTTGAGATCAGGATATCATCAAGTGAGGATGCATGAAGATGATATCTACAAAACTGCTTTCAAAACCCATGAAGGTCATTTTGAATTTCTGGTACTCCCTTTTGGCCTCACTAATGCACCAGCTACTTTCCAATCTTTGATGAATACCACATTTAAATCTGTTTTAAGGAAGTGTGCTTTAGTTTTTTTTGATGATATATTAGTATATAGCAAGGGGTGGGAAGAACATTTAGTCGATCTTAAGATGGTTTTGGACCTTATGAGGGCAAATGAATTAAAGGCAAAAAGATCTAAGTGTGCATTTGCAGCAGATAGGGTAGAGTATTTGGGCCATGTCATTACTGCAGAGGGGGTTTCAACTGACCCTAGCAAAATTAAGGCCATACAAGAGTGGCCCATGCCTGCAAATGTAAAACAATTGAGGGGATTCTTAGGTCTATGTGGATATTATAGGAGATTTATAAGGAATTTTGGCATAATTGCCAGGCCTCTAACTGAAATGCTGAAGAAAGATAGTTTTAAGTGGGAATTAGAGGCTAGACAGGCCTTTGTAAAATTGAAGGAGGTTCTTAGCAGTCCACCAGTGTTAAAATTACCAGATTTCACTTCCACTTTTGTAGTAGAAACTGATGCTTCAGGGAAGGGTATGGGTGCAGTACTCATGCAAAATGGGCACCCAATTGCATTCTTAAGTAAGGCTCTCACTATGAGACAACAAACTTGGTCTGTGTATGAGAAGGAGCTGTTAGCAATCATTATGGCAGTGAAACATTGGCATCATTATCTCTCTACCAAGCATTTTATCATCAAAACTGATCATCAAAGCCTGAAACATCTCTTAGATCAGAAAATTGTGACTCCTCTGCAACAGAAATGGTTAGCAAAGTTGATGGGTTATGACTTTGAGATTAGTTACAAGAAGGGAGTAGAGAACAAGGTAGCAGATGCACTTTCAAGAATGGAGGGTTTAGCTTTATTTCAAGTGAATATAAGCTCAGTGAATCCAGTGTTGTGGGACAAAATTAAACAAGGTTGGCAAGAAGATGAGGACTGCAAGAAATTGATAGATAAACTGTCCAAGGGAGAACAAATTCCAAATAGGAGTTGGGATGGGAATTTATTATTGAGGAAAAAGAAATTAATGGTGCCTAAGAATGAAGAACTGAGAAACACCATTATAGCCACATACCATTCTTCTTCTATGGGAGGGCATTCTGGAATTATACCCACTTTGGAGAAAATTAAGGATATTTTTTATTGGAAAAAATGCATTAAGGATGTCAAGCATTTTATTAAGAATTGTGCAGTGTGTCAAAGAGCTAAATATGAAGCTGTGGCATCACCAGGATTGTTACAACCACTACCCATTCCCAAGTCCATTTTCACTGACATTGCAATGGATTTCATTTCTGGATTACCAAAGGTGCAAGGAAAAGAGACTATTTTGGTAGTTGTTGACAGATTGACCAAATATGGTCACTTCATTCCACTGTCACATCCTTATACAGCTGCAACTGTGGCTCAGACATTCCTTGATAATGTGTTCAAGCTGCATGGGTGTCCATCCACAATTGTTTCTGACAGGGATCCACTCTTCATTAGCAAATTTTGGAAAGAGTTTTTGAGGTTACAAGGGGTGGAACAAGCCATGTCTTCCTCCTACCATCCACAAACAGATGGACAGACTGAAGTTTTAAATAGATGTTTGGAGTTGTATTTGAGATGTATGTGCATGGACAGTCCATTGAATTGGCTGAAATGGGTTCCCCTGGACCAATGGTGGTACAATAACACATGGCATTCTGCCATTAAGATGAGTCCTCATGAAGCTTTATTTGGGATTAAGCCAAATTTACATATTCCCTACATTCCTGGAGATACCACAGTGCAGGCAGTTGAAGAGCTCTACAGGGATAGAGAAATGATGATTAAGCAATTGAAAATCAATTTGGAAATGGCCAGGAATCGTATGAAACAATTCAGTGATGCCCATAGGACTGACAGGGTGTTCACTGCAGGTGACTGGGTGTATGTTAAACTACACCCTTTTGCTCAAAAGACTTTGAAGAACCATTCAAACATGAAATTGTCACCAAAATTCTTTGGGCCTTTCAAGATTTTGCAGAAAATTGGCCAAGTGGCTTACAAATTGGAGTTGCCTGACACCAGTCAAATTCACAATACTTTTCATGTGTCTCTATTGAAGAAAGCTAATGGTCCAGTTAATCACCAAATTCCTTTACCAACCAGTTCCAAGATGCTGCTGCAACCTAAAGTTGTACTAGACAGAGGGATGGTCAAAAGAGGTAACAAAGGGACCATCAAGGTGTTGATTCAATGGGAAGGATTACCTATGACTGAAGCTACCTGGGAATTTTTAGATGAAATGCAGTGCAGATTTCCAAATTTCCAATTTTGAGGACAAAATTGTTAAGAACAGGAGGGTATTGTTACATGCTTAATAGAATAAGGTTGTAAAATAGAGTTGTGGGACTGAAATGTAATATAGGAAACTTGAGGGACCAATAGTGTCAAGAGTAAAGTAGAGGTAGTTAGAAGCGGTTATAATCATGTATGTGTATATATTACTGGATAACGAATAAGAGGGCAGTTTTTGTGTGTGAAATCTCCTTCTCTCTTAGATTCTCTCTCAATTCTGTTTTAATCGTAACAGGCACTTAATTATTAACTTGATGCATTTTAGTTTTAGTTATATTAGGCTGTGGTTCCAGATGTGATTTTGTTGTTTTGGGTCGTGGATAATATCTATGGTATGATTTGCAATTAACAGGTTTAGGGTTTGATCCTCGTTCCTACTTTTGTGGAGCTTTATGTATAAGACAAAGTCATCAGTATTGATATACACAACATACTTTCTTTTGAAAATTAAGATGTTTCATTCATTTGTTTTTTTTTTTATTTTGTTTTTTTATTAGATTGGATAAATGAACAAATAAACCAATATTAAATTTTATAGAAATTTTCAAATCATTTTGGACTGACCAATAAAATGATTAAAAAAAAAAATGTGACCAATAAAATGATTAATCTGTGACCCCCAATTAGGCCAAATAGTTTGGGCTGATCAAATAGTATTAACCGAAATAAAGTTGAAGGGACTAAAGTTGTAAATGAGGGTCGAAAAGCCGTGTAGCAAAAGGAGATGCCAAATTTGCCAATGTAAATACGGACACTAAGCAAAAGCCGGCATTAAACACGTCATCAGCGTCGTCAGCATCATATCATTAAATGAAATCGGTGTCTGCTTGATCAATAAGCCACCATTTTTGTAATATAGTAGTATATAAATGGGAAGCGTGTGGAGCGTAGGAAGAACAACTACTTCTAAAGAAGAAAAAGAGATGGCTCTTTCTAAAGTCAAACAAACCATTTCCTCTGATCCCGCTGTCGTCTTCAGGTTTGTTTTTCCGATCTCAAAATCCCCCTATAAACATATACAGTATATCTACATCTATATTGGTGTTTCATGTGTAATTCGGAGTCAGTAATTTTTAAGTGTTTTCCCGTATATCGTTTTGTTTAAGCTACCTATGTTTTCTTTTGTTCGCAACTTTCGGGGTTTTTTTTGCTGTGGTAAAGAAAATGAAAATAAATAAGTTTTCATATGTCACCAGTTTCCCAACCTATTACATGTAACATTTGTTGTAATTGTTATCTCGAATACTCTTTATTAGTTATTTGGTTTAAATAAACTTTGATTAGGTCCTTAACATCACACATACCATGATGGAAAAAATTGTCACATCAACACCGCATCAAAAAAAACACATTGAAAAACGATACTAAACACTTGCTAAATCACATTGATCTTTACTTAAGCAAAATGTTTAGATTAGCAGACAAACCCTATCCCAGTGATCCTTAAGATCCAATTGAGCCTTCTTAGGCTTGAATCGTGCCTGGGGCTTTAACTAGACAGTACCACTAAACTGGCATGGTTGGAAATTCCTCGGATTCGTAGTTTTCTAACATAGAAAAAGAAAAAAAGTACACAAAGTTAATCACTTTTCCATGGGAAATTAATAAATTTATTACTCATCCTTTTGGGCAGCAAAACATGGTGTGGATACTGCAAGAAGGTGAAACAACTGTTCTCTGAGCTTAATGTTTCTTTCAAGCTTTATGAATTGGATGAAGAAAGTAAGTTTCTAATTTCTTCCATTATGACCACATTTTATCATTCACGAACCACTAACATATTTAATGAATTTGAGAAGGTGATGGTGGTGAAATTCAATCTGCTTTAAAGGAGTTGACTGGTCAAAGTACTGTTCCTAACGTATTCATTGGTGGGAAGCATATTGGTGGTTGTGATGGTTAGTGTGTTTTTCCTGACAGTTTATTTCCTGGTTTTTGTTATGGTGTGTTTGACTTGTATTATGGGGGTTTTGGTTGCAGCTGTTATGGAGCAGCACAGAGCTGGGAAGCTGGTGCCTATGCTAACTGAAGCCGGAGCCATTGGCAATACCTCTGCTCAGGTTTCCAGTATCTGAATGTTGAAGATTGTTATCGATTTCTGTTACTATGTATGAATCCTATCTTTAAGGATCTCTGTAATAAAAGCTTTAACAAATCCAGTACGTCATTGTGTTACAGTGTACATGTATAACAATATTGTACTCTTTTTCTTATTTTTATCTCAGCAATTACAGGATTATGACATTGCCAATGTCTATCTTCTCAATAGTTCTCATAATCCTTTTTTTAGCATCTTTGCATGATCAAAAGGTTCGTAACTAAACATGTTTATGTTTAGATAATGATCCTACATGGTCACACATATCTTAAATGACCAGGATACATGCACTCAAGGGTCCCTTAGAACAAGTTTAGTAAATTAAAAAAGAATGAAGAAATTTTTCTCTCTAATTGGTCATCACAATCAATTATGTTTGTTTAAGCACAAGGGTAAACGGTTGAGATTAATTATCACTTTATAACTAAGTGTAAATAAATAAACCTGGCATGGAAATGAAATTCCATTAACTCAAACAATATATTCATTTCTGTTACCTCTATAAATATTAGAACAAAACTTTCCAGATGAATGAAAGGCAACCAGCCATCATTTGCTTTTCTGATCATTCCTTCGCACAGCTGGTGCAGAATCAAAACTATCAGAAATCTTCCATTGTAGTTGAAGATGATCGGTCAAATAATAAACCGATATGTGCCAGAAACTCACGATTCTCCCTTGCCTGATAAAATAGGAAAAACAAATAAGGTTACATAACTATCCCGCAACAGATACTTGTATTATAACGTCAAGGGAATTTGGGGTTACCATCGTCTGCTGATATTGTGCTTTCGCGTGGCTTCTTCGCTATCTTATTAACGTTCTCAGCTGTCATCAAGATTTACGACAAACAATAAATCACATGACTTTGCTTGTCCAAGAGGAATAGGTGCTAATAACCCATAAGAACAGGCAATCTCTAGGTGGCATATTTGACAAATTTATGTAAAGGAAAAATGTGGGTTATCCTTTGCCTCGAATTGGTCAAATAAGTAATATTCTAGACGATGGTTAAAATTATAACACAAGTCTCGCAGGTTGAAAGTCACAAATAATGTCTTCAGAATGCATAAAACCTTATAAACTAAAAAAAAATCAACGTTATTGTATTCATATCGTTTTCGATCAAACTTAACTAATAGCAAACGAAAGGAGAAAAAAGGTCTTCATGGGTTGGACTCATTACCCAGCCCTCCCACCCCCACTCATTGTCACCTTTTCTGTAATCTACCCAGCATAGAAGACCAAGCTATGTAATAAGTAAAATTTCAAAAAGTTATTCTCCTTTGTCCCATGAAGATTGTAACATTTCCTTTTTGTGGAAAACTTCCAAATTATAATCTCTCCTGTTTGCCTGTATAATCACTACCAATAGTTCCTTGGTATGAATCTAGGCTTCCAAGTTTTCTCGTGTGTGTATTTCAACTTTTGAAGAAACACTCACGATTTCACTTAAGCTACTTGTCGAGTTAATATCATGTGAAGGGGGGATTTCATAACTGGATATGGCAATATTGTGCTACCCTGGTTATTAATCAGAAACATTAAGCAAGCAAACACTAGAAATGAACAAACTAAAGTTACTGGTGACAAGGGCTACCTTTAAACTTCCTTTTCTTATTAGCTCGCCTCCTCTTTCTATCTGCCTGTGTTAGTTCTGCTTCTTCTTTAATGTCTCCTTTGCCAGAAAATACTTCTTCAGGAGCCAGCATAGCTGCATCCGAAACTACCAAAGGTGCAATCTACATCCACGGGAAACAAATCAAATATGCGGCCAACGAAATTGTGAACAGTCGAGATGCACTATTATGAGGTAAATTGTATAAAAGTAGATACCTCTTCCATTGCAAGGGCAGGAACATTTGGTTGAATAGACATGTCTTCAATTATCTGTTTAAATCATTTAACCCATAAATTAATACAAAAAGAATCTCAAGTGGCGGAAGATTAACTTTTGGACAAATTGTTAGAAACAGCAATACGTGAGGATACATACTGGTTTTGGGGTGAAGTGGAAGTGGGATAGGGCATCCAACTTCAGACATAATTTCTTGAAAATTTCAGTTGCCTAACAATATAAAGGTGAATATGCATAAGAAACTTACAGTAAAATTGCAGTGGAAAAAAATGCAATAGACCAATGTGTATAATCCAAAAGATTATAGAGCAAATAATATGACAACAAGAAGAGAAAAGTAGGTCGTAAGCAAAGACAGGGTCTACCTCCTTCTTTTGCTCATCTAATATGGTCAATGCTTTTGACACCAGGCCGGTCTTCTCAGCATACTCATCCTGCAGAAGGGATAAGAAGTAAAATAACTCGAATGCCACATGTAAATTGATGAAAACCACTAAGAACTTACTAATGTATTAATGTGCAGCAACACATATAATGCAAACTCTATGAGACCAATACACTGTGTATTAATATTTTAACATGCTTAATTATTATCGACACGAACTGATGAAGCAAGTAGGAGATACTAACCGCATATATTTCGCCAAGGCCCTTCTTACTCTGATTCTCATCCTGCAAAGTTAACATGGAAAAGTTAACAAGGGGTGACGGCCTTTACCGGAAAAAAAGTTAACATGGAAACATCAACACACCAAGAAACATACATCAAACCAGCAATAAAAAAAAACATTAAAACAATCAATATAGACTGATTAGATATAGCAGTGTGATGCTTTACCAATTCCTTCATTTCCCTTGGTGCCCTGGAAGGTGAACTAGGAGGCCTTTCGACATCATCAAAATGACCCTCGGATATCCTTTTCATAATTAGTTCTTCAATGGACTGGGAAACCTCCTCTGTGATAACTGGTGGTGGATTTACATTGCGATCCCAATCCAAATCAACTTCTAAAGCACTATTCTTGGGTCTTTTAGTTGCACTTACCTGCAACCAAAGATTCAATCAAACAAGTGAGTTGCTATTAAAACTACTACATGTCACAAGATATGTCAACTAAAAAGTGAGAATTTGCACCTCTCCCCGCATGGTCCATGACTTTGCTGCTAAGTTCCCCCTTTCCACTTCCTCTATTTTAGCTCGCTGTTCTATAAGCTGCTTCTCATGTGTAGAAAGATTGGCATCCTTCACCTAAGTGATTTGAGAAATATATAAATTAGACTACTCAAGCTTTCCAGTAAAATAACACACATTTATAAGCAAGTCACACTACCTCATCATCAGATACCGCATCATCACCATCCTCATCACCCTCGTCTTTTGAATCCTCATTATCTTCTTCATCCCTCATCTCTACATCCTCCACTTCCTTGTGCACTATAGGTTTCTTATTTTCGGTACGTTTCTTATTAGATGTAAAGAAATCCTCATATCTAACGAAGACAAAACACATTTTCAGAACCCACATCTACCATAGATCCATAAACACAAGTTCAAATCAAAATAACAAACAAAAACCAGTGCAGTTAACAAAAATAAAGTCAAATTCTCATGCAATGTCATCACTCATCATTCAACATCTCAAAAGGAAATCCATCATCCAACAATTTTCTTATTTTTTTTTAAATCTGTCATCATTCACCAAGCAATACTTACTCGCACACACATATCCAAATATACCATAACCAAATCAAAATTATTAACATAATACATCACAAGACATAAATGGTTAAAAAAAGATCATTACCTAGCATCTTCACCGTCCGAATCGTCATCATTGCCTTCACCAAACAACTGCAATAGCCAATTCAATTAAAAAAGTAATTTTATTTTATCATAGCATATAATAAACGAAACAAATCACACTGCTTTAAACACAAATTAAAAACAACTTAATTTCCGCACCTCATCGTCATCATCTTCATCTTCATCATCTTCTTCTTCCCCAAACTCATTCGCCGCTTTCGTCACCGATTTTTTATTTTTCTTAACATCAAATCCGTACTCTTTAGCTTCATCATCTTCCATATACTCCTTCATTTTCTCTATACTAAAAAATCCATCCTCCAATCCACCTTCACCTCTCTTTTCATCATCCACATCATCATCTTCTTCATCATCCACCTCATCATCATCATCATCATCATCCTCTTCATCATCCTCCACGTCAGCAATCACGTCATCATCATTTTCTACTTTCTCAAAACCTAAATCTACATCAATCTGTTGCTCAGATTCACTACTTTTGAAAATGTTTTTGAGCTGGTTTGGATCCTTTTCAAATTTGTCAACTTGACGACGGATGGCGGAGATCAGCGGCTGAGATTGGAGGTCAATTTGCTGCCAAATCTGTTCGGCGTCAAACTTGTGGTCAACGAGAAGACGGTCAAATGGTGATTTAGCTGTGTAGGGTTTCAGTGAAGCGAATAAGTGTTCTGAAGCGATACGAGCGGCGTTTGCGAGTTCATCTGACGGAGTTAGGTACATCGGTGGCTCTGTTAGTTTCAGGCGGTGGAGTGCTTCTACTCCGGCGGAAGGTGTCGCCGCCATGATTAATCGGGTGGTTGGATGGATGGTTGGGCCAAAAGGGTTTTTGTTTAGGTATTTTAGGGTTTAAGGGCGAGTGGCTGTCTGTAGTTCTTTTTATTTATTTATTTGTCTTCAAATTAAAATTCTTTCTCTATCCTATCACCTGTATACAAGTTGTAAAACTCGGCCGGAAACTCAGAATCGGAATCAGAATCGGGGTTAAATGGATCGAGTTGGCCAGAACGGGTGAAAACTCGGTCAACGACTTGGTTGCGTGTAAAACTCGGTCAAACTCACTGGATCGGTCAAAATCGGCCGGATAGATCAAAACTCGGGTCTAACTTTGGTCATATTTTTTTTGTTTTTCTTTTTAAATAAAAATCCTAAATTGGTTTAAGTTTATGTTTTTAATGAAATAAAGTTTGAACTTTGAAGTATTATGTTAAAGTTTCTAAACAATTATGTTTTAAGTTTGAAGTTTATTACATATAATTTCAAAAATTATAAATTTTCTATATAAAAACCGGATCCGGGTTCTCCCCGATTCCGATCCGATCCTAAGTCATGAGTTCTCCAGCCTTGCCTATATAGTATGTAGTATGCCTACAAGATGCGGTGACAATGATGATATCGGCAGTGATGTGGTGGTGGCGTTAACGGATGGTGGCGGCGGCGATTACTGATGGTGGCGGCAGTGATGTGGTGGACCATGTATGAAGGCCAAGTATCTTACTCTTGCTTTAACTCGAATACCTAAGGTGAAGCCTAGGACTTCACAATAATACTTGCAAATACCCCTTCCTAAGATTTAAACGTTGATGACAAACCCCAAGATATGATCTACCTTATCAATACTATCAATGCCAATGGGTTAAAACCCCAACGGCATTCCGAAGTCCTGCAATGATGCTTGGAACCTGGGAGACCAGGGTTCGAGTCTGAGCAGGCGAGGTTTTACCTCCAATTTAACGTCGTGCCTTCTGTAGCGGTTAAATTGGTGGGTTTTCCCTCCCCTGTGGTCCCTGACTTCGTGGATCGGTCGCTAGTGACTGTCTGCCCGTATGGATGTAACGGCTAGCCGTCCCGTGACACGAACGTTCAAAAAAAAATACACTATCAATCCCATTAAAGAAACGCATGTTACAAGTTAATAAAACTAATTGCGTTATTGTATATCATCAATTGGGAATGCATATATAAACACTACATTTATACTTCGAACCCTATAATTACGCTAATATACTATTTACAAGCACTTCAATTTTCTCTCGCAAGTATAGCAACCTTTAGTTTGGACTTAAAAAACATAAATTGGTGTGGCGGAATAGCCTTTGTTAAGACACCCGCAATGTGATCATCTGTAAATATAAAGTGAACATTAACCTTCTCTTAAGCAACCTTTTTTCTCTAACAAAGTGGAATCAACCTCTAAATACTTTGTACGTGCATGGAATACAAGGTTTGCAGACAGATAATTGGCCCCAAAATTGTCACACCATAAAAAAAAAAAGTTAGATTGGGAAGCTCATAGTCTCATGTACCGCATTGGTACTTACACATAACCATTTCAAGCCTTTGTGCATCAGATTATTTCTACAAGAAAAATATCACCACACATGAAATCGGTTAAAGCAAGCCTTTGTCACACCATAATGTGGAGATAATTTTCCCATGTATTAACAGATGTTGTGAGGTGGTTGTTGTCGACATAGTGTATGTTGCTCGCTTCACTCCATCACTATGTTATTAATTTTTGGGACTGAAATATCTTAGAGTGGGTGTAATGGGTTAGAGTGGGTGTAATGGGGCAAGGGGTGGTCAAAGTGGAAGGAAGACATGGGAGGACATGGGGTAGATGGGGTGGTTGTGGTGTAATGGGTTAGAGTGGGTGTAATGGGTTAGAGTGGGTGTAATGGGTTAGAGTGGGTGTAATGGGTTAGAGTGGGTGTAATGGGTTAGAGTGGGTGTAATGGGTTAGAGTGGGTGTAATGGGTTAGAGTGGGTGTAATGGGTTAGAGTGGGTGTAATGGGTTAGAGTGGGTGTAATGGGTTAGAGTGGGTGTAATGGGTTAGAGTGGGTGTAATGGGTTAGAGTGGGTGTAATGGGTTAGAGTGGGTGTAATGGGTTAGAGTGGGTGTAATGGGTTAGAGTGGGTGTAATGGGTTAGAGTGGGTGTAATGGGTTAGAGTGGGTGTAATGGGTTAGAGTGGGTGTAATGGGTTAGAGTGGGTGTAATGGGTTAGAGTGGGTGTAATGGGTTAGAGTGGGTGTAATGGGTTAGAGTGGGTGTAATGGGTTAGAGTGGGTGTAATGGGTTAGAGTGGGTGTAATGGGTTAGAGTGGGTGTAATGGGTTAGAGTGGGTGTAATGGGTTAGAGTGGGTGTAATGGGTTAGAGTGGGTGTAATGGGTTAGAGTGGGTGTAATGGGTTAGAGTGGGTGTAATGGGTTAGAGTGGGTGTAATGGGTTAGAGTGGGTGTAATGGGTTAGAGTGGGTGTAATGGGTTAGAGTGGGTGTAATGGGTTAGAGTGGGTGTAATGGGTTAGAGTGGGTGTAATGGGTTAGAGTGGGTGTAATGGGTTAGAGTGGGTGTAATGGGTTAGAGTGGGTGTAATGGGTTAGAGTGGGTGTAATGGGTTAGAGTGGGTGTAATGGGTTAGAGTGGGTGTAATGGGTTAGAGTGGGTGTAATGGGTTAGAGTGGGTGTAATGGGTTAGAGTGGGTGTAATGGGTTAGAGTGGGTGTAATGGGTTAGAGTGGGTGTAATGGGTTAGAGTGGGTGTAATGGGTTAGAGTGGGTGTAATGGGTTAGAGTGGGTGTAATGGGTTAGAGTGGGTGTAATGGGTTAGAGTGGGTGTAATGGGTTAGAGTGGGTGTAATGGGTTAGAGTGGGTGTAATGGGTTAGAGTGGGTGTAATGGGTTAGAGTGGGTGTAATGGGTTAGAGTGGGTGTAATGGGTTAGAGTGGGTGTAATGGGTTAGAGTGGGTGTAATGGGTTAGAGTGGGTGTAATGGGTTAGAGTGGGTGTAATGGGTTAGAGTGGGTGTAATGGGTTAGAGTGGGTGTAATGGGTTAGAGTGGGTGTAATGGGTTAGAGTGGGTGTAATGGGTTAGAGTGGGTGTAATGGGTTAGAGTGGGTGTAATGGGTTAGAGTGGGTGTAATGGGTTAGAGTGGGTGTAATGGGTTAGAGTGGGTGTAATGGGTTAGAGTGGGTGTAATGGGTTAGAGTGGGTGTAATGGGTTAGAGTGGGTGTAATGGGTTAGAGTGGGTGTAATGGGTTAGAGTGGGTGTAATGGGTTAGAGTGGGTGTAATGGGTTAGAGTGGGTGTAATGGGTTAGAGTGGGTGTAATGGGTTAGAGTGGGTGTAATGGGTTAGAGTGGGTGTAATGGGTTAGAGTGGGTGTAATGGGTTAGAGTGGGTGTAATGGGTTAGAGTGGGTGTAATGGGTTAGAGTGGGTGTAATGGGTTAGAGTGGGTGTAATGGGTTAGAGTGGGTGTAATGGGTTAGAGTGGTGTCGAACATTACAAATGGTTCATTTTTAACATACTCATTTAAAATAGTATTTTTAACCTTTGTATGAAAAACTCGTCTTTCTGGACATCCTGAAGAATAGTGTCGAGCTTGAGGCCATCTCAAGTCCTATATATGTTCAATTAAGCTGTTGAAATTGATGGATACATACACTTAGACGTGGGCAAAAAAACCGGTTCCAAAAAAACCGAGAACCGGAACCGATTGGAACCGGTCCCGGTTCCTCAAGAACCGGCAGTTAGGAACCGGTTCCACATTTTTTTCAAAGAACCGGTCCCAAACCGGTTCCTCAGGAACCGGTTCCAAGAACCGATCCCAAGAACCGACCCAGTCAAACTAGCCGTTACTAGCCGTTAGAATCTGCCACTTTTGGTCCTTTTTGACCGTTAGGAGCCGTTAGATTCACCCAATAATTACCATTTTGCCATTATACAACTAGTATATATATGTAGCATCATTTAGGCTTATTTTTACACATTCCATCACTTACAAACACTCCATATATCTTACAAAAACACTATGTATTCATAAATCTCTTACATATATATATATATATAAAATCTCTACATATTTTATATTTATATATCACAAAAATATATATATATATATATATACACTATATATATAATATATATCAAATCTCTCACAAAATGGAGTCTAATTCCGCTTCACAAACGCAATCTACCGGTATTGGTTCCACAAGTGAGGCGGCAACGGTGGTGGAAATAATAACGGATCATAAAAGAACGGCTCCCGTATTTCAACACTTTCAATTGGTTAAGTTGTCGAATGGTGTTGTTAAGGCTCAGTGTAATTATTGTCACAATCTCTTTAAAGGTTCAAACTCGACTTTGGACAAACATGTTAGACTTCATTGTGCGGTGAAAAAAGCACAAGATGGGGGTACCACCTCACAAGGTCAACAAACATTAGGAAATGATGGCACTATTTTTCATTATTCGACGGAGGCGGTTCGTGAAGGACTTTCCAACTTGACCATTAAAAAAGCTTGGTCATTCAACCATTGGGACGATGCGGAGGTCACTTCCACATTTCAAACGTTAATGCAACCAAGGTACACTACTCTAACTCGCTCTACATTAAAACGTACATGTATGAAAAATTGGAAATTGGCTAAAAAACTACTTATAACGGATTTTGAAAATTTAAAGGGTAGTTTAAATTTGACAACCGATGTTTGGAGTGCTCCTCATGGTTTGCCCGGTTCTTACATATGTGTTACGGCGCATTGGATAGATCCTAGTACTTGGCAAATGATGAAACGCACAATTGCTTTTGAAAATTTTGAGGAACCTCATACCGGTGAAAATCTATACTATAAGTTAAGGGAAGTGTTTGCATACTATAAAATTGAGCAAAAGATTTTTTCAATATCATTTGATAATGCAAGTAATAATACAAAAGCGGTTGACCACTTGAAAATAAAATATGCTCCTATTTGTGATGGTATTTTTTATCATGGTCGATGTGTTGCACAAATAAAATTGCTCTATTCCAAGATAAACCTATACAATTATGTTATCCAAACAACCACCAAACGTCAAAGAAATGAGGCTTCAACTTCCAACAAGAACACCGAGTATCATAGGTATATCCGGAACAAACTTTTTGGCTAGCCTTGGAGTTGATGCTTTCATGAATGTGGATGTATTGAATTGGTGGAAGGAAAGGGAAGATCAATTTCCCATTCTATCTATCATGGCACGTGATTTACTAAGCGCTCAAGCTTCAACGGTTGCTAGTGAATCCGCATTTTCACAAAGTGGAAGAGTTTTGTCCATAAGAAGAACAAAACTTACACCGGCATCATTGGAGATGTGTATTTGTTATAAAGACCACTTGGACGCCATGGCCCGTAAACAACACATATCAAGCCTTGAAGATACTTTGGACCTTGAAGAACATATTCACCATGAAGAAGTTGAAGAAGGTACATCCCTATCACTTTCCGATGAAGAGATTGCACTTGATGAAGCTCAAGCTCAACCAATCCCACTTGATGAAGATTGAAGATGAAGACCATTTGAAGACTATGTATTTGTTTCAAGACTATGTATTTGTTTCAAGACTATGTATTTGTTTCAAGACTTTGTATTTGTTTCAAGAAGACCAATCAAGACAAATGAAGACAATTTGAAGACAAATTTGAAGACAATGATGAAGACAATGAAGACAATTTGAAGACTTTGAAGACTTGTTATTTAATTTGTTTAAGAATTTGTATTTGTTTGAAGACTTGTTATTTGGTTTAAGACATTGTCATTTGGTTGAAGACATTGTATTTGGTTGAAAACATTGTATTTGATTGAAGACTTTGAACTTTGTTGAAGATTAAGATGGTCTATAATAAAAGTATGCATTTTCTAGACTTTGAATGAATTATAGTGAATTATTAGTGAGTTTTTAATTTTTTCAAGTGTTTTTTGTGAAGTAACTTGGAGTTTTTTGTGTTAATTCACTAGATATTATCATTATGAAGGTATTTAAGGTCTTATGGCTCGGTGTATTAACAATCAAGTGCCCCAAAATCGAATTACGATGAAAAAAAGACCTCTAACGGCCGTTAAATGAATTATAGTGAATTATTAGTGAGTTTTTAATTTTTTTCAAGTGTTTTTTGTGAAATAACTTGGAGTTTTTTGTGTTAATTCACTAGATATTATCATTATGAAGGTATTTAAGGTCTTATGGCTCGGTGTATTAACAATCAAGTGCCCCAAAATCGAATTACGATGAAAAAAAGTGGCCTTAACGGCCGTTAAATGAATTATAGTGAATTATTAGTGAGTTTTTAATTTTTTTCAAGTGTTTTTTGTGAAATAACTTGGAGTTTTTTGTGTTAATTCACTAGATATTATCATTATGAAGGTATTTAAGGTCTTATGGCTCGGTGTATTAACAATCAAGTGCCCCAAAATCGAATTACGATGAAAAAAAGTGGCCTTAACGGCCGTTAAATGAATTATAGTGAATTATTAGTGAGTTTTTAATTTTTTTCAAGTGTTTTTTGTGAAGTAACTTGGAGTTTTTTGTGTTAATTCACTAGATATTATCATTATGAAGGTATTTAAGGTCTTATGGCTCGGTGTATTAACAATCAAGTGGCCCAAAATCGAATTACGATGAAAAAAAGTGGCCTTAACGGCCGTTAAATGAATTATAGTGAATTATTAGTGAGTTTTTAATTTTTTTCAAGTGTTTTTTGTGAAATAACTTGGAGTTTTTTGTGTTAATTCACTAGATATTATCATTATGAAGGTATTTAAGGTCTTATGGCTCGGTGTATTAACAATCAAGTGGCCCAAAATCGAATTACGATGAAAAAAAGTGGCCTTAACGGCCGTTAAATGAATTATAGTGAATTATTAGTGAGTTTTTAATTTTTTTCAAGTGTTTTTTGTGAAATAACTTGGAGTTTTTTGTGTTAATTCACTAGATATTATCATTATGAAGGTATTTAAGGTCTTATGGCTCGGTGTATTAACAATCAAGTGGCCCAAAATCGAATTACGATGAAAAAAAGACCTCTAACGGCCGTTAAGTTCTGGAAAAAAAAAAAACAACCGGTTCCTGAGGAACCGGTTCCGAACCGAACCGATTCCGAACCTATATTTCGGTTCCATTGGTTCGGGTTTTCAAGACCAAGAACCGGTCCCAGAACCGGTTCCTGAGGAACCGGATCGGTTCCTATGCCCACGACTACATACACATAACACTACCTTTATAGATGACTATTCATGCTAGTGCAGATCTCGCGGCTCCAACCAGTAGACTTCAAAATTGATGCACATGATGTGGATGGCCACTTTGAAATGTCTATCATATTTTGTCGGCTGAGATGAAATGAAATGCAAAATTTAGCAAAAAATGAAAAATTCATCAAATGGGACAAGTATCAAAAAAAGTGTACTGTCTAAGCCTTCTATGATGGCCCATTAGGTGCACAAGGAGATGCCCAAACCTAAAGTCCAATGCCTTAGAATCTTGGATGAATATGATAGTAATTGCTTTTATGTAGACAGTCTATGAGTAAGAGGTAAACAGATTTGATAACACATTTGTTCAAGATTTATTATGCATAAAATCATACAAACATATCAAACTTTATCTTATTCCGATATTGCTTATTTGCTTTTCGGAATGTGTCCCAGTTACTTGAAATAATTTGTGCCATAAACTTTTAGCAATTCAACTCATGATAACAATAATGATCAACTTGAATTCTATGTTTCTTAAAGCTCTGAAATGGTGGGGTTTTAGAACATTTTGAATGGGGTTTTTTGGCTCAAAATAGATGCACCAGAAAAGTGTAAAGTTCCCAATTCTGCAATTTCTTTTTGACCATGGTCTTAAGAACAACCCATAAATTTTACAATGAAATTGATCAAAAAAGTTACTCTTCTGATTTAGAACACTTTTTGCATGTGTTTTTGTATATGATAATTTCACATTTTTCACCTATATCAATCAATTATCCAATAAAACATACAAGACAAGGTACTATTTGGTATGACAACGAAAAGGATCAAGAAACATGCCTTTTATAATGCTCCAAACTTGTGTATAATAACGTATAATTACAGCAAACAATTATATTCCAAACTTTCTAGGAATGCTATTAACATTCTAACAACTTTATCAGGCTCACATGAAAATCTTGGTGTTCCATCAATCTCTAATAATAATTCGCCATCGTCTTTAGAAAGAAGACTTTCCATTTTTAGAAAGTCAAACCACGGTTATTCAGGCAGATTATAGAACGAATCGGGTAGAATCCGGGAACCATTTTGACAATAGACAATGTTTTAGTTTTATCACTAGTACAAAAATTCCATAACATGGCACTTGCAATAACGCCACTGTTAAGTACCTGCATACATACATATATCAATGATTAGAAGGCAGTTTTTTGGTGAAGACTCGTATATGCACAGACCTTCACTTTGTGTGTCTTCTAAGTGAACTTACCATAACGGAGAGAATGGGGACGAGAGATCAAGAAACGGATAAGGCCACCTGTTAAATTTAATTGATACGTACTTTGTTAGCAATGATCTTGAGAGCGAAACGAGTAATACGTGACTAGTATTTCCATGTATCTTTATTAAAGGTAGCTTTTGGACCCTTTTACTTATGAATAGGTTGATTAAATGTTCATCTAAATGTTTTTACTTAAAATGGGTATAAGTCAAATGGGTCAAGCGGATTGCGCCCAGAGTAACTGCAATCATAACTAAAGCTTTCAATATATATTTAGAAAAACAATGGAGAACAAACTATTTGCAGGTCAACACGTACTAAAATGTCCAGTTTCAACCACATTCTGTTTGACCCATTACCCAACCTGACCATCTGATTACCCGTAATTTGTTATGTGCAGGCAGAGGAATAGAAAGGGTGACAGTTTACCAGATGTATATGCATGCATGAACGATCCACTGGAAAACAACAAAAACGCAAGTCCAAAGGACAAAGTATGCTATTCGAAACCAGGGGAAACGCTGAAAATGGAAACTTTCAAGGGTCATAAACGAAAAGAAAAAGTCCAAGGTCAATTTCTATGTAAACAAAGCGAAACAACTTACCATGCTGTTCAACGCAGTGTCACCAAGCAAAAACACAGCATTGATTGAGTGCATGTTTATTATAAACTGCACCATTTAATTCGCGAACAAAAAATCAAAAAACAGATACGAACGACATGTTTTCAAATCCAATAGAACAAAGGGTTGTACTTACAAAATTCAAGTTATAGTCTTTAATGGCAAGAAATGGGACTATGATAAACCAGAAAACACAGTCGGTAAGCACAACTGCGCCTGCCTGCATCTGAAAAACAGAAGATTGTCATGAACGTTTTTTGTTTAGGTAACTTTTCTATTTGTGTGCTTGGGATTTTCTTTTCATACCTGAAATATGATCTGAAAAGTGTAACCCCAAAAGCCAGCGACTTGACGAGTGTATCTTTGATTGTTTGGGCCTGCGAATTTTGAACCATTGGGCAAACTGCTAATTTCAGCATGCTCTTCGTCGAATTCCTCACTTCTGTCACCACCAACTTTGTTACGATATTGGTTGCAGCCATAAATTGACAACAATGATCCGATCTGTGCATAGAAAGACACAAAAACAACAAATGTAAGAAAGTAAAAATAAAGGAAGAAACAAAACAGCTTTAATAAAGAAAGATAAAGGCAAAGTATGCAAAGAATCAGATGATGGTGATGAAACATACCGCGAAATATATAGTAATCAATGTAAAAGTCCATCTGCAAAACACCATATAGAAATTTCAGAATCAAAATGTTGCAAACCACAGGTTTTAAAAAGTTCATTAGAGTAGTGAAGAATCAGAATAAAGCCATTCTGATATTTTACTTTCAAAAAGTGATTAAAATCTTATAATTATACTTTAATTAATAAAAATCCAAGCATAAACAAATGACTTAATTAAACACCTTCAAGAAAGATTCTTTTTGCACCTGATGGTAACATGGGTAAATTGGTAAAGTAATGAATGAATTGAAGAAGTGAATGATAACTTACTGAGTGTAGTAGTAAAAAATGCTGCCTCCATCAACAATGGCATTTAGGATAATAAGAATCAATAGCACGAAAAAAGCAAATATTCTGAATGTCATTAACCAAGCTGGATGGATTCCTGTCAAGCATGGCTTCCATAATTCATCATCATATAACACCCCTCCATAATCATCATTACCATTATCTTCTTCCTCTTCTCTTCGTCTAAATTTTCGACTCACGGGTCCTTCGTATTTCGTAATGAGATAACAAGCCATACCCATTGCAGTCAATATCCATATACATATTAAAAACACTCTCCAGTTTAACCAATAATTTGAGGTTGTTGTATCCTGCCCCAAAGATGGCTGCCAAGTGTTCTTTGACCCTCCTGTTATGAAATCCATTATCTCTTTTGTTGTTGCAACAATGTGTTCTTCTAAGGTAATTAACCAAATTGACCAACAATTAATGTGTTCTTCTAAGGTTACTAAACATGAAAAAGATAGGGAAGATTATGGTGGTCTAAATGTTTTGAAATTTCTTGTGAACTAAAAATTGGGAAAAGCAAAAAACTTTAATAAAGATTAAGTTCAAAAAAGAGGATTATGATGATCAGGTGATATATAGCAAAGAAGGGGCATTAAGAAAGACAAAAACTGATGCATGTTTTATGTTCATTAATGGCTGAAATGAAGCATAAAACACAAGATTCTAAACTTTAGGATTGAATTTGCACAGAAAGATATGGATTAAATAAGTGAGAAATATATAGAAAGACAATGGAAAGATGTGAAGTTGTTAATTGCAAGCAAAGGAAAAGCTGATGAGATACTTACAAGAGAAAGCAAGGAGGGAGGAGTATGCAAGAATAATTAGAGATGCTTTGCTTCTTTGGTTCAGATAATTTTTTGTATTTATATTAATTTTAAACAGTGTAATGTACCCTCTTCAAGATATATATATATATATATATAAAATACTAAAATACTAATAACTGAAAAAAGGGTGGGAGAGGGATGATGTGCTTGGAGCATAAGCTTTCTGCTTTTAAGATGTTTTATATGAGAAGATTATGGTTTAGGAAACAGAGAGAGCTCTGTTTTGTATGTGGTCTTATGTCTTATGTCACAATCTCAATGCAATATGCCTCTCCCATGCATTTATTTTATTCTTTTCAAATGGTGAGGTGGTGTTTGTCATCTGAGTTTTTCCATGAAAGTGAAGAGATAGTGTGAGGGGCCCATCATGAAAAATGCTTTAAAATGTGGATTTTGTGTTGGATTTTGGTATATGTTGTTGTACCCCATATCTGACTTTGTATAAACAAAACCGTATTTTAATTTTTAAAATTATGTAAACTTTTTAATGTTTGATATCTTGTTGATAGTATTACAGTTTTAGGTGTATAAATGAAATGAATAAGTTTTAATCTAAAACAATAAATTTCTATGGAAACTCTTGGTAAAAAGTTTCAAATTTCTAACAAACATCTTAAATACTACTGCCCATTAGTTATAACTTGTTACCAACATCTTAAATACTACTGCCCATTAGTTATAACTTGTTACCAACATCTTTAAATACCATATGTATATTTATATCTTAAATAATTCAATTAATTACGTAATTCTTAAGACTTTGTTCATAGTTAGACTATGTTATTTATAGCTAAATACCACTTATCTAAGCTTATGAAATTACTATATCTATACAAGAAAAGGAAATCATACATAAAAGATATGATGTCATCATGTCATACATGATTAGGATTAGGATTGCAAGTATGATTTGAAACATATGTTAGAAACTGTTTTATAACTTAGTGAAAGGGAAACATTGGTTGTAAATTAAAGATAGAAGTCTAGTGCTTAATTGATTGATGACATAAATAATCCACTTTAGTCAATTACATGTAAGAATCTAACATATTTCATCATATGCATATAAACATACTTTTTTGTCCATCATAACTTTGATCTTCTATTGTAAATAGCTTTATATTTGATTGGATTGAGAGGTTTTAAAGTGGTAACATGACCATCTTGGACCATATTTAAAAGACCCTCTAAGTTTTCTGGGATAAATATTCCCACACCGATAAAAACACGCAAAGTATTTGCCCTCTCCACTTTTGACTTTCCTTTGCAAAAACTATTCTTACGAAGAACAAAAGGGGAAGTAATCGTATAATTTACATTTTTATTTACCACCCACTAAAAAAAGAGTTATTTTTCAGGTAGGAAATGTTTGTTTTGTAATTTTTCTCTAGTTTTCTTATAATGTTTGTTTCCGAAACAATTACTTGAATCGAAAAAACCGCATCCGTTTTTGTTTTATCTCATTTTCGTCTTACCTTCCTAAATTACACGAATGTAAACTAGAACTCCCGAAAACCCTCAATAATCCATCATGATAAATGTATAGAGGGACACTCGTACTTAAGTGGATTATTTTAAAGTCAAATAACTTACTAATGGGCTACAAATCCATTGACAGTAAATGTATTTATATATAATTTTATTTTCACATGGGTTGGAGTCACTTTCTTACGTTTGTGATGATGTATTCAAAGAGGTTTTTTGTAGTTACATGAGTTTCATCTTAAAAATTTGTATCATATAGAATTAGAAGTAAAATAATATGACGTTAAAAAAAAAGTTTTACTTTTAACTCCATTAGTCCTTTTTGTTACAAGCATTCCTAGCCATATGTTTAAGACTTGCTGAGCAAGACTTGGTAGAAACTTACGAGGAAAGTGTAGTCACACAGCTAGCTATAGCAGTGTTGCATCGATCCAGACTTTTCAAGACTATGCATGAACAGTTGTATCATGTGCTCTGAAAATTAATAAACTTTCTAACTAATCCTAAAAGCTTTAGGCTTTAGCATGCCATAATAAATCTAAGAGTAAATTACATAAACCGTTCCTGTGAGCCGTCAACTTTTTCACTATCCATTTTTCGTTGGAAATTTTTGCATAAACCATCCCGTAGGGATAAAGTAATGACATCAACCGTCCCTCGTCCATTTTAAATGACTAAATTAACCCTCTTTAAATATTTTAATAGTTAATTACAACTTTAAGTATATTTAAACATAATAGAAATTTCTCTATTTTATTACCATCTACTCCATCATTTTTCTTCACGATTATTCTCATTTTTTACCCCAATTTTTTTAGCACTATTGTACAAGTAAATGACATTTATAATTTAAAGATGGGCAATGTACAACATGTTGTGGCAAATATTTTTTATATTATCAATTTATATGTTATATCATATATGTTTGGGGGAAGTGAGTATAGTGTGTCTAACACCCAATTTGAGTGAAAATCGCCACATCTAATTTATTTAATATTTTTTATACAAAATAGGGAGCCTATCTATTTCTTTTGTAAAAAAATATTAAAAACTTAAGGTGTGATAGAGTTGTTCACCTAAGTTGGGTGTAGGACAATCTCACTTACTTTTCCCTTTTATTATACATCGATCCAAAAATTTTAAATAGGGGTGATTTTTTTCTTTCCGAAGGTTTGATCACAAATAAATTACCTTTGTAGTTTTAAACTTTTTTCAAGAGTGATGGTTTGTGTTATCCGTTAAACTACATGAGAAGCCAAAAAATAAAATAAAAAAGTATTAAAGAAAAAGACTTGCTAGTTGCTACAAAGCTAATACATCTACGAGGATTATGGTTACACTAATTTATATTAAGACCAACAAAACTCATTACATAAATGAAATCTACAACCTAACTTCTATGTTTTTGCTATTTTTGCGCTTCTCTTGTTTAAAATCTTTGTATTAAGTATTAAAATATTCAAAGAGGCTAATTTAGTCATTTAAATTGTATGAGGGATAGTTTATGTCATTAGTTTTCTTACAAGAACGGTTTATATAAAAATTTTCCAACGAGAAATGGATAATGAAAAAATCGACAAATCACAGGGACGATTATATGTATAGTTTACTACATTATAAAAATTATACTATTATGTTTAAAAGTTACAAGAAGAAGAGTTTGGAAATGACCAATTTACCCTTAATGAACCTTCTTTCTTTATTTCTTATAAAAAATTACCTAATTGCCCTTAATAAACTAATTTTATACTCTTAACCTTTATCTTCTAAAATATCTTCACTACCACCTTTACATTAATTACATTTACATCAATATATATCATTCGACGCCGTCATCACTGCATTGCGCGGGTACCATGCTAGTGTAAGTACATGCAAATACCCTTAGCTAAGAAGAGACGTTGTTCATAGTGGCCCACTAATAAAAGTGACATTTAAAAGGGGTATCATATTAATTTGTTTCGCTGTGTGAAATAAACCTACAAGTCACCTACAAGGCTACAATTAAGCCAGACAATCTAATTAATACCAGGTTTAGTGTAAAACCTTATATTTCCTGAATAAGGAAGGCTACTGGAAACGAGGGATTCCTGTTATAGCAAACTAACTAACATTATATAATAGTTTCAAAAACATAGCACCTAGTTAATATGACAAGAATTAAAACGAAAATTTAACTTTAAACATAACATGTGGCCTTCTCTGTATATTATCAATTTATATGTTATATCATATATGTTTTGGGGAAGTGAGTATGGTGTGTCTAACACCCAATTTGAGTGAAAAATCGCCACATCTAATTTATTTAATATTTTTTATACAACTAAAGGGGAGGTTGGGGGTACACTTGACACCCCTAATCCCCTCTTTGAGCCTAATCCTCCCTCCTTATTAATCCTCTATTTTTTTAATATTTTATTTAATAAATGGCCGACCTTATTATTAATTAAAAACTCTTTTTATCCTTAAAAGTCTCTCAAAAATTATTTATCTATATATATACAACTTAGAAAAACTCTCACATATTCTCAACCCAAAAAAAAAACCTACGGCCAAAAAAAAAACCTACGATCGACTACCAAAAGGGTTTTTTTATTTATATACTTTGTTCATATATTTAATCATTATTATTATTATTTAACATTTAATTCTTATGTTATTGTTATTATTATCTCTTTTAATTTAGTTTGTTTTCCATTATAGGTTCGTTATGGTTTATTCTTCAACAACAAAAAATAAGACTACATTAGTTCATCTTGAAGATCTTAAGCCAACACATGTTAACCATTATCTACGACTCCGTGTTGTGCATGTATGGACTGTTTCGGAGTGGAACAACCCGAAGAAAATCAAAACGTTCGAGATGGTCTTTGTTGATGAATTAGTATGTATTTTTCAAATTATATACTTTGTTGCAAATTTTTTATTTAACTAAAGTTGGAAAAAAAAGGTAAACTGGAATCACTATTTATATGGAGTTAATTTTCATATGTTTCTTTTGTTGCAAATTTTTTATTTAACTTTTTGCCTTATTTGAATCGTTTTATGTTTGATTTTTAGGTATTTTAATTTTATTCGGTATCTATTTAATATACTTGAATTCCAAGTTTTTAGCTTTGATTAATATATTTTGAGAATACCCGTCCAATAGACGGGCCTGAGCACTAGTTTTTTATACAAAATAAGGAGCCTATCTATTTCTTTTGTAAAAAAATATTAAAAACTTAAGGTGTGATAGAGTTGTTCACCTAAGTTGGGTGTAGGACAATCTCACTTACTTTTCCCTTTTATTATACATCGATCCAAAAATTTTAAATAGGGGTGATTTTTTTCTTTCCGAAGGTTTGATCACAAATAAATTACCTTTGTAGTTTTAAACTTTTTTCAAGAGTGATGGTTTGTGTTATCCGTTAAACTACATGAGAAGCCAAAAAATAAAATAAAAAAGTATTAAAGAAAAAGACTTGCTAGTTGCTACAAAGCTAATACATCTACGAGGATTATGGCTACACTAATTTATATTAAGACCAACAAAACTCATTACATAAATGAAATCTACAACCTAACTTCTATGTTTTTGTTATTTTTGCGCTTCTCTTGTTTAAAATCTTTGTATTAAGTATTAAAATATTCAAAGAGGCTAATTTAGTCATTTAAATTGTATGAGGGATAGTTTATGTCATTAGTTTTCTTACAAGAACGGTTTATATAAAAATTTTCCAACGAGAAATGGATAATGAAAAAATCGACAAATCACAGGGACGATTATATGTATAGTTTACTACATTATAAAAATTATACTATTATGTTTAAAAGTTACAAGAAGAAGAGTTTGGAAATGACCAATTTACCCTTAATGAACCTTCTTTCTTTATTTCTTATAAAAAATTACCTAATTGCCCTTAATAACTAATTTTATACTCTTAACCTTTATCTTCTAAAATATCTTCACTACCACCTTTACATTAATTACATTTACATCAATATATACCATTCGACGCCGTCACCACTGCATTGCGCGGGTACTATGCTAATGTAACTACATGCAAATACCCCTAGCCAAGAAGAGACGTTGTTCATAGTGGCTCACTAATAAAAGTAACATTTAAAAGGGGTATCATATTAATTTGTTTCGCTAAGTGAAATAAACCTACAAGTCACCTACAAGGCTACAATTAAGCCAGACAATCTAATTAATACCAGGTTTAGTGTAAAACCTTATATTTCCTGAATAAGGAAGGCTACTGGAAACGAGGGATTCCTGTTATAGCAAACTAACTAACATTATATAATAGTTTCAAAAACATAGCACCTAGTTAATATGACAAGAATTAAAACGAAAATTTAACTTTAAACATAACATGTGGTCCTTCTCTGTATAGGTTGTGGGGCACATATATATATGATCAGTTGATCATCACATTTGCATGCAAAAGAGATAGAAATATTGGTGTGTGATATTAAAGCTGTACATCTAGAAATAAGCACTTAAAGCATGAAGCTAAAATGCAAATAACAACACAAGTCCTGAAACTGTGAATGATTTTTTTTCTTCTTTCTATGAGACCTTCACTTGTAATTCATTTTCATTCTTTTTCTTACCAAACTGAACCACCACAGTAACCAGGAACCCACACGGTTCATGAGGCCCCCGGATAGACCAATTATATCACGAAGTACAACTTTTTATTTTCAACCGGTTTATCTGGGTGGTCGAAACAAACAGGGAAAACCGACTCATGTAACATTCATATATGCTTGAACAAGACACACACCAAAAAGAATCAAAGAAGCTGATAAGCAATTTATGTAGAATCGACATACTGTTCTTATGATTTACTTATGAATTCTAGATTCTAGAAACCGCACGCTATTACAATTTTCAAAAACATGTTCAAAAACATATAAATTGCTAGGAGAATAAGGCATACCTTCGGGTTTCATGGTAAACAACATAACTAATGCTGGTAATCAGAGAGCAGCCAGAACCAAAGAGCTCTGCAAATTAATCACAGAGGTATATATTTCACAATTTCATAAGAAATGTTTATATACTAAAGAGTATTCGCATTGTTAAAGAGTCCCGACAGATTCAATGGTAGATAACTTTCCCTGTAGGGTAACCATAATATAACACTAACTTTTGTTACCGACAGCGTTGTTTATGTTATTTATATATGAGGAGCAAAGCTAAGCTTAACTGAAAATAGTGAGCAAAAATCACAGAAAAGAGGAGGTAATAAAAAGAACACTACACATGGGATAGAATATAGATGCTAAATAGCTCAATCAACCGTATATTTTAAGAAAGACAAACAGGTTGGTAATCAGTTCATATGTTTTGTGCAATGTACCAGACTAGCTACACAAGTACTTAACGCAAATACTAAAAATATTATAGCATAGTTAAGTAATTGGATGACCCGGAACAAGAAAACAGAACATAAAATGCTAGCAAACAAAACCAAGAGTAGAAAACCATAAGCAGATGATCACAAAACATCACATATCACAAAAACTTTAGACCAATTATCAGGGCAAAGAATAGCAACCAAAATTAGTTGTATTTGGATTAACATTTTAAAGATGAAATAATAGATGCAAGATTTCACCCACCTCTGGCTTTATACTTCTAGAAAACATTATGTAACACACGAGACGGCATTATCAAACTATAAAGATTAATGTACAAACTCTTATTTGTGATTAATTTAACCCCCTCTATTACATGGTAGCAGCGCCTCAAAAAAGGAAAACTTGAAGTTGCAGGATGTTTCTTAAACCACCAAAAAAGTAGGCCTCTAATAACAATATAATCAACAAGCACACAAGAAACACATGAGCAGCTGATATTATATGTATAATATCTTAGGTGGTTAAGTCATGGTTCATATGATCTACATATATGTCTCATATCGTATGACAAATTGACAACCAGTAGTTTGAATGTATGTAAGTTTCAATCTGCTATTAACATATAACATACCTAGGAAAAGGTTTATTAACCATTTACTAATAATTTTCATACATTAATAAGTTGGTCCGTTTAGACTCAGAAACAAATTAATTGCTGAAAATCATAGCTGCTTTATGATACCAATTAAGGTTGCATGATTTTCACACACTTTTATAAAAATACAGTGACCAAATTCTTCGTGCCATCTCAGAATGTGCTTCATACAGTCATTCAGATCCCGAGGGCCCAAAATTAGCGTAGTAAAAGTTATTCAAATATAAATTAATGTCTGTTCATAGATCAAATGCAGGCAGAATATTCAAGCGGAGGGGGAAAAGATGCACGTATGGCTATCCTCGTCTACATAAAGACATAAAAATTGAAGGCTCCTCATCTTGATATGAGTTCAATGAACATGAACATCTGCAGCCTCTTTTTCGCCTTTCCAAAGTATTACTGCCGATAAATGATTAGTTTTGTGATGTGCAGTTAAATTATTGTGTCTAAGATTAACCAAGGATACCTTCTTTAGGTAAAAAAAAAAACGTAAATGTATTAAGCTTTTTCTTGTTTTGCTATATGTATGTATCCAAATGTCAAAACATTTATCATGAAACAAGTATTTGGTCTGCCATAGAAGTTGAATCGTCAAACCGATTGACAATGATTTGCATGTTATAAGTGATCACATACATATATAATAACATCAAAAATATGAAAGTTCGCAAAAGTTAATAGAAATTTCTTAAGTTGGATACATACAATAAAAAATCAAGTCAAATTTGTACCTTGTTGAGCCCTGACTAACTACTGTCATCCTTTTGTTCTTCGATTCATTTATTTCTTAACGAGGTACAATTCTAAATCTTGGCGCAAACAATTTTAATTATTCCTACCTTTCAATGAAAAACTATTTCTACCCAGCCAATATAAAACAATCGGCCCATGGTCTTGGTCTTCTGAAAAAAGACTTTCTTATCGGCATGTATTGGGCTTACTTATACCTGGGCCAGAGCTCATTCTTGTTCTAGACTACGGATGGACAAATTGTTGGAATCTTTAGTTTCTTTATTGGATTGGATATATATGCATACCTATACATATTTTAAATCGATAAACTTAAATTTTGCTTTGAAATTTTGAATACCAAAAGTAAATGGGTTTTTTATTTGATATATTGTATCAGAATAGTAGTTAATGATAATTTGTTGTTACAGTAGATCGATATTTTAACTCATAATACCCACATGTAACATAAGTACTTCATATTGATGGTTCAACGATCAAACCAATTGCATGTATATTTAGTTTAAAACTAATTAAGTAATTAACTAATGAGATGTTTACCTTATACTTATAACATCTACCCTCGAAAATGCTTGCATCGAAGTTGATGTATCTTTAGCGAACAAATTTTTTTAATATCTATCGGATATCCATTAATTCGTTTTAATCTGGTGGATATAGATATGGATGAATGAGATGGACTTAAATGGATATGGATGATGTAAACATAAATGAATACGGATGTGGATATGACTTTACCCGGTCTATATCCAATTTGTTGTCATCCCTAGTCTCCATGGCTACCAAAAAAAGATTTGGAAGGGGATAAAACATGTATACACCTTTTATTATACCTAGCTAGACTAGTTATTTGTGGTTCACGTTTAACCAACCTTATCGAACAATGGTTTCCAATTATATACTCGAAATGTGTCTACCTTTTACCTAATACATACAGTATATATATATATATACTCTTTCTATCCCAATTTAGGCGTTCGTCCTTAAGGTTTGGGTCGCCGCATGATTTTATAAACTTTATTTGTCATTTTAGAATTTTCAAACTCACTTTTAAGATACTGTTCAAAATTAAGAACAATATATCTTGTCACTACACTATGCATTTATTGAAATATCTTTTAGTCATATTATGTTCGAGCTTCGCATACTGTCCAATTAGATGTCATTATGGTGTCTTAAATACTACTCGTAACTAGTAACTACTAACTCGTTGTTTTAGAAAAATATATATATATATATTAGGTGGAAATTATTTTTGTAGGGAGGTGGATACGAAAATGGGTGCATATAAACAAAAGCAAAACTAGAAAAGAAGTGTAGAATTGATCAATTGAAGATGTGGAAAGGTAGACTAGAGATGGCTTGTTGAGCGGGAAAAGGGGGACGGGGCCAAGTCGGTATAAAATTGATGTGGGAAAACGAGTAAACGTAAACGTGACACCCACGACCGCGGGAGACAAGCCGAAGCCAGGGCCAGTGGTTAGGACCATACATATGACCAGTCAGGGTCATGGTCATTATATTTTATGCATCATGTGGGTGGGGTTGGACCCACAATACAATTCAAACAAACAAACAAACAAAGGAAAGATGCATAGAGTAAGGTGGTGGTCAAACCCCAACTAATCAACTCAATGAATAAATCAAAGCCTGACATCAAAATGTATCACTCATCCCTCTTCACCTTTTGATACTCTCAAATCTTTCTTGTAAATAACGAAAAGAATTACACTATTTATCTTTGCTTTTCACTTATTATATTTTATTTATATTCATATAGTAGTACTACTACTGTTACTGTTTGTATAAAAGCAAAACTCTTCATTGTGATTAAAGTTGTTTATGTATGGTTTGATGTTCTTTTAATGTTTTCTCATCGTTTTACTCAACACTCTACGTATTAAGGCTGACAAATCGTGTCTTAACAGGTTTTAACAGGTTTGGTGCGCACAAAATTCTCAGCTTTCAAACATGAAAACGACTCATTTAACACTTGCCTCTAATTATTTGAGCGTGACAGTTATTCGTTTTATGTATCAAAAAAGTTAAATGTTGAACTTTAAAATATTAAAAACAATTATTTTTAAAAATAGAAAAAGTTGCATAGTACATTTTTTGCTTAACAGTTACTTTAACAGGTCTTAACAGGTACCCAATTGCCAGCCTTGCTACGTATCTTGTTGCCATATATAAGCTTATCGATTACGTGTTGTCTCGTTCTTAGCTAAGTGAAGTATCATTTAAAGCATAACAATTACAATAATATCTAAATTTCATATGGTAGAAATGTGATATAAAAAGTCATATCTCGTAAAGAGACTGTTAATTTCCAGAATATAATATATGGCGTTTTGGGGAAAATCCAAATGTTAAATGGGCATCCAAAAGAAAAATATAGGGTTAAGTACTTTTTTTCGTCCATGTGGTTTTTCGATATTGCAGATTTCATCCTCGCCGTTAACTTTTGGTCAAAATCATCCCTATGGTTTGCATTTCGTCCTTGGATCCGTTAACTTGCACGTGAGGGCATTTATGTCTTTTCACCCATCTTCATGGTTTGTCCCTATAGTTAAGTGCAAAATTCGTCTTTATGGTTTGTCGTTTTTGCATTTTTCATCCTTGTATTTAACAAATCCCAAACAAGAATTTAATCAAAAACCAAAACAAACTCAAATCAAAAACCTATATATACCTACATATGAGGATCTAATTTAATACCGGCCGGTACAGCTAATTTAATTTATTTTTTATAAAAATGTTATAAAACTTACTACAATTTAACGAAAATAGTCAAAATATAATTACAATTCACTCAAAAATAATACTCCCCTGTCCAACTAAATGTGTCATATTTTGAATATTCAAAGTCTTCTTTTATAAACTTTGACTTTAAATATTTTGATTTGTGTTTTATAATATTTGATGAAAGTTATATGAATTGATTGAGTTTTAAATGTATATTTATTGGTATAATTTTCATCAAATATTATATAACACAAATCAAAATATTTAAGGTCAAACTTTATAAACGAAGACTTTGAAAATTCAAAATAAGACACATTTAATGGGACGGAGGGAGTACCAAATAGGTACTTTATAACAAAATATAAGTTTTAAAGTTCACAAATTACAAAAGTATAACATTAAAGTATTATAAAAATAATTTTTAAAAAAATTCAAAAAATAATGAATGAGAATACCGGAAATACCGGAACGGTAATACCGAAAATAGTTGTATCGCAGAACCCTCCGATACCAGTATAACGGGTAATACTACTGGTATTTAAAACATTGTATGTACGTGTTTGCATTTGAAGGTGATTGACTAGATCCTCAAATGTAGGTATATATAGATTTTGTTTTGTTTGGATTAAATTGTTACCGGTAATTTTTGTTTGTTTTGTTTTGTTTGAAAAGTTCTCCTAGATTTGTTAACGGCGAGGATGAAAAATGCAAAAACGACAAACCACAGGGACGATTTTTGCACTTAACTCTATAAAAAGACGAAAATGCCCCTCACGTGACTTGCATGTAAGGGGGTTAACGGCAAAGTTATAACGGCAGGGACGAAATGCAAACCACGGGGATGATTTTAGCCAAAAGTTAACGGCGATGATGAAAACTGCAAAATCGAAAAACGACAAGGACGAAAAAAGTACTTAACCCAAAATGATATACGAGTATTACACATGAAAAATTATAATATGTTTGTCTTCATCGGTAGCCTAGTATTAAAAGACACAAAATTTTATGAGGTTATGCGAGGTATACAACTATACTATGCCACCAAAAAATATTATATATAACGGTTTATTTTAGGATTCCATTTTGAGAATATAATATATATTTTTTAATGAATAAAATTTTTTCAGATCTTTAATTTGATTCTTGCACAAAGCCTCCAAAATTTCGGCTACAAGCCTACAACCTTATATTGGTGTGAGACTGGTTGGTTGGATCGCTAATGGAGCTATATACGCCAATTGTATCATTTGATTATAACGACATTGTATTATAATGAGATGATTAATTTAAAATGATTTGTCGGGCTGGAAGCAAAACCCATCTTGTTTGATGTTTACTCATCTATACTATATTATAAAGCAGATTCCCCATGTCTAACATTTTAAGTTTCAACATTTACTTTCCTAAAATGCCCCCTATCAATTCTATATTTACCTAAAATAACTATATTACTCTTTCTCTCTCCTCAAATCTCAACCAATCATTTTTTTTCTCTCTCCTCCATAAATCATTTATTCCTCCAATTTATTCAAAATCTTTTATCTCAAAAACCGTACATCGATAAATCATAAAAATTATATGAGTGTTCTTAAAATTTCATGCTCTTTCATTAGAGATGTCATTCGATATATTTTCGACGAATTTTTAAATCCAAGGGCGGAGCCCGTACGGCTAAGGCATTTGGCTATCACACTCTATGACCTATCACCTCCTATGACCTATCACACTCTATGACCTATCACACCCTCTGACCTATCACCCCACCATCTCACCGCCGCAACGCCCGGGTATTTGCTCTCGTATTTTCTAATGACAAACATGCCGGCTAACAAGAGGTTGTGGATCTCCATGACCGTACTTTGAATAACTTTAATTATCCCATTTTAGCATCTATCGATACTATTAAAATATCGGTATACTAGTTAAGGAAGTAGTAATGTCGACCTTTTCCTTACAATATTGATAACATGTAACAATGCTTTAGCGTTTTCTTATATAGTTCCTTTATTTTTGTAATGTGACGTGATCTTAAAATAAGAAGAATACATAAATTAAGAGAGGCTGGCTTCTTATTTGTTGTTAGCCAATATCAATTACTCATGAGAAAAAAAATTACTCATGAGAAATGTGTCACGTACCATTCATTAAGCAACCGGTATGTTAATGTTAACCAACTATAATGCCAATGCTAATTTACGTTCTTTGGTATTAGTATTCTCATGTTTAACGTGTATACCATGTTTTTTTGTGTGGTTATTTATACCTTATCAGACAACGTAACTTAACATAGGTTGATTTGACATTATATTATGGTTAAATATAATATACAATGTACAAAGTATCATTTGATAAATGGATAGCAAAATAATTGGAAATGTTATATTTTTTAAAAAAGATCTTGCTAAATCCTTTTCGTGTAAGATCGATTACATGACAAAGTATCATGATCATATTGTTAAGAGGATTATTTAGAGAAATTTTTAGAAGGATATATTGTTTTTTTAAAAAAGTAATTAAGCTAACCAAACTAATTAAATCACATAAAAATGTTTTGAATGGTATTCGTTTCATTTAACTTATTTATTTACTGAGGAGTTAATAATTTTTGTAAGTGAAAAACAGTTTTGTAATTATACTTTAAAACTTTGAGTTAATTACAAAGATTGTCTATGTGATTTGTCAAAATATTATTTTTACATCTCATAAATTATGGTTTTAATCCTGATTTTTGACCATCGTCCGCAATTTCAAACTAAAAGTCAACACTTTTGTACCAAATGGCTGATGGGGTTATAAAATGAGTAATCAAAACTGTAATTTATGAAAGGTAGAGACCAAACTTATAAATTTTGACGAATCAGAAGGACAATCTTTACAACTAACTCTAACTTTTAAGTTATTATTAAAAAGATTGATAAATAAGTTTGAGGCAGACCAGTTTAATTATGCACGCAAATACTATAAATACTGATACTGATTTGCCCAACTAATAACCCACGCATTCAATCATCTCAATATCTATAAACCATAAAAATAACGATCACATTCTAAAAAAAGGATGGAGTAAATACAAGATGATGATGATGGTTTTTGTAACGAAATAAAAACAGCCAAGATAAAAGTTTGTTGGGAGTGTGTGATAATTAATAAGTACTACTAATAAATAAATTATTATAGCCCAACCGATATAACCCACACGCACAACAATAATCATCTCAAATCTATAAACCATAAAAATAACGATCACATTCTAAAAAAAGGATGGAGTAAATACAAGATGATGATGATGGTTTTTGTAACGAAATAAAAACAGCCAAGATAAAAGTTTGTTGGGAGTGTGTGATAATTAATAAGTACTACTAATAAATAAATTATTATAGCCCAACCGATATAACCCACACGCACAACAATAATCATCTCAAATCTATAAACCATAAAAATAACGATCACATTCTAAAAAAAGGATGGAGTAAATACAAGATGATGATGATGGTTTTTGTAACGAAATAAAAACAGCCAAGATAAAAGTTTGTTGGGAGTGTGTGATAATTAATAAGTACTACTAATAAATAAATTATTATAGCCCAACCGATATAACCCACACGCACAACAATAATCATCTCAAAGTCTATAAACCATAAAAATAACGATCACATTCTAAAAAAGGGTGCTATAATCTTTGGATTTACCAAAATCATATACTTGCAACATTGTAGATGACTTTTATTGAAAATATGTTATGAGTTCATATCAGTCATCAATTAGAACTTTATTGTGTTTTTTTAAGCTTAGTGATCGAGTTGAATTTTGGTATGAAAGTTATGGTTTTAAGCATCGTATATAAATTTGTACGTATTTTTGTTATTAAATACTCGATAAAGGACGAACTAAATGATGTTTTTGAAAAAGATATAAAAAGAGCCAAAGGAAAAGTTTGTTGGGAGCGTGTGATAATAAATAGTACTGGTAGTAAATAAATAAAGAAAATTTGGTGCAAAAAATATGGCTCCCGAAAACAAATAAAAACAAGGAAAAGAGTGATGGATGGAAAAGAGAAGAGAAATAGTAAAAGAAAATAGGGCAGTGGAAATAATCAAACAACACGGTACTGACGTACGTACGTCGGTAAACCCGTATATTCCCCCATGTCATGTCATGTCATGAAAAACGTTAACAAAATTAGTGGTGGTGGGAGGGAAAATAATCAAAAAAAACAAGAAAGACCAATTACTAATAAATAAAGCAACAAACAAAGAGAGAATGGTGATAAAACAAGAAAGAATCCTTCAACATGAAGCTAGTTGGATCATCCATCCATCCGTCTATTTTTATTTTTTGTATCTCTTTCTTTTTATTTACATCAAACAAACAAACACCACCACCACAACTACAAACCAACATATGGCATCCTCCTCCTCCTAGCTAGCTCATTATTATCATCACCTTCTTCATTCTCATTTTGATACATCTATCTATTTTCATTTTCATATATATAGGTATTCGATCTTTTTCCATTCTACCCATCTTTCTTATTTTAGTAAGGGCAGGGCATTTTCTCTAATAGTCAATACGTCATGTAGTTTCCGGTTAATTTCTTCAATATTCATTAATTATATATACGTTGGAAAGTAAAAAACTTGTTGCGTTTTCATTAAATATAAGTGGCCCGTTTGTGAAACTGGCCGCTACCACTAATATCTATATGGGAATGGGACAAAACAAACCAGAAAAGTATTACTATATGGAATTCATCAAGGCTTGTTAAAGGTAAGAAAATTTTGTGTTTTGGACGTTTCATCATGTATGATTTTTGATTATAATTTTATCTTCACATCAAACTGTAAAGGGTTCTTTTTTATTTTTATTGGATTGCTTTTTTTGCAGTTTATTAATTTTCTTTTTGGTTTTTTAGATTCATTCTTGTGATTATGATGCATAATAATATACAGTATGTTTCTTGAGTATAATTTGTTTTGTATTTTTGTTTTCAGAGAGATATTGGTGGCAATATAATAGTGGTAATAAATATGTTTGGGGGTGTTACTAATGGTCATACTACTGCTAATTTCCATGAGGAACAACATCAGTCACAGTATGATCTGATCAGTCCATTGCCTCAGCTTCAGCTTTTTCAACAATGTGAGTTTTTTTTACCTTTCAAGATTTATGGTAATTGTCGCGATAATTGGTTTTCTTAGGTCTTTAAACATCATAATTAACTTAGAAGCATGATCTAAACACCCTTCTAGCTAGGCCCCTTTGAGTATGAGACATATGATAATCGTAGTGACTCAACTTTATATATGATGCAGTTCCTGTTGAATATACACTTGAAAACATAAACTTTGTGGGAAACGAGCATGATACGGTTTCAAGTCAACCTATGAAGAGGTCACGCGAACTAGGACCAATGTGCACTCAGCAAAAGCTTCACATATCTTTAAACAACAACTTATGTCAAGATATTCAAAATCCTGTATCAACTGGACTAAAACTATCTTATGAAGACGATTCACGCAATTCTTCTGTTACCTCCATTAGTGAAAACTTGAAAGCTCTCCACCCTGTCACTCAATTTCTCACCAACAGTGTCAAAATGGAAATGGATCGCCAAAAAGAATTCCTTGATCATTATGTTAAAATTCAGGTAAGATTCTTATGGTTCTAAGTCATTCGGGTTAGGCGGGTTGGGTATTGTGTCAAAAAGGTTTAGGTTGTAACGGGTCATTTTTAGTACTAGTTGAAATATGACCAGTCCGGTTGGATTGAGTTGCAGATTTTTTTTCTTCATTTTTGATGATAGAAAAGGATCTTATCTTAGATATATCATTATCCATCCGACCCGTCTAAGTACACAACCTGAACTATAACCTATTCAAAAACAAAAGGTTTGAAATTGGCAGCTCAATACCTTGGTCGTTCTAAGTTATTCGGCAATTTGTTGTTTTCAGGAACAAAATATTGCCAAGGGTATAAGAGAACTGAATCAGAAACATACCGCATTGTTACTAAATACATTGGAGAAAGAAGTAACAAGAAAGTTGAGTGAGAAAGAAATGGAAATAGTCAACATGAACCGCAGAAATATGGAATTGGGGTTAAAAATAAAGCAAGTCGCCATGGAAGCGCAAACTTGGCATTACAGAGCCAAATACAATGAGTCAGTTGTGAATGCCCTCAAGAATGATCTTCAACAAGTCATTGCACAGCAGCCTTTGCAAGGGAAAGAAGAAGGATATGGTGATAGTGAGGTAGACGATGCTGCTTCTTATACACATGTAACTGCTTTGGGGAACCCAAATCAAACATTTTCTATGAAGCCGTTAAACTGCAAAGCGTGCAATGGTAAAGGAGTTTGTGTTTTGTTACTTCCTTGTCGGCACTTGTGCCTGTGTAAAGATTGTGAAGCAATGACCGATATTTGCCCTGTTTGCCAGGCAACGAGAAATGAAACTGTACATGTTTTCATGTCCTAAAATCAGTGGTAAAATGATGTCTTTCATCTGGTGTTTTTGATTGAATATGCAAATTTTGCATAAAAATGGAATCTTGGTGATTGAAATTGTAGCAAACTTGCTCTGGAATTTTTCTTGATGCTTTTGCTAGAGTATTAGTAACATGTTAGGATGGTTATATCACCAGGGAACATATTATAACTCAGAAAAAGACTACTTGGTTCCTTTACAACATGAGTTGTAGTTTTGTCAAAAATGTGATGGTGGTGGCATTGGGGATACTGGCGGCTGGTTGTGGTGATAGCTGAACTACAATGGCACGATGCAAGGGATGAATACTCTTGTGTGCATGGGGAGTTTTTACTTAAAAACTGATTTGGTGAATAATATCTGTAGAAGCTGCAACATGTGCAGATGTACTCCTTGTGATTGCTCTAGTAAAACTATTTAGGTCTGTATCTAATTTGATAAGAGTTATCTCATGTGCAATCCTTTTCAGAATTGCTACCTTAAATCTATGTCCTCACAAAATCATTTGTCAATTGTGCTTTACCATTATAGGCGTATGCACTAAGAGGCAGCCTTATGCCGTCCGTCCTCCGCTCGTTCTCCACCCAGGGACGAGTGAACACCGCGGGGGTGGACTCGTCCCCCATTCGTTCCCCCACGCACGAGTACTTTGCATCTTTTTTTTTTATTTTTTAAATGTAACGGAAACTTTTTGAAAGTTTCGGAGTTGACACATTTGGCCCCTTAACGGCTAGAAACTTCAAAATTGAAGTTTCAAGCTTTGGCAGTTTTGGTCCCTAAACGGTTACTTTCCTTTCCAAGGCTTTATATACTACCATTTCACTATTATTCACACAATATCACACATATCTCTCCCATATTCACTTTACACTTACACATAAACATTTTATTCACTAAAATCATTATGTCATTCCAAATTCCTTCATGTTTGAACACTTATGTGAGACCTGAGTTGTTTAAAGAAGACTCCGATGATGAGGAGTTTATGGGGATCATGTCGGATTGTGTTGAGTTGCTTGAGGAAACATCCGAGCGACCACGTATACCACGCACCGTCATAAGAAGAGATCGGGAAAGCGCCAATGAGCAACTAATGGCGGATTATTTTGTTGAAGATGCAAAGTACCCGCTTTGGTATTTTAGGCGCCGCTTTGGTATTTTTGGTCAACGTACTTTCGAGGAGAGGATGGCCGTTCACGAGCGTACCAACAGGGAGCTTCGTGACCGACATGTGCATCACGCCCTTCGTCATGATCTTACGGAGCATATATGGCGTCTTCCTTCGTCATGAATTATGTTTTATATTGTTTAAGTATTTCAGATTGTTGTTTTTTGTTTTTTAAGTATTTCGGAATGTTTTTTTTTTATTTTAGTGTCTTTTCGATTTTATTTAGAAATGTTGTTATTTATGTTTTAATTTTAATGAATGGTGTGTTTGATTTTAGTGTTTTATTTAGTTGTTGTTAAATTAGGAGGGATTGAAAGTATAAAGTTGGATAAAGTGTATAATTAATTAAAAGGTGGGTCCAAGACTAGTTAGTCCTTGGATGGTTTTTTGCTGATGTGGCGCTGATTAGGACTAGTCCTCCTGGAGATGAGTGGCGCTGATTAGGACTAGTCCTCCTGGAGATGAGTGGCGCTGATTAGGACTAGTCCTCCTGGAGATGAGTCCTGGTATAAGGCACCCCCTAAGAACTATCCTGCACAAATTGATGATTATATATGTCACACACCTGGTATTCAAATTTCAACAATATCTTATATCTGTCTCATACTTACCTTCTATGAGTTCTATACATCCTTTCTCTTTCACTTTCACGCTAGCAAAACAGAGAGGGATTTCTTTCAAACTACTGTACTTGGGGAAAGCCGAGTCTTTAGGACTGATGTAAGCTACCTAACTGTTATTCCGGTGGTCGTTTCCTCAACTTTTCGCTTCCCACACTAATAACCTAAAACATTTCCAGTTTCATGTTTTCTTATAACTGATGTAAAATCCAGCATAAGAAGCTAAATTATTGATGCAGAAATGTCCAGGTTCACTGAACTGGAGAAACCCAGCGAACTGAAGAAACTAACTGAACTGAAGGAAACTGAACTGATAATGCCATCTGAACAAGCCATGTTGATTCTGCCAGCAGTGGCCCATTTCAGACAAGTCTTTTCTGAACCAGTCCAGTCACCAGTAGTAACACTTCTCCAGTGGCAAGATTCTCCAGTGACCAACACTGGTAATCCACCAGTGAAGCACTCCAGTGACCAGCTCCAGATGACTGCTCCAGTGACCAACACTGATGGTCCACCAGATTTTGAAGTGCTCCAGATTTTGTCTCCAGTGGAAGTCCAGATTTTGTCTCCAGTCCAGATTTGTGTCTCCAGTTTCCAATAAATAAAATTCCCACTGAAGTCCCATGTTTGTGGGCCCAATAAAGACAGCTGTTGACAGGGATAAGGAAGGCGCGTGTGACAAATACATTTCTAACGGTATTGTGAGACCACTTGCAGGGGAATGTTTCTTTCTACCTACGCTGTCCATTTCCTATTGGTCCAAATTAATTAGTGGCTTAGCACATGACAGCTTTTATGTATTATTTTATTATTTCGTTAATTCCTAGGAAATAGCATGTGGCTATAAATAGGGGCTTTATTTCTCATTGTAAGATAGTTTTTGATGTTGAATGAAATTAATAGAGCAGCCTCTATTTCTTACAAAAATCTTCATTTACCTTTATAGATCTAAGATCTTGGTGGTTTGAAGTGACCCCTTTATCAATATTTGTGGTGACTTGTTCTTTATCAAATATTGTGGTGAGGTCTAAATCTTCGGTTTCCTTTATCTATAATCGTGGTGGCTAGACCTTTATCGGTTGTAGTGGTGGGGCGGAGTGTTTCCTTTATCCTTGATTCCGGTGGCTTGGCCTTTACGAATTTTGGTGGTGAATTCTTTATCTATCATTTTATTTCATTGTCTTGTTTATTGTTTGTTTCATGTTAAAATCCAGAAAATACCAAAAATAGTCTTCCGCTGTTGTTTGTCGCGTGATTTACGCATCAATTATGTTAACAAAAAGTGTTAGGATAGGCCCACTCATATTTTCATATTGTCCAATGTGTTGTTAGTTGTTACCATGAAACTAAGAAATCGTTCATTAGACATGTTTGATTACATTTGCACTCTGTGCCCTTCAATTCCCTTTAAATTACTAAATGCAGTATATCAGTACATTTTTTCTCTTCGCTATAACAGGAATGGACTGTTATAGTTTTGTTTTTTTTTTTTCAGAAACCATACCAAACCCATACAAAATTAACATATATCTGTAAGTTGTTTTTAGTCTTTTTACTATTATTGCTAAAAACAAAATCAAATCAGCCTTGGCCCATTAATTAATGACTGTATAGATTAGCCTTGGCCCATTAATCAGCCCATTGGGTAGTCTAGCCCAACGTTCCATTGTACATACTACATACTACCTAGACCTTGTCCAATGAAAAATACATACTGTATTCCTTATTTCCTTTTATAAATAGAAGATTATGGCATTCTGAATTCTTTTTCAAGATCATTGAGGACTAACTTTTGATGTTTAACCATTTAAGGCACACTTTTCGTTTAAGCTTAAACTTAGCATATTTAATTAGTTATCTAAAAAACGTATTGAGTAATACCTTTTACAAGCCTAGTTGAAATATGTTCCATTTGTTATAATATTGTCAGACATATAGGGCCATGACAGACATATTATTCCACACATTTGAAGACCCGTGAATCGTTTCTTGTTTTATATACTTTTGTATCTGTATATATTATTGAGTATTGATTCGATGATGTGTGATAGAGAAAAACACAGATATATAGAAATAATATAACCCTCTTTTTTCTCTGCACCTCTTTTTTCTCTTCTTTATTAACTGCAGGTTATATATAAGTATTGTTGATCCAAGGATACATGTTTATAACACGTTATCAGCACGAGAAGCTCTTATCATTTTGATTATTGGATCAATGAATCTTTCGCTTTCAAACTTCCTGCATGATCGCTGAATCAAGAAGACCAACAAAGCAAAAAGGTTGTCATCATAATCAGGGTAAGTGTTTCATTAATAAATATAAACTAATAACATAACTACCATGTTAAAAAATAAAATCAGTACAAGAACTTCTTACTATTAACCTTCTAACAATTATGGGACTACTAACAATCTAACATTGATTTATGTAATCTAACATTTATTTACGCATCTAACATTTATTTACGCACCTAACTTTTACATTTATGTCAAGTAATTCTTATTTATGTAATACAATATTTAATTATGTTTACTAACGTGTGATGAGCAAGACAAAGCAACAGCTGCTGTCACATCGATGAAATACTACAGTTGGAATACTTTAATTATGATGATCTAAGTGTTTTATGGCAAAATTTAAAAAGCTTAAAACATATTCTGAGTTGAATATGATTCTCATTATTCAAGAGAAAAATAACGAGCTATTAATGAAAAACCATCAAGCTCGTCCCACAGATCATTGATAATACCAGGATATGATTCTCATTATTCAAGAGAAAAATAACGAGCTATTAATGAAAAACCATCAAGCTCGTCCCACAGGATCATTGACAATACCAGAAGCAAATATTGCTTATAATAATGATCATAATGGACGAAAATGGGAACAAGGCCGTGGACATGGTCGAAACAATTTTGACATGACTCATTTTAGTGGTCGCGTAACCACTCATTTAAATATAGAAATGAATAAGAAATTCTCTCTGCATATTCTATCTCTTTATTTCTAAATAGATTGAGAGTAAATATAGATAGAACAAACCTTGAACGTCTTCTCGTTGTTGCACCGTTACTCCTAGTTCTTTAAACAATAAGAGTAGCTAAGGAGGCAGAGTTTATAGTTAGCTCGCAGCATAAAACAGATCGTTTTATTCTATGTTTTTATTTGTGAAAGAGCACGGCTAGTATTTATATCTCTTAATATCAAATCACCTTCATGACTTTTATACTCAAACTAGATGGCATGTCCATCATGAATATATTATATAAAATTCAGCCGATGTTTTCTTCTCAAATGTACATATATTATATCATACTATATATATCACATGCATAGACTACAATAATACTATTGATCAAACCCACCACACAATATGATATTGAAATATTAACTTTCGGTGGATTATAAAACACTAAAAGTATTATTGATTAGTTGGCAGATATCAAACAAGATTTTTCCATGTTAAATAAAGAATGAAAGTGATTTACATGAACCACACTTTACGTGTGAATTTGAATAAGAGAAATAGCATGTACCTAACTTTCTTATTCAAAACAAATAACTTTGTCTGTATGCACATTTCATTTCCATTTTCAAACTTATCTTACAATTTCAACTTTCGGTGGATTATAAAACACTAAAAGTATTAATAAACGTTATAGTTATATGATCGAGTATTTATTATCTATAGACTATACATGCACTTTAATATTATATATTATTTATAGTATATAAACCCATTATATTGACTAGTGGTATTCAACCAATATATATATCCCCAACCTTAGGGAGAGAAAAAGCTAAATAAAGACTGGTAATATAAGAAATAAATCATTAAAATAATATTAACTTATTGATTTGTTTATATAACTACTTCTCGGTTTATATATAACTAGATTATTCATAAGAAATGTTGAAATAGTTGTCATTTGTCAAACCGCAAATAAGCTCATGAAGTAGTAATATTGTTAAATGATATAAGATTTGAAACGACGACAATAAAATTTATGTAGTCTTAAAACATTCTTTGAAGTAAATATGATGATGTAATGTCTATGTAAATGTCATGATTATATACTTAACCAAGGAAATTATAACGAAGCTCATATTATAATGAGTTCGACTATGTTAATAATGAAATTGATTACAAGAAGTGGCACGCTAAGGGAGTGAATATACGAGAATAAATATGAAAAGATGTTATGTTTGAGATAACAATACATTATTCTCTCGTATTAAACAAACATAAATGCAAGTAAATAGTATACAATCATAAACTAGATAAAAGTTTATTGATCATGGCCATTTAATAAATTAGCTTGACTAGTCAAATCACACCGAATCAATGATGATGTGAAATATATATAAACAAGGGAAAAGATAATTACCTAATGGTAGAAAATTTTTAATAGAGGACGCTCTATTTTAAGTTTTTAATAGAGGACGCTCTATTTTTACCCAAAATCAACAAGAAAATTGTTGAGTTTATATATATCATAATGGTTATGATACTCAGTCAAGAACTGATGAAAGTGATAATTATTTACATATTGTAAAGAAAGATCATATATTGAAGAAACTGCCTAAGATCCATTTTTGGTTTGTATTATATAAATGTGCCTCATGCACATATGGCAGTCATAGAAAAATATGATGATGGCATGACCGGTTGGACCATCCCGAGTCAATGATGATGCGAAATATGTAAAAGAACAACGATGTTCTTCAATTGATTATTGGATTTGTACTTATGCTCTATAACAAAGTATATGCCAAGTATAATAAGGATTGAATTCCTTAAATTAATGGAACATATGCAAAGGAGATGTAAGTAGGCCTATACATCGTCCGAAAAGACCATTTAGTGTTTAAATCGATGCATCGTCTAAATGGGTCATCAAAATCGCAACATGAAGTTTGCATTATTAATTGCTCATCTTATAAGATTGCGAGCACGTTCCATATTGTAATGGCAATAATGATTAATTTTACAAAGATCATTAGAGAGCAAAACGAATGACTTGTAGTTTTGGGGCCATGTTATTATTTAACATGCAATAATTTGAATTCGCATCATGCCAATAATTTATTGTATTTCCTCCCCAAAAATGAAATTGGTTTATGGTCACAAAGATGAGACCACAAAGAATGTTGGATATAATGTTGGAAAAACATCGATAAATGAAGTGCCCTAGAAATGCGTAGGCTTATGCTTTGATTCAGTTCGAACCTGTCAGCTTAATCGACAGTAGTATGACTGTTTTGGGTGTGAGTTGAAACATGTAAAATGTATATGTTTTACCAACATCAGGGGGAGATTTTCCCAACATTAGGGAAAGATGAAATGCAGCTGAAATGAATAAAAAATGAATTATCAAAGATCCTCACATCAATAAATATAAACTTAAAGTTTGTGGGATAATTCATTCAGAACATTAAGTAATTGCCAGCAATGTTAACTGGAAAAAAAAAAGCTGCTTATGCTCCAATTGATAATAAGTGATAGAAAAGTAGATTCCAAAATAAAAAGCCTCGAATGAAAAGGAGCATTAAATTAATATGGTCAGAGTCGAGGTATAAAGACCCCATAGAGATTGATGATCAGAAACTAGACATAAAGGTTTTTGAGAAACCCCGGGTACCTGGAATAATGAAGTCTCAATAAATTGTGACATGTCTAGAGACTTGTGGAATCGAAAATAAATAAAAACGACGTCGAGATTAATTGAATATGATAGCGCTAAGAGTATGTATAATTACGAGGATCTTGAAAGCATGCATGCACATAAAATTGATATGATATGATATGGATGATTGGCCAAAGATGAAAAGACGCTAGTATTTTGGGACATGAAGTCCAAACACTTGAAAGTGCATAAATTATATGATGTAAATCGGTTTATGTTCAAATATTGAATTGAAGTATGACACATAGATTATTGAACATACATTATATTGATTATGGGTAAGAAATGTCATATGGTGGAATCAACTATTGATCTATTGAAAGTCTGGCAAGATAAGATATTTGATTTGCGTCTAAAGAATATATGAATAGAGCTCGTTTAATATTGAGATTCCATGAGGAATATAAAATGCATGAAGCATGTCTCGTGATTTAAAGAGTGAAACCTTCCCACAGGAAGGAGTGAATGATAAAACCTTCCCACAGGAAGGAGTGAATGATAAAACCTTCCCACAGGAAGGAGTGAAACCTTCCCACAGGAAGGAGTGAATGATAAAACCTTCCCACAGGAAGGAGTGAAACCTTCCCACAGGAAGGAGTGAATGATAAAACCTTCCCACAGGAAGGAGTGAATGATAAAACCTTCCCACAGGAAGGAGTGAATGATAAAACCTTCCCACAGGAAGGAGTGAATGATAAAACCTTCCCACAGGAAGGAGTGAATGATAAAACCTTCCCACAGGAAGGAGTGAATGATAAAACCTTCCCACAGGAAGGAGTGAATGATAAAACCTTCCCACAGGAAGGAGTGAAACCTTCCCACAGGAAGGAGTGAATGATAAAACCTTCCCACAGGAAGGAGTGAATGATAAAACCTTCCCACAGGAAGGAGTGAATGATAAAACCTTCCCACAGGAAGGAGTGAATGATAAAACCTTCCCACAGGAAGGAGTGAATGATAAAACCTTCCCACAGGAAGGAGTGAATGATAAAACCTTCCCACAGGAAGGAGTGAATGATAAAACCTTCCCACAGGAAGGAGTGAATGATAAAACCTTCCCACAGGAAGGAGTGAATGATAAAACCTTCCCACAGGAAGGAGTGAATGATAAAACCTTCCCACAGGAAGGAGTGAATGATAAAACCTTCCCACAGGAAGGAGTGAATGATAAAACCTTCCCACAGGAAGGAGTGAATGATAAAACCTTCCCACAGGAAGGAGTGAATGATAAAACCTTCCCACAGGAAGGAGTGAATGATAAAACCTTCCCACAGGAAGGAGTGAATGATAAAACCTTCCCACAGGAAGGAGTGAATGATAAAACCTTCCCACAGGAAGGAGTGAAACCTTCCCACAGGAAGGAGTGAATGATAAAACCTTCCCACAGGAAGGAGTGAATGATAAAACCTTCCCACAGGAAGGAGTGAATGATAAAACCTTCCCACAGGAAGGAGTGAAACCTTCCCACAGGAAGGAGTGAATGATAAAACCTTCCCACAGGAAGGAGTGAATGATAAAACCTTCCCACAGGAAGGAGTGAATGATAAAACCTTCCCACAGGAAGGAGTGAAACCTTCCCACAGGAAGGAGTGAATGATAAAACCTTCCCACAGGAAGGAGTGAATGATAAAACCTTCCCACAGGAAGGAGTGAATGATAAAACCTTCCCACAGGAAGGAGTGAATGATAAAACCTTCCCACAGGAAGGAGTGAATGATAAAACCTTCCCACAGGAAGGAGTGAATGATAAAACCTTCCCACAGGAAGGAGTGAATGATAAAACCTTCCCACAGGAAGGAGTGAAACCTTCCCACAGGAAGGAGTGAATGATAAAACCTTCCCACAGGAAGGAGTGAAACCTTCCCACAGGAAGGAGTGAATGATAAAACCTTCCCACAGGAAGGAGTGAATGATAAAACCTTCCCACAGGAAGGAGTGAATGATAAAACCTTCCCACAGGAAGGAGTGAATGATAAAACCTTCCCACAGGAAGGAGTGAATGATAAAACCTTCCCACAGGAAGGAGTGAATGATAAAACCTTCCCACAGGAAGGAGTGAATGATAAAACCTTCCCACAGGAAGGAGTGAATGATAAAACCTTCCCACAGGAAGGAGTGAATGATAAAACCTTCCCACAGGAAGGAGTGAATGATAAAACCTTCCCACAGGAAGGAGTGAATGATAAAACCTTCCCACAGGAAGGAGTGAAACCTTCCCACAGGAAGGAGTGAAACCTTCCCACAGGAAGGAGTGAAACCTTCCCACAGGAAGGAGTGAATGATAAAACCTTCCCACAGGAAGGAGTGAATGATAAAACCTTCCCACAGGAAGGAGTGAATGATAAAACCTTCCCACAGGAAGGAGTGAATGATAAAACCTTCCCACAGGAAGGAGTGAAACCTTCCCACAGGAAGGAGTGAAACCTTCCCACAGGAAGGAGTGAATGATAAAACCTTCCCACAGGAAGGAGTGAATGATAAAACCTTCCCACAGGAAGGAGTGAATGATAAAACCTTCCCACAGGAAGGAGTGAATGATAAAACCTTCCCACAGGAAGGAGTGAATGATAAAACCTTCCCACAGGAAGGAGTGAATGATAAAACCTTCCCACAGGAAGGAGTGAAACCTTCCCACAGGAAGGAGTGAATGATAAAACCTTCCCACAGGAAGGAGTGAATGATAAAACCTTCCCACAGGAAGGAGTGAATGATAAAACCTTCCCACAGGAAGGAGTGAATGATAAAACCTTCCCACAGGAAGGAGTGAATGATAAAACCTTCCCACAGGAAGGAGTGAATGATAAAACCTTCCCACAGGAAGGAGTGAATGATAAAACCTTCCCACAGGAAGGAGTGAATGATAAAACCTTCCCACAGGAAGGAGTGAATGATAAAACCTTCCCACAGGAAGGAGTGAATGATAAAACCTTCCCACAGGAAGGAGTGAATGATAAAACCTTCCCACAGGAAGGAGTGAATGATAAAACCTTCCCACAGGAAGGAGTGAATGATAAAACCTTCCCTCAGGAATTGGGTTTTTCCTGGTAAGGTTTTTAATGAGGCAATATCTCTAAGCGTATCAAATGAGTTATGTACTCTTTTTCCTTCATTAGATTTTTTTTGTCCCATTGGGTTTTTATCTAATAAGGTTTTAACGAGACATAATCTTTCTAAAAGACATCCAAAAGGGAATGTCATACATGTTTGTGGATCTTGCAGTATTTCTTCAAGGAACAATGCTCCAACAATTATGTATAAAGACAATGATTCTTGCATAGCTCAGATCAAAGAGAACTGCATCAAAGGTGATTGAATAGAGCATATCTCATCAAAGTCCTTCTCAACACATAACCTACAAAAGGAAGAACAAATCAATATATTTACAAAGACTTACATAGAAACAACTTCGGGCAATTATTAAACAAGATCAAGCTTTGAAGATTAGAAGATGTTTGACTGAATTCAGGGAGAGCATTATACATGTTGCACTCTTTTTCCCTTAACTAAGTTTTTGTCCCACTGGGTTTTCTTAGTAAGGTTTTTAATGAGGCAACATACCAGATCCAGAAGTATCAAAGGAGATAACAAGTGCTACACTCTTTTTCCCTTAGCTATGGTTTTGTCCCACTGGGTTTTTCTAGCAAGGTTTTTAACGAGGCAGTTCAATTTGTAAAGTATCATCCATAACATAAAACATAATAGTAATATGTCTGAGGGGGAGTGTTATAATATTGTCAGACATATAGGGCCATGACAGACATATTATTCCACACATTTGAAGACCCGTGAATCGTTTCTTGTTTTATATACTTTTGTATCTGTATATATTATTGAGTATTGATTCGATGATGTGTGATAGAGAAAAACACAGATATATAGAAATAATATAACCCTCTTTTTTCTCTGCACCTCTTTTTTCTCTTCTTTATTAACTGCAGGTTATATATAAGTATTGTTGATCCAAGGATACATGTTTATAACACCATTCTATTTGTTTGTACGCCAAGCCACTGGACTCATTTGTCTTATTTTGTGTTTCTCTCAAACTATATACAAGTGAATATACACAATGATGGAAGTATTTATTAAGTTTCATTTGATGTCACATTATATATTATATATTATATATTATATATTATATATTATATATTATATATTATATATTATATATTATATATTATATATTATATATTATATATTATATATTATATATTATATATTATATATTATATATTATATATTATATATTATATATTATATATTATATATTATATATTATATATTATATATTATATATTATATATTATATATTATATATTATATATTATATATTATATATTATATATTATATATTATATATTATATATTATATATTATATATTATATATTATATATTATATATTATATATTATATATTATATATTATATATTATATATTATATATTATATATTATATATTATATATTATATATTATATATTATATATTATATATTATATATTATATATTATATATTATATATTATATATTATATATTATATATTATATATTATATATTATATATTATATATTATATATTATATATTATATATTATATATTATATATTATATATTATATATTATATATTATATATTATATATTATATATTATATATTATATATTATATATTATATATTATATATTATATATTATATATTATATATTATATATTATATATTATATATTATATATTATATATTATATATTATATATTATATATTATATATTATATATTATATATTATATATTATATATTATATATTATATATTATATATTATATATTATATATTATATATTATATATTATATATTATATATTATATATTATATATTATATATTATATATTATATATTATATATTATATATTATATATTATATATTATATATTATATATTATATATTATATATTATATATTATATATTATATATTATATATTATATATTATATATTATATATTATATATTATATATTATATATTATATATTATATATTATATATTATATATTATATATTATATATTATATATTATATATTATATATTATATATTATATATTATATATTATATATTATATATTATATATTATATATTATATATTATATATTATATATTATATATTATATATTATATATTATATATTATATATTATATATTATATATTATATATTATATATTATATATTATATATTATATATTATATATTATATATTATATATTATATATTATATATTATATATTATATATTATATATTATATATTATATATTATATATTATATATTATATATTATATATTATATATTATATATTATATATTATATATTATATATTATATATTATATATTATATATTATATATTATATATTATATATTATATATTATATATTATATATTATATATTATATATTATATATTATATATTATATATTATATATTATATATTATATATTATATATTATATATTATATATTATATATTATATATTATATATTATATATTATATATTATATATTATATATTATATATTATATATTATATATTATATATTATATATTATATATTATATATTATATATTATATATTATATATTATATATTATATATTATATATTATATATTATATATTATATATTATATATTATATATTATATATTATATATTATATATTATATATTATATATTATATATTATATATTATATATTATATATTATATATTATATATTATATATTATATATTATATATTATATATTATATATTATATATTATATATTATATATTATATATTATATATTATATATTATATATTATATATTATATATTATATATTATATATTATATATTATATATTATATATTATATATTATATATTATATATTATATATTATATATTATATATTATATATTATATATTATATATTATATATTATATATTATATATTATATATTATATATTATATATTATATATTATATATTATATATTATATATTATATATTATATATTATATATTATATATTATATATTATATATTATATATTATATATTATATATTATATATTATATATTATATATTATATATTATATATTATATATTATATATTATATATTATATATTATATATTATATATTATATATTATATATTATATATTATATATTATATATTATATATTATATATTATATATTATATATTATATATTATATATTATATATTATATATTATATATTATATATTATATATTATATATTATATATTATATATTATATATTATATATTATATATTATATATTATATATTATATATTATATATTATATATTATATATTATATATTATATATTATATATTATATATTATATATTATATATTATATATTATATATTAGGTGATCCAATTTCTCCATATATTATATTTTTCAAACTTTTTAAAGTTCATCTTCGCTACTTCTTTTCGCATAACTTCGAGTTTTTTACCTTTATCAACCAAAGTTTCAGTTTCTTTGGTTTTTAACCTATAACAGGTTTTCTTAACTTTTGCTACAAAACTTTAATTTTTTTTCTATTTTTTGCACCATAACTTTGATTATACTAAAAAGTAACTTTCCTTTGTGAGAGGAAAGTTACTGTAGCTAAAAGTACAAGCGGCTCAACACAAGGTACAACCACCCCAAAGCATACATAAAACAAAAACAATTAATAGCTTTAACGGTCGTTAAGTATATAGGATTAACTAATGTTACACTTTTGTTACTTAACTACTTAAAATATTTCGTCCCGATGCGAAGCGCGGGTAAAATTACTAGTAAAGATAAAGGGGTAAACTATGGGACAATTTATAGAGTAGGGTCCCAAAAAAGTGACTATGCAGAAGTCACTGACAATTTGCTTCACAAAAAAGATCAGGCACAACAGCTTATTATAAACATGAAGGTACAAGTTGATAAAATGTAGCGGATGAATCCTTTGTATTCCACTGGGAAATGTACCCTCTCATCTCATTCATCAAATCATTAACAAACATTTGGTGGCCCATTGGTAAGGTCTTTGACCTTGAGAAATTAATATTGGTCTATATGTATATATGTTGTCAACTAATAATGCATGGTGGCCCATTGGTAAGGTCTTTGACTTTGAGAAATTAATATTGGTCTATATGTATATATGTTGTCAACTAATAATGCATAGCAAGCCTAGATATTGGTCTGTATGTATGCACTAGTTTTTTAACACTAGTTTTAAAGAGATTGCCATTAGAAACCACTTCATGTTATTTCCTATATCTTGGTTGAACAATGATAGCTTATTACCTTCAACTAAATTAATATGTTGTCAACTAATAATGCATAGCAAAAAGAAGTTCACATAATAGTTGCATATAAAGCTTTTATTCCATGATAAATTTGTAAAGTTGATTGTGTTTTGCCCAGCCTATGCATACATATAGACCAATATAGACGGATAATAAAATGTACACTCATCCCACACCGTTCATACAACACATGAAATGCAAGACATAACAAACGGTGATACAAACCATTTAGCTAGCGTAGCAAGATGATGAACCATTACTGTTTTGACCAAGGATTAATGGACCCGGACTAGGAGTTCTTTTGGTTTCTAGCCCCTTCCCTGGTAATTTAGGGCTCTTGTCCACCCTTACCTCAGTTAATTGTGGGCTTTGAACCTGTCGTGAGATAGGGGGACTGTACAGTGGCTTCATTTCTTCTGCTGGAGTTCGGGTCAAACTTGTAACTTTTGGACTGCTAGTGTGACGAACCTCCCCTCTACTTCTTGTTATAATCCCGTCAAGAACTTCTGCACTATCGACTTGTTGGGCTCTTGACTGGGAGTTGTCATCCTGAAAGAACACAACACTTTTGGTTTGAAAATGTTTGACTTGGTAATTGACTTTTTTTAATGATGAGATGACTTACACCAAAGGCCATATTGTAGGGTGTGGTTAATGCTTCTTCATATTCGGCTGCGTCCAAATCTTGAAGATGAACACCTTTAAAGATTTTAGGAAGTAAATATTGCCTTGCGGGAACAAGAAGCATGATCAAAAGTGGAAAAAGAACACCAGCTATTGGAATCCATGTTATGCCAAAGCACGCGAACAAATAAGCTGTTTGAAACAATGTAAAAGCAGCAACCGTTTTGAAAGGGACCGTTTCCACAAATGTAGCATGATTTTCTTCCAAAACCCTGGTCAAGATTTTATTAAAATAGTATCAAGAACATAACTAAAAAAGGCGTTAGCACTTCAAAGTTGTAAAAGCAATGAGATTTACTTGTATCTTCGACTTGGAGCAGTGAAAAGCAATAGTATTCTTTCCCAAAATTGATTTCCGGGTAAACTTTCAATGGCCATAAAAGCAAAGTAGCCCCAAAGAACAGAAGTGGGAATCTTTTTAAGCAATGGCATAGCAGCAAGACACCCACCAACCATGAACGCCTGTAGTGCATTGCTAAGTCGTTGTTCTTTAACTTCAACGTGTAAAAGATCATCAACATCCTTATCAACATCAAATATGGCCTCATCGACTGGTGTGTTTATGTAACCACTACTCGAGGCTTGTTGAATAGTGGATTCTTTTAGCTCTTTCAATCCCTGTTTAAAAACAAGTAACTTATAAATATGCATGATCTATATATGCAAAATGTCTTGAACTATAGTGAATGTTACTGTATTTACCAGACTTGATGGATTTTGATAAACAAGTGGTGTCTGCACTTCGTTATATGCTTGTTGCATATTCTCATATAACTCGCTCAAGTTTGAATTGTTCTTTATACTATTTCGAGCGGTGTCCACAAGTTTTCTTCTTAGAAGCTGTTTCACGAGGGAAAGATAACAGTACACCCTTGATCAGACTTTAGTAGCAAAAGTCTTAACTATTTCATTAATTAAATATATAAATGTACCTGATGTTTTAGTGTGGCTAAGCTCTTGGTGTGCATTGGAGATTGTGGGATAACTCCATTGGCTGGAGGAATGCCAATTAGTCCACATAATAATGTCTGACCAGAAAAAAGTAAAGGGTAAAAAGATGAGCGTATATCATGTCAGTTGATTAAAGCAATGAAGGGTTACTTACCAAAAATCCCAAAAGAAGGAGATCGTAATGATATGAAGAAGGTTTCTTTAAATTGAACTCTTTCTGTTGGGCAAGCTGAGATGCAACGCTATGATCAAAATAGTAAAGCACCGCAATCATGGTTGCTGGGATTAAAGCTCCAACAATATACACAGGTGGCACACTCAACATATCCTGCAAGTCTTCTAAGTATGAGAAAAAGAGATATCTACACGGGTGATAATAGATTATCACACTTTATACCTTTGCAACTGTCCAGTTTGAATAGGCACCAGGAGACCATGGATTGGGACTGAAAAGCCTCCGTGGTATCCCTTTGGGGATGTCATTAACCGGAATATATGAGACACCAGTCCAAATGACCACCATTACCGGAACACCATAATCCGCAATGAATCCCCGTAACCACCCTTTAGAGTGAGAACAATTAAAAGTCAGAACACATATTAAAAGAGATAACCAGGCTGAGGAGACTATGCATATCAACTGCTTTATTGAGCTACAGACAATTGTTTTGCTTCATAAATAAGCGGCGAAAAATTTGAACCATTTACTAATAGTAATGAATGGGTTGATTCAGGCAATGTTCTATCTCAAGTTCTCAACCAGATAAATATAAGAAACAACTTAAAAGGCAACGGGTCAAACGGGTTAGAAGTCACCCTGAGTGTAATCTTATGAATAAAAATACCTAAGTCATTTTATAAAAAGGTTAGCCTAATACCAAAATTTTTAATCATATTTGACATGCTAATAATATATAGAAAAGCTTTTGGACCGAAAGCATTTCAATCAGCAAACCCCAACCATTTACACCAGCACGGAAAATGACCTGTATTCCATATGCCCAAATCACCAACTCTACTCATCAAGATTCAAGATAAATAAAGAGGTAGTAAGTGTTTTAGTTTTTTTGCAGAGTCCTACGGTGAAACACTAACCAGTTCCATAACGCCATGACCTTGCTTTACGGCTCTTCAAAGCAGTAAGAAGGAGCCCAAAGGACAAAACAATTGCAAACATTCCATTCCCAAACCGCCATGACGGTTGAAATTTTGGCTCATTGGCATCTTCACTTTTTGGAATACCAAATTCCTCCACAACCCCCTATTGGAATGTACTTGTTAGATTAAAGTGAACAATATGCAGATATAATCATATGGTATCACTAGAAATTACAAATTCATCCTAACCAGTAATAATAGTAAATTCAGTCTAAGGTGAAGAACTCACTTTAATAGCCTGCTGCATGAAGAGCATTGCGATTAGAAGACCAAACAACTCACCAGCCACACGTGTGAATCTATTGATAATCGAGCACGCACCAAGAATAGATAGCAAAACCAGCAAAAGAGCCGTCCACACACAGACCCTGTTCTCAGTGAGATTACACAGCTAATATGAGACTTTATGTGCTAAACTTTTATAGGGTATGCAAGTTTAAGGCGTTAAGCCACATAAGTAGCTAGATAATACCATCCAGACCACGCGAGAAAAAGGGCCTTCCCTAAATCCTTCTGATCTTTTGCAAAGCTGAACATAAATGTGTACATTAACACTGTTGGCTCAGCCACACCAAGTATAAGTAGTGGCTGTCCTCCAACTATAGAGTGGATGATGCCACATAGCGCAGTCGATGCTAAAGTTTGAACTGCAGTTAAACTCCCTTCTGTAGAAAAAAAGCCATCATAAACGTTCATTTTAGGAAATACCCCTAAAAAAGTTGGACCATATTGAACAACTTAAAAAACTGCCTAACCCGTGTCTCTTTCTAGTTGTTCCCCAAAAGATATAACAGGAATTGCTGAAGCAAAGAATATGTATGTTGTCGGAGCCAGAATCCTAATTAGAAAATCGTAAGACCAGTTCATTTCACATCGATTATATATAATCTACATATCATATGCACAATAACTTATTTTTAACAAAAAATATTCGGTAAAGAATCACAAACCTTATACCGGCACGGATGCCACTAGTCCAATCTTGCTTGTAGCACAATAGTCTTCCTTTAAGATCTTTCTTTATTCCACGAAAAGGAACAAATGTTTCTTCCATGACAACTCACGAAATATAACGATTCAAACACTTATATATTTTTAGGAATGGGCTAAACACAAGGATATTTTACTTCATTATAATGGTTCAATTTTTTTGTTATTTTGTTGTATAAGACTATATATATGGACCCCTTAAGAAGTTCATAACTTCAAAATTATATATACACTTGATGAAAATGATTACATCTCAGGGGAATTACAAAAAGAATTGTCAAAGAAATACGAGTATGTTAGTAACAAATGTGAAGAAAATGAGGCTCAACTTCCCTACTTTAACTCCATAGGTAAGTTATATAAGTATTACTAACGAAACGAATCCATTAACATATCCGAACTCATCAGTCTTGCAAAGCTCGTTCTCTTAGACAATTAATCAAACAGTAACAATGCAACATCAACCAAACGTACACTTACATGTTTCAAAAGCAACCACTGAGTATCTAAAACTTCAAAAAAGCTTCAAGAACTCAAAAAGAGGCGCAAAAACCGAGTTTTAACGAATACCCATTTATAAAAAACACACAAGAATTGACCTTTAGAGGTTTAAACAGAATGGGTATTGCTAAAAGTGATTAAAGTTTTAATCTTGGAATGATTTAACGAAAACCCATGTCAGAAATTATAGAAAACAGATATTCAAACGAGTTTTAAGAAACAAAGATGAAAGAACTCAAGAAAGTGCTTGTTTTAGCAATTTACATTATTATATTATATGTATATATGAAATGAAAGATATGTGGAAGGGGAAGTTTAAGAAGAAAAAAACATGTGTTCAGAAGAGAAGCTTACACAAGACAAGTAAATGTGAAATGAGAAAGCACAAAAGATATGCGAATCAATGTAAGTGCCAAATGCATGAATAAGCAAACATGCCTATCCTATGCGTGATCTCCAGTCACCTGTGCAACGATACTCGCTTGTCATCACCATGAACAAAGCGGCATCTCAAAAACATCGAGATATATATGTCTATATACTCGGGGTCACGTTCTACATCCAAAATGGGTGCATACATCTATGCACCAGGATGTCGGCAATCCCCTGCCGAGGGCTCATCAACAATGTATGCAATGCTTACAATCAAATGTAAATGCATATATCGTAAACCAACAGTCAATAGACGATGAACCTGTGCCAACAGTCAATATTCGTCCAACATATGCCAAAATCCATATACGACAACCGTAAGCCAAAAATCAATATTCAACAACTATAGTCCAACAATCAATATTCAACAATCATACCAAAATCAATAAACAACTAAGCCAAAATCCATATACGACAACCGTAAGCCAACAATCAATATTCAACAACTATAGTCCAACAATCAATATTCAACAATCATAAACCACTAATCCCAATTAAACCAACTATACGTACATATACTTCAGAGGATTCTACTTTCTTCAAGTCCCAGATGCTTATATATAGGGTCACCCGCAGCCTTCCCACCACATCTAAAACCCAATGAAGGCATATCCGACTTCCATGTATGTACGTCTATCCTAATATTAATGAAATACTTAACAAACATAAACCAAGTCATATATATATATATATGAGAGATATATTAAATTTAATTTGCAATATATATATATATATATATATATATATATATATATATATATATATATATATATATATATATATATATATATATATATATATATATATATATATATATATATATATATATATATATATATATATATATATATATATATATATATATATATATATATATATATATATATATATATATATATATATATATATATATATATATATATATATATATATATATATATATATATATATATATATATATATATATATATATATATATATATATATATATATATATATATATATATATATATATATATATATATATATATATATATATATATATATATATATATATATATATATATATATATATATATATATATATATATATATATATATATATATATATATATATATATATATATATATATATATATATATATATATATATATATATATATATATATATATATATATATATATATATATATATATATATATATATATATATATATATATATATATATATATATATATATATATATATATATATATATATATATATATATATATATATATATATATATATATATATATATATATATATATATATATATATATATATATATATATATATATATATATATATATATATATATATATATATATATATATATATATATATATATATATATATATATATATATATATATATATATATATATATATATATATATATATATATATATATATATATATATATATATATATATATATATATATACATTACATTTATGTTATATAGATGTGTCGCTATATATGTTAGCTTAAAACTTTTACCATATGAAATATATATTTATTTGAAGCAATACCACAAACGCATCTAAAAGTTTATAGTATCGAATACATATATTTAATATGCACAATGTAACACCCCAAGCCGAGGCTCGGAATATCACGGAAATCATATAGCGCAAAGTGGAATTACGATAGAACAAACTAAATGCAATTAAAGATTCGGTGAATCCATTACAAGGACGAAACAAATACCAAAATACAAAAGGAGCAATAACCATCAAAGTTACAAATGAGCATTCAAAAGATGGCAATTAATCCTAAGTATAATGCAACGGGGAGGCCAATGAATCCTTGATCCATAAAGTCCATGGTCCGGGTTTACAGCAAGCAAAGCAACTAAACTCCACGTCCTGGGAGAACCCGAATACCTGAAAAGTGTACTAAGCATAGTCAACACAAGGTTGGTGAGTTCGTAGTAATGGTTCGTAAGGAACCAACATCAATAATCACAATATAAGAATAGAGGCCAGACATGACTTACAGCGAGCCTCTAAGCAACACAATAACGTCCAACAACAAGATTACACAAGACAAGTAAATGTGAAATGAGAAAGCACAAAAGATATGCGAATCAATGTAAGTGCCAAATGCATGAATAAGCAAACATGCCTATCCTATGCGTGATCTCCAGTCACCTGTGCAACGATACTCGCTTGTCATCACCATGAACAAAGCGGCATCTCAAAAACATCGAGATATATATGTCTATATACTCGGGGTCACGTTCTACATCCAAAATGGGTGCATACATCTATGCACCAGGATGTCGGCAATCCCCTGCCGAGGGCTCATCAACAATGTATGCAATGCTTACAATCAAATGTAAATGCATATATCGTAAACCAACAGTCAATAGACGATGAACCTGTGCCAACAGTCAATATTCGTCCAACATATGCCAAAATCCATATACGACAACCGTAAGCCAAAAATCAATATTCAACAACTATAGTCCAACAATCAATATTCAACAATCATAAACCACTAATCCCAATTAAACCAACTATACGTACATATACTTCAGAGGATTCTACTTTCTTCAAGTCCCAGATGCTTATATATAGGGTCACCCGCAGCCTTCCCACCACATCTAAAACCCAATGAAGGCATAACCGACTTCCATGTATGTACGTCTATCCTAATATATATATAATAATTAACTAAAACATAACCAAAGTCAATCAAACAAAACGAACTGTCACATCAATCCAACAATCAAGTCAACCAATCAATAAATCAATAAATGCAAGTAAACACGCCAGGTTTACACTTTTCAGCCCGAATCTCAAGCGAGTAGGGAGATACGAAACTCACCTTGTCCGATAAAGAAGCTAGTATAAGATTACAGGCGAGTATTACGGTCCACACGTCCACAACCTATAATTATACATCAATATATCATAATGTCAACTCTACAATCATAAACAAGTTGGTTTAGCACAATTAGGTCAAGTCACAAACCCTAAACGCCTTTCCAACATTAACGTGTAAGAGAAGAACTCATTCGACTCGACCTTTTTAGAAATGACCAAAGATTCATATAAAAAGAGTGTTACTACAAGAAACTAGACTCTCTTACGATTCCAACGATAGGTCATACGTCTAAAACGGGCTTACGGTTCAAAAGTTATTGACGTTTGAAAACTGACGCGTAAAGCAGGAATAGTAACACGAGTTTATGAACCCTAACACGCGTTTAGAAACCCTAACACGCGTTTAAGAACCCTAGACACGCGTTTAAAACCCTAACACACGTTTAGAAACCCTAACACGCGTTTAGAAACCCTAACACGCGTTTAAGAACCCTAGACACGCGTTTAAAACCCTAACACAATTTAACGCCAAACACATATTAACGACCCGACTAACATACCACATAGTCATATAATCACAAATGGCTCAATTATTTCATTCAACAAGTTTGTTAGTCAAATTACACAAAAAGTCAACGGGTCAAAATTCACGGATGTTACATTATCCCCCCGTTGAAAGAATTTCGTCCCGAAATTCAACAAAACACTAATTACTAAATAAATGCGGATACTTAGACTTCATATGATCCTCTCGCTCCCAAGTGAACTCGGCTCCACGTCTAGCATTCCATCTAACTTTAACAATCGTGTAGCGTTTGCTCTTGAGTTTCTTTTCTTGACGATCCAAGATCTCTACCGGCTCTTCAACAAAGTTCAAATTCGAATCAACCTTAATTTCGTCCATAGGCACATGATGTGTAGGATCCGCCAAACACTTGCGCAAGTTACAAATATGAAACACATCATGCACACCGCTAAGCTCTTGAGGCAATTCTAGCCGATAAGCAACTTTCCCAACCCGTTCAAGAATCTTGAAAGGACCAATATACCTTGGCGCAAGTTTTCCCCGCTTCACTAAACGCACAACACCTTTCCAAGGTGACACCTTCAAAAGTACATAATCACCAACTTCAAACTCCAATGGTCTTCGCCTCACATCGGCATACTTCTTTTGACGCTCACGGGCCAACTGCAACCTCTCTTTAATTTGAGATATTACCTTAGACACGCGTTTAAAACCCTAACACACGTTTAGAAACCCTAACACGCGTTTAAGAACCCTAGACACGCGTTTAAAACCCTAACACACGTTTAGAAACCCTAACACGCGTTTAAGAACCCTAGACACGCGTTTAAAACCCTAACACACGTTTAGAAACCCTAACACGCGTTTAAGAACCCTAGACACGCGTTTAAAACCCTAACACACGTTTAGAAACCCTAACACGCGTTTAAGAACCCTAGACACGCGTTTAAAACCCTAACACACGTTTAGAAACCCTAACACGCGTTTAAGAACCCTAGACACGCGTTTAAAACCCTAACACACGTTTAGAAACCCTAACACGCGTTTAAGAACCCTAGACACGCGTTTAAAACCCTAACACACGTTTAGAAACCCTAACACGCGTTTAAGAACCCTAGACACGCGTTTAAAACCCTAACACACGTTTAGAAACCCTAACACGCGTTTAAGAACCCTAGACACGCGTTTAAAACCCTAACACACGTTTAGAAACCCTAACACGCGTTTAAGAACCCTAGACACGCGTTTAAAACCCTAACACACGTTTAGAAACCCTAACACGCGTTTAAGAACCCTAGACACGCGTTTAAAACCCTAACACACGTTTAGAAACCCTAACACGCGTTTAAGAACCCTAGACACGCGTTTAAAACCCTAACACACGTTTAGAAACCCTAACACGCGTTTAAGAACCCTAGACACGCGTTTAAAACCCTAACACACGTTTAGAAACCCTAACACGCGTTTAAGAACCCTAGACACGCGTTTAAAACCCTAACACGCGTTTAAGAACCCTAGACACGCGTTTAAAACCCTAACACACGTTTAGAAACCCTAACACGCGTTTAAGAACCCTAGACACGCGTTTAAAACCCTAACACGCGTTTAAGAACCCTAGACACGCGTTTAAAACCCTAACACACGTTTAGAAACCCTAACACGCGTTTAAGAACCCTAGACACGCGTTTAAAACCCTAACACACGTTTAGAAACCCTAACACGCGTTTAAGAACCCTAGACACGCGTTTAAAACCCTAACACACGTTTAGAAACCCTAACACGCGTTTAAGAACCCTAGACACGCGTTTAAAACCCTAACACACGTTTAGAAACCCTAACACGCGTTTAAGAACCCTAGACACGCGTTTAAAACCCTAACACACGTTTAGAAACCCTAACACGCGTTTAAGAACCCTAGACACGCGTTTAAAACCCTAACACACGTTTAGAAACCCTAACACGCGTTTAAGAACCCTAGACACGCGTTTAAAACCCTAACACACGTTTAGAAACCCTAACACGCGTTTAAGAACCCTAGACACGCGTTTAAAACCCTAACACACGTTTAGAAACCCTAACACGCGTTTAAGAACCCTAGACACGCGTTTAAAACCCTAACACACGTTTAGAAACCCTAACACGCGTTTAAAACCCTAACACACGTTTAGAAACCCTAACACGCGTTTAAGAACCCTAGACACGCGTTTAAAACCCTAACACACGTTTAGAAACCCTAACACGCGTTTAAGAACCCTAGACACGCGTTTAAAACCCTAACACACGTTTAGAAACCCTAACACGCGTTTAAGAACCCTAGACACGCGTTTAAAACCCTAACACACGTTTAGAAACCCTAACACGCGTTTAAGAACCCTAGACACGCGTTTAAAACCCTAACACACGTTTAGAAACCCTAACACGCGTTTAAGAACCCTAGACACGCGTTTAAAACCCTAACACACGTTTAGAAACCCTAACACGCGTTTAAGAACCCTAGACACGCGTTTAAAACCCTAACACACGTTTAGAAACCCTAACACGCGTTTAAGAACCCTAGACACGCGTTTAAAACCCTAACACACGTTTAGAAACCCTAACACGCGTTTAAGAACCCTAGACACGCGTTTAAAACCCTAACACACGTTTAGAAACCCTAACACGCGTTTAAGAACCCTAGACACGCGTTTAAAACCCTAACACACGTTTAGAAACCCTAACACGCGTTTAAGAACCCTAGACACGCGTTTAAAACCCTAACACACGTTTAGAAACCCTAACACGCGTTTAAGAACCCTAGACACGCGTTTAAAACCCTAACACACGTTTAGAAACCCTAACACGCGTTTAGAAACCCTAACACGCGTTTAAGAACCCTAGACACGCGTTTAAAACCCTAACACACGTTTAGAAACCCTAACACGCGTTTAAGAACCCTAGACACGCGTTTAAAACCCTAACACACGTTTAGAAACCCTAACACGCGTTTAAGAACCCTAGACACGCGTTTAAAACCCTAACACACGTTTAGAAACCCTAACACGCGTTTAGAAACCCTAACACGCGTTTAAGAACCCTAGACACGCGTTTAAAACCCTAACACACGTTTAGAAACCCTAACACGCGTTTAAGAACCCTAGACACGCGTTTAAAACCCTAACACACGTTTAGAAACCCTAACACGCGTTTAAGAACCCTAGACACGCGTTTAAAACCCTAACACACGTTTAGAAACCCTAACACGCGTTTAAGAACCCTAGACACGCGTTTAAAACCCTAACACACGTTTAGAAACCCTAACACGCGTTTAAGAACCCTAGACACGCGTTTAAAACCCTAACACACGTTTAGAAACCCTAACACGCGTTTAAGAACCCTAGACACGCGTTTAAAACCCTAACACACGTTTAGAAACCCTAACACGCGTTTAAGAACCCTAGACACGCGTTTAAAACCCTAACACACGTTTAGAAACCCTAACACGCGTTTAAGAACCCTAGACACGCGTTTAAAACCCTAACACACGTTTAGAAACCCTAACACGCGTTTAAGAACCCTAGACACGCGTTTAAAACCCTAACACACGTTTAGAAACCCTAACACGCGTTTAAGAACCCTAGACACGCGTTTAAAACCCTAACACACGTTTAGAAACCCTAACACGCGTTTAAGAACCCTAGACACGCGTTTAAAACCCTAACACACGTTTAGAAACCCTAACACGCGTTTAAGAACCCTAGACACGCGTTTAAAACCCTAACACACGTTTAGAAACCCTAACACGCGTTTAAGAACCCTAGACACGCGTTTAAAACCCTAACACACGTTTAGAAACCCTAACACGCGTTTAAGAACCCTAGACACGCGTTTAAAACCCTAACACACGTTTAGAAACCCTAACACGCGTTTAAGAACCCTAGACACGCGTTTAAAACCCTAACACACGTTTAGAAACCCTAACACGCGTTTAAGAACCCTAGACACGCGTTTAAAACCCTAACACGCGTTTAAGAACCCTAGACACGCGTTTAAAACCCTAACACACGTTTAGAAACCCTAACACGCGTTTAAGAACCCTAGACACGCGTTTAAAACCCTAACACACGTTTAGAAACCCTAACACGCGTTTAAGAACCCTAGACACGCGTTTAAAACCCTAACACACGTTTAGAAACCCTAACACGCGTTTAAGAACCCTAGACACGCGTTTAAAACCCTAACACACGTTTAGAAACCCTAACACGCGTTTAAGAACCCTAGACACGCGTTTAAAACCCTAACACACGTTTAGAAACCCTAACACGCGTTTAAGAACCCTAGACACGCGTTTAAAACCCTAACACACGTTTAGAAACCCTAACACGCGTTTAAGAACCCTAGACACGCGTTTAAAACCCTAACACACGTTTAGAAACCCTAACACGCGTTTAAGAACCCTAGACACGCGTTTAAAACCCTAACACACGTTTAGAAACCCTAACACGCGTTTAAGAACCCTAGACACGCGTTTAAAACCCTAACACACGTTTAGAAACCCTAACACGCGTTTAAGAACCCTAGACACGCGTTTAAAACCCTAACACACGTTTAGAAACCCTAACACGCGTTTAAGAACCCTAGACACGCGTTTAAAACCCTAACACACGTTTAGAAACCCTAACACGCGTTTAAGAACCCTAGACACGCGTTTAAAACCCTAACACACGTTTAGAAACCCTAACACGCGTTTAAAACCCTAACACACGTTTAGAAACCCTAACACGCGTTTAAGAACCCTAGAAGGATGAAAAAGAAAAAAAAAAAAAAAAAAAAAAAAAAAAAAAAAAAAAAAAAAAAAAAAAAAAAAAAAAAAAAAAAAAAAAAAAAAAAAAAAAAAAAAAAAAAAAAAAAAAAAAAAAAAAAAAAAAAAAAAAAAAAAAAAAAAAAAAAAAAAAAAAAAAAAAAAAAAAAAAAAAAAAAAAAAAAAAAAAAAAAAAAAAAAAAAAAAAAAAAAAAAAAAAAAAAAAAAAAAAAAAAAAAAAAAAAAAAAAAAAAAAAAAAAAAAAAAAAAAAAAAAAAAAAAAAAAAAAAAAAAAAAAAAAAAAAAAAAAAAAAAAAAAAAAAAAAAAAAAAAAAAAAAAAAAAAAAAAAAAAAAAAAAAAAAAAAAAAAAAAAAAAAAAAAAAAAAAAAAAAAAAAAAAAAAAAAAAAAAAAAAAAAAAAAAAAAAAAAAAAAAAAAAAAAAAAAAAAAAAAAAAAAAAAAAAAAAAAAAAAAAAAAAAAAAAAAAAAAAAAAAAAAAAAAAAAAAAAAAAAAAAAAAAAAAAAAAAAAAAAAAAAAAAAAAAAAAAAAAAAAAAAAAAAAAAAAAAAAAAAAAAAAAAAAAAAAAAAAAAAAAAAAAAAAAAAAAAAAAAAAAAAAAAAAAAAAAAAAAAAAAAAAAAAAAAAAAAAAAAAAAAAAAAAAAAAAAAAAAAAAAAAAAAAAAAAAAAAAAAAAAAAAAAAAAAAAAAAAAAAAAAAAAAAAAAAAAAAAAAAAAAAAAAAAAAAAAAAAAAAAAAAAAAAAAAAAAAAAAAAAAAAAAAAAAAAAAAAAAAAAAAAAAAAAAAAAAAAAAAAAAAAAAAAAAAAAAAAAAAAAAAAAAAAAAAAAAAAAAAAAAAAAAAAAAAAAAAAAAAAAAAAAAAAAAAAAAAAAAAAAAAAAAAAAAAAAAAAAAAAAAAAAAAAAAAAAAAAAAAAAAAAAAAAAAAAAAAAAAAAAAAAAAAAAAAAAAAAAAAAAAAAAAAAAAAAAAAAAAAAAAAAAAAAAAAAAAAAAAAAAAAAAAAAAAAAAAAAAAAAAAAAAAAAAAAAAAAAAAAAAAAAAAAAAAAAAAAAAAAAAAAAAAAAAAAAAAAAAAATAGGTGAGCTTCATTCATAATAAAAACCGAAAATAGGAACCCAAAGTCTTTCAACCATGTATAGCCCATTATCATTCTTCCGGTCGAATTGTTGTTCCATGCCATCTAGGTTCTCGTTTCCAAAGTTTTCCGGTAGGGTGGCTTGAATTTGGGCTTCAATGATCCGATCACGAATACTTGGCCCTACCGTGAGGCTCATAGCTCTAGCCCGTCTTGGTTTCACTCTCTCCTTTCGGCTCAAGGCATCGGCTACAACATTTGCCTTGCCCGGGTGATATCGGATGTCACAATCATAATCACTAAATAGTTCAAGCACGTTACGCAAGTGTTCAACATGCTCTTCCTTTGTCTTCGAGTATATAAGTATGTCATCTATGAACACAATGACAAACTTGTCTAAGTATGGTTGACACACCCGGTTCATCAAGTCCATGAACACCGCCGGTGCATTAGTCAACCCAAAAGGCATCACGGTGAATTCAAAATGGCCATACCTTGTGCGAAAAGCCGTCTTGGGAATATCATCTTCATGTACTCGGAGTTGATGATAACCCGAGCGAAGATCGATTTTTGAAAAGTGCTTAGCACCTTGAAGTTGATCAAATAAATCATCAATTCTTGGGAGGGGATACCGGTTCTTCACTGTGAGCTTGTTTAATTCCCGGTAGTCGATACACATTCGGAAGGACCCGTCTTTCTTTTTGACAAAGAGAACAGGAGCACCCCAAGGAGATTGGCTAGGGCGAATGAAACCCTTCTCTTGGAGTTCCTTGATTTGAGTTTGTAGCTCTTGCATTTCGGTTAGAGCTAGCCTATAAGGAGCTTTTGCTACGGGCGCGGCTTCGGGGATAAGATTTATACGGAAGTCAAGTTCACGAGTTGGAGGTAATCCCGGTAAGTCATCCGGAAAAACATCGGGAAATTCACAAACGATAGGAACGGTCTTCAATTCTACCTTTGTAACGGTAGCACTAAAGACTTTAGAATTTGAGGAATCGGAGATTTCGCCTTGAACCCTAAGAATCCTACCGTTGGTCAAAGGTATCTTAACAACTCTCTCGCCACAATCAATAGTCGCATTCACCGCCGTTAACCAATCCATACCCACTATAACGTCAAAACTCCCAATATCAAAAGGCATAAGGTCAATGAAGAAATCTACGTCTTCTAAAGTCAAGACACAATCGCGAAGTATTTGACTAATTTTTGTTAGTGACCCGTTTACCATTTCAATGTCAAGTACATAGTTTAGAGCACAAGGATTTACATCAATCAAAGGAACAAAATTAGAGGACACTAGGCTATAATCGGCCCCGGAATCAAATAGAACGGTTGCATAGAGACCATTAAGAAGAAAAGTACCTGCTACAACGTTGGGGTCATTGCGGGCTTCATTTACATTGGCCGCAAAGGCTCGGCCGCGTGGTTGCACTTGATGGCCTTGTTGTCCCCGGTTTTGATTAGGCCCGACCATTTGCAGTTGGTTGGGGTGGACGGCCACTTGCACTTGTTGCCCCACCCATCGGGGACAATTATTACGGTAGTGGTCACGGCTACCACATTCAAAACACTCGCCCCTTCTTTGGTTACCTTGAGGAGGAACGGCCCGAATAGGAGCCGCATTCATTGGGCCCGCTCTTGGAGCCCTACAATCTCTGGAGAGGTGCCCGATTCGGTTACAATTAAAGCATGCTTTGCATTGGGCATTGGCGGGGTGATGTTGGTTGCATCTCCCACAGAAAGGATGGGGTCCCGGGAAAGCTTTCCTAGTTGGCTCCACCGCCGCCATTATTCTACCCCTATTTGCATTCTTGGGGTCAAACCTCCCCACTTTCCTTACCCCGCTCGACTCTCCCACACTTCAAAGCAAACACAACCGCTCCCAATTCCAAGTCATGTGTCGGGTAGTTCTTCTCATGCACCTTCAATTGGCGAGAGGCATAAGCAATGACTTTACCCCTTTGCATAAGTCAACCCAAAAGGCATCACGGTGAATTCAAAATGGCCATACCTTGTGCGAAAAGCCGTCTTGGGAATATCATCTTCATGTACTCGGAGTTGATGATAACCCGAGCGAAGATCGATTTTTGAAAAGTGCTTAGCACCTTGAAGTTGATCAAATAAATCATCAATTCTTGGGAGGGGATACCGGTTCTTCACTGTGAGCTTGTTTAATTCCCGGTAGTCGATACACATTCGGAAGGACCCGTCTTTCTTTTTGACAAAGAGAACAGGAGCACCCCAAGGAGATTGGCTAGGGCGAATGAAACCCTTCTCTTGGAGTTCCTTGATTTGAGTTTGTAGCTCTTGCATTTCGGTTAGAGCTAGCCTATAAGGAGCTTTTGCTACGGGCGCGGCTTCGGGGATAAGATTTATACGGAAGTCAAGTTCACGAGTTGGAGGTAATCCCGGTAAGTCATCCGGAAAAACATCGGGAAATTCACAAACGATAGGAACGGTCTTCAATTCTACCTTTGTAACGGTAGCACTAAAGACTTTAGAATTTGAGGAATCGGAGATTTCGCCTTGAACCCTAAGAATCCTACCGTTGGTCAAAGGTATCTTAACAACTCTCTCGCCACAATCAATAGTCGCATTCACCGCCGTTAACCAATCCATACCCACTATAACGTCAAAACTCCCAATATCAAAAGGCATAAGGTCAATGAAGAAATCTACGTCTTCTAAAGTCAAGACACAATCGCGAAGTATTTGACTAATTTTTGTTAGTGACCCGTTTACCATTTCAATGTCAAGTACATAGTTTAGAGCACAAGGATTTACATCAATCAAAGGAACAAAATTAGAGGACACTAGGCTATAATCGGCCCCGGAATCAAATAGAACGGTTGCATAGAGACCATTAAGAAGAAAAGTACCTGCTACAACGTTGGGGTCATTGCGGGCTTCATTTACATTGGCCGCAAAGGCTCGGCCGCGTGGTTGCACTTGATGGCCTTGTTGTCCCCGGTTTTGATTAGGCCCGACCATTTGCAGTTGGTTGGGGTGGACGGCCACTTGCACTTGTTGCCCCACCCATCGGGGACAATTATTACGGTAGTGGTCACGGCTACCACATTCAAAACACTCGCCCCTTCTTTGGTTACCTTGAGGAGGAACGGCCCGAATAGGAGCCGCATTCATTGGGCCCGCTCTTGGAGCCCTACAATCTCTGGAGAGGTGCCCGATTCGGTTACAATTAAAGCATGCTTTGCATTGGGCATTGGCGGGGTGATGTTGGTTGCATCTCCCACAGAAAGGATGGGGTCCCGGGAAAGCTTTCCTAGTTGGCTCCACCGCCGCCATTATTCTACCCCTATTTGCATTCTTGGGGTCAAACCTCCCCACTTTCCTTACCCCGCTCGACTCTCCCACTTCTTTCCTCTTGCTCGATGAGGATTTACTCAAAACACCACATCTCAATAAATCTTCCGTCACACTCCCGGCTTGGTTGACCGCATTAGCCAAAGAAGTAGGCATGTTGGAGTTTACATAAGATCGGACTTGAGGATTCAAGCCCAATACAAACTTCTGGATGGCCTGTGACTCGGTACCCACCAAGTGAGGAATGAGGGTAGACAACTCTTGAAATCGTCTCACATAACCCTTGTAGTCGGCTCCCTCCATGTTGAGGTTTGCAAATTCTATGGTTAAGTTTTGTAGTTCATATGGAGGACAAAACTTTGCTTTTACTTTGTTCTTGAAGTCGATCCACTCCAAGTTATGAGTCCGCCCCAACGTTATCTCCTGGTTCCACCAACTCAAGGCGTCATGCCTAAACATGCCGGATGCATAGGAAATCCGGTCATCATAGGTGCAATGACTCCTTTCAATCACCGCTTCTATCGCTTCAAACCATCTTATACATTCCGTGGGACCACCTTTCCCATCAAACTCCGGTGCCCCACAACTTTTAAAATCTTTAAATATACACCCTTGACGGTATCCGCCATATTGATTATTCATGGGCATACCGTTTCCAATTCCCACCGGTCCCTCTTCTTCATTTTCTTCGGCATGAGGTTGGGCATTTTCAAAATTTTCATTTTCTGGAGCTTCATTGTTTTGAGCCACATTATTTTGCCCAAGACTTGCCGTGACTTGAGCAATGATGGTCGGCATGATGCCGGCGACCGTTTGAGCGATTACCTCAGCCAAGTTTGGCTCAGGAGCTTCACCCCGACCCCTACCACGGCCCCTACCACGACCTCTACCACGGCCCCTACCACGGCCCCTACCTCCCTGTACTTCCGGCCCCTACCACGACCCCTACCACGGCCCCTACCACGGCCCCTACCACGGTCCCTCTTCTTCATTTTCTTCGGCATGAGGTTGGGCATTTTCAAAATTTTCATTTTCTGGAGCTTCATTGTTTTGAGCCACATTATTTTGCCCAAGACTTGCCGTGACTTGAGCAATGATGGTCGGCATGATGCCGGCGACCGTTTGAGCGATTACCTCAGCCAAGTTTGGCTCAGGAGCTTCACCCCGACCCCTACCACGGCCCCTACCACGACCTCTACCACGGCCCCTACCACGACCTCTACCACGGCCCCTACCACGGCCCCTACCTCCCTGTACTTCCGGTTGAACTTCCGGTTGAGGTCCTTCCTCTTCGGCCCTATAGTTCGTTCCGACTCTCCTTGGTCTCTCCATTTCTATAAAACAAGTGACACGTTGACCCGGGAGTTAGTCTCAAATGCTCACATGTTAGCCACACAAGTAGTCGATGCTCTCATACCGATACTACATACACATTTCATAACGTTATGCTAAGGCAAAAGTGTTAGCATCATAAGGGATTTTTTACATATCATAACATCAAGTAATCATGCTCATTACATCATGCAATCAACAACTAACACGAATGATTCAAAGTATAATCCGAATTCGGTATGCTCTCTAGTTATTGACCGGGTATGTATACAAGGTGTACCAACGGCTAACCTTCCACCTAATCAACTTCCATTAAGCATATCGGTTCCTTATTATACTTTAAGCCACACGTGCGCAATCCACGATGTCATGAACTTGCTATAATATCGGGTAACCATAAAAGAGTTGATCGGGTTCTTTTAGGGTTGCCACAATATTATACTAAGTTAATGGCATCCCATCATTTTGCCCTAAATCATCACATTAGTTCCAACAATTAACAATAACAACCCATATTAACTACAATCCACATTCATCACATTGAATTCAAGCTATCATACAAGTGGTCTTAACTACGAACTCACACGGGGATTCACAAACTTCACATTGCACACAATTTCCTAACCATGCATGCTATATGAAGAGTTTTAACTTAAGCCGTAGTCTAGGTCAAACCGCCTAATTCTCTACGACCACGCATGGGCCACCATTCTGTAACACCCCAAGCCGAGGCTCGGAATATCACGGAAATCATATAGCGCAAAGTGGAATTACGATAGAACAAACTAAATGCAATTAAAGATTCGGTGAATCCATTACAAGGACGAAACAAATACCAAAATACAAAAGGAGCAATAACCATCAAAGTTACAAATGAGCATTCAAAAGATGGCAATTAATCCTAAGTATAATGCAACGGGGAGGCCAATGAATCCTTGATCCATAAAGTCCATGGTCCGGGTTTACAGCAAGCAAAGCAACTAAACTCCACGTCCTGGGAGAACCCGAATACCTGAAAAGTGTACTAAGCATAGTCAACACAAGGTTGGTGAGTTCGTAGTAATGGTTCGTAAGGAACCAACATCAATAATCACAATATAAGAATAGAGGCCAGACATGACTTACAGCGAGCCTCTAAGCAACACAATAACGTCCAACAACAAGATTACACAAGACAAGTAAATGTGAAATGAGAAAGCACAAAAGATATGCGAATCAATGTAAGTGCCAAATGCATGAATAAGCAAACATGCCTATCCTATGCGTGATCTCCAGTCACCTGTGCAACGATACTCGCTTGTCATCACCATGAACAAAGCGGCATCTCAAAAACATCGAGATATATATGTCTATATACTCGGGGTCACGTTCTACATCCAAAATGGGTGCATACATCTATGCACCAGGATGTCGGCAATCCCCTGCCGAGGGCTCATCAACAATGTATGCAATGCTTACAATCAAATGTAAATGCATATATCGTAAACCAACAGTCAATATTCGTCCAACATATGCCAAAATCCATATACGACAACCGTAAGCCAAAAATCAATATTCAACAACTATAGTCCAACAATCAATATTCAACAACTAACCAAAATCAATATCAACAACTATAGCCAAAATCAATATTCAACAACTAAGCCAAAATCAATATTCAACAACTATAGCCAACAATCAATATTCAACAACTATAGCCAAAATCAATATTCAACAACCGTAAGCCAAAATCAATATTCAACAACTATAGCCAACAATCAATATTCAACAACTAAGCCAAAATCAATATTCAACAACTATAGCCAACAATCAATATTCAACAACTATAGCCAAAATCAATATTCAACAACCGTAAGCCAAAATCAATATTCAACAACTATAGCCAACAATCAATATTCAACAACTAAGCCAAAATCAATATTCAACAACTATAGCCAAAATCAATATTCAACAACTAAGCCAACAATCAATATTCAACAACTATAGTCCAACAATCAATATTCAACAACAATCCAACAATCAAGTCAACCAATCAATAAATCAATAAATGCAAGTAAACACGCCAGGTTTACACTTTTCAGCCCGAATCTCAAGCGAGTAGGGAGATACGAAACTCACCTTGTCCGATAAAGAAGCTAGTATAAGATTACAGGCGAGTATTACGGTCCACACGTCCACAACCTATAATTATACATCAATATATCATAATGTCAACTCTACAATCATAAACAAGTTGGTTTAGCACAATTAGGTCAAGTCACAAACCCTAAACGCCTTTCCAACATTAACGTGTAAGAGAAGAACTCATTCGACTCGACCTTTTTAGAAATGACCAAAGATTCATATAAAAAGAGTGTTACTACAAGAAACTAGACTCTCTTACGATTCCAACGATAGGTCATACGTCTAAAACGGGCTTACGGTTCAAAAGTTATTGACGTTTGAAAACTGACGCGTAAAGCAGGAATAGTAACACGAGTTTATGAACCCTAACACGCGTTTAAGAACCCTAGACACGCGTTTAAAACCCTAACACACGTTTAGAAACCCTAACACGCGTTTAAGAACCCTAGACACGCGTTTAAAACCCTAACACACGTTTAGAAACCCTAACACGCGTTTAAGAACCCTAGACACGCGTTTAAAACCCTAACACACGTTTAGAAACCCTAACACGCGTTTAAGAACCCTAGACACGCGTTTAAAACCCTAACACGCGTTTAAGAACCCTAGACACGCGTTTAAAACCCTAACACACGTTTAGAAACCCTAACACGCGTTTAAGAACCCTAGACACGCGTTTAAAACCCTAACACGCGTTTAAGAACCCTAGACACGCGTTTAAAACCCTAACACACGTTTAGAAACCCTAACACGCGTTTAAGAACCCTAGACACGCGTTTAAAACCCTAACACACGTTTAGAAACCCTAACACGCGTTTAAGAACCCTAGACACGCGTTTAAAACCCTAACACACGTTTAGAAACCCTAACACGCGTTTAAGAACCCTAGACACGCGTTTAAAACCCTAACACGCGTTTAAAACCCTAACACACGTTTAGAAACCCTAACACGCGTTTAAAACCCTAACACACGTTTAGAAACCCTAACACGCGTTTAAGAACCCTAGACACGCGTTTAAAACCCTAACACACGTTTAGAAACCCTAACACGCGTTTAAGAACCCTAGACACGCGTTTAAAACCCTAACACACGTTTAGAAACCCTAACACGCGTTTAAGAACCCTAGACACGCGTTTAAAACCCTAACACACGTTTAGAAACCCTAACACGCGTTTAAGAACCCTAGACACGCGTTTAAAACCCTAACACACGTTTAGAAACCCTAACACGCGTTTAAGAACCCTAGACACGCGTTTAAAACCCTAACACACGTTTAGAAACCCTAACACGCGTTTAAGAACCCTAGACACGCGTTTAAAACCCTAACACACGTTTAGAAACCCTAACACGCGTTTAAGAACCCTAGACACGCGTTTAAAACCCTAACACACGTTTAGAAACCCTAACACGCGTTTAAGAACCCTAGACACGCGTTTAAAACCCTAACACACGTTTAGAAACCCTAACACGCGTTTAAGAACCCTAGACACGCGTTTAAAACCCTAACACACGTTTAGAAACCCTAACACGCGTTTAAGAACCCTAGACACGCGTTTAAAACCCTAACACACGTTTAGAAACCCTAACACGCGTTTAAGAACCCTAGACACGCGTTTAAAACCCTAACACACGTTTAGAAACCCTAACACGCGTTTAAGAACCCTAGACACGCGTTTAAAACCCTAACACACGTTTAGAAACCCTAACACGCGTTTAAGAACCCTAGACACGCGTTTAAAACCCTAACACACGTTTAGAAACCCTAACACGCGTTTAAGAACCCTAGACACGCGTTTAAAACCCTAACACGCGTTTAAGAACCCTAGACACGCGTTTAAAACCCTAACACACGTTTAGAAACCCTAACACGCGTTTAAGAACCCTAGACACGCGTTTAAAACCCTAACACACGTTTAGAAACCCTAACACGCGTTTAAGAACCCTAGACACGCGTTTAAAACCCTAACACACGTTTAGAAACCCTAACACGCGTTTAAGAACCCTAGACACGCGTTTAAAACCCTAACACACGTTTAGAAACCCTAACACGCGTTTAAGAACCCTAGACACGCGTTTAAAACCCTAACACACGTTTAGAAACCCTAACACGCGTTTAAGAACCCTAGACACGCGTTTAAAACCCTAACACACGTTTAGAAACCCTAACACGCGTTTAAGAACCCTAGACACGCGTTTAAAACCCTAACACGCGTTTAAGAACCCTAGACACGCGTTTAAAACCCTAACACACGTTTAGAAACCCTAACACGCGTTTAAGAACCCTAGACACGCGTTTAAAACCCTAACACACGTTTAGAAACCCTAACACGCGTTTAAGAACCCTAGACACGCGTTTAAAACCCTAACACACGTTTAGAAACCCTAACACGCGTTTAAGAACCCTAGACACGCGTTTAAAACCCTAACACACGTTTAGAAACCCTAACACGCGTTTAAGAACCCTAGACACGCGTTTAAAACCCTAACACACGTTTAGAAACCCTAACACGCGTTTAAGAACCCTAGACACGCGTTTAAAACCCTAACACACGTTTAGAAACCCTAACACGCGTTTAAGAACCCTAGACACGCGTTTAAAACCCTAACACACGTTTAGAAACCCTAACACGCGTTTAAGAACCCTAGACACGCGTTTAAAACCCTAACACACGTTTAGAAACCCTAACACGCGTTTAAGAACCCTAGACACGCGTTTAAAACCCTAACACACGTTTAGAAACCCTAACACGCGTTTAAGAACCCTAGACACGCGTTTAAAACCCTAACACACGTTTAGAAACCCTAACACGCGTTTAAGAACCCTAGACACGCGTTTAAAACCCTAACACACGTTTAGAAACCCTAACACGCGTTTAAGAACCCTAGACACGCGTTTAAAACCCTAACACACGTTTAGAAACCCTAACACGCGTTTAAGAACCCTAGACACGCGTTTAAAACCCTAACACACGTTTAGAAACCCTAACACGCGTTTAAGAACCCTAGACACGCGTTTAAAACCCTAACACACGTTTAGAAACCCTAACACGCGTTTAAGAACCCTAGACACGCGTTTAAAACCCTAACACGCGTTTAAGAACCCTAGACACGCGTTTAAAACCCTAACACACGTTTAGAAACCCTAACACGCGTTTAAGAACCCTAGACACGCGTTTAAAACCCTAACACACGTTTAGAAACCCTAACACGCGTTTAAGAACCCTAGACACGCGTTTAAAACCCTAACACGCGTTTAAGAACCCTAGACACGCGTTTAAAACCCTAACACACGTTTAGAAACCCTAACACGCGTTTAAGAACCCTAGACACGCGTTTAAAACCCTAACACACGTTTAGAAACCCTAACACGCGTTTAAGAACCCTAGACACGCGTTTAAAACCCTAACACACGTTTAGAAACCCTAACACGCGTTTAAGAACCCTAGACACGCGTTTAAAACCCTAACACGCGTTTAGAAACCCTAACACGCGTTTAAAACCCTAACACGCGTTTAAAACCCTAACACGCGTTTAGAAACCCTAACACGCGTTTAAGAACCCTAGACACGCGTTTAAAACCCTAACACACGTTTAGAAACCCTAACACGCGTTTAAGAACCCTAGACACGCGTTTAAAACCCTAACACACGTTTAGAAACCCTAACACGCGTTTAAGAACCCTAGACACGCGTTTAAAACCCTAACACGCGTTTAAGAACCCTAGACACGCGTTTAAAACCCTAACACACGTTTAGAAACCCTAACACGCGTTTAAGAACCCTAGACACGCGTTTAAAACCCTAACACACGTTTAGAAACCCTAACACGCGTTTAAGAACCCTAGACACGCGTTTAAAACCCTAACACGCGTTTAAGAACCCTAGACACGCGTTTAAAACCCTAACACACGTTTAGAAACCCTAACACGCGTTTAAGAACCCTAGACACGCGTTTAAAACCCTAACACACGTTTAGAAACCCTAACACGCGTTTAAGAACCCTAGACACGCGTTTAAAACCCTAACACACGTTTAGAAACCCTAACACGCGTTTAAGAACCCTAGACACGCGTTTAAAACCCTAACACACGTTTAGAAACCCTAACACGCGTTTAAGAACCCTAGACACGCGTTTAAAACCCTAACACACGTTTAGAAACCCTAACACGCGTTTAAGAACCCTAGACACGCGTTTAAAACCCTAACACACGTTTAGAAACCCTAACACGCGTTTAAGAACCCTAGACACGCGTTTAAAACCCTAACACACGTTTAGAAACCCTAACACGCGTTTAAGAACCCTAGACACGCGTTTAAAACCCTAACACACGTTTAGAAACCCTAACACGCGTTTAAGAACCCTAGACACGCGTTTAAAACCCTAACACGCGTTTAAGAACCCTAGACACGCGTTTAAAACCCTAACACACGTTTAGAAACCCTAACACGCGTTTAAGAACCCTAGACACGCGTTTAAAACCCTAACACACGTTTAGAAACCCTAACACGCGTTTAAGAACCCTAGACACGCGTTTAAAACCCTAACACACGTTTAGAAACCCTAACACGCGTTTAAGAACCCTAGACACGCGTTTAAAACCCTAACACACGTTTAGAAACCCTAACACGCGTTTAAGAACCCTAGACACGCGTTTAAAACCCTAACACACGTTTAGAAACCCTAACACGCGTTTAAGAACCCTAGACACGCGTTTAAAACCCTAACACACGTTTAGAAACCCTAACACGCGTTTAAGAACCCTAGACACGCGTTTAAAACCCTAACACACGTTTAGAAACCCTAACACGCGTTTAAGAACCCTAGACACGCGTTTAAAACCCTAACACACGTTTAGAAACCCTAACACGCGTTTAAAACCCTATTCATCCTTTGATTCCTCTTAATATTATATATAATATAATATAATATAATATTTCACTTAAATGTATATGGTAGGACTAGATTAAACTCATGCGTTGCATGGTAAATAATTGTTCTTGTAAAAAACTGTTAAAAATAAATAATGCATATTTCAAATTTAAAGTTATAAGACTATAATATTGTAGCAACAATATATTCAGATGTAATCTTATTTATTAAAGATAGTTACATCATAAATGAATACATTTTAATACTAATCAATGGACTTGTTTTTTAATAATGTCTAAATAATACAATCATGTAACAACAAATGAAATCAAAGAATAAAGTATATAAAATATACTCTACAAATAAATCATTAACATAAGTTCAATTTGAATACATAAATAATTTCAATAAAGAATAACTTAAATAAGTAAGCGACTAAGTTTAAATTTTGAAAGTTCTTATTCATCATATAATCCTTAAATAATTAATTTTCTTTAAGGAAAAAAAAGTAAAAGATAACAAATAAAAAAAATTTTAGTCGACGGTCAAAGACATAAGCCATATTAGCCATGAGTTATCCACATAAAATATAAAGAGATTGAAAGATTACAAAGAGATAAGTACAAAATTTACTTTAATAATTAATAATCTAAATGGCATGAAAAATAATTGTAAATGTTTTAAAAAAAAACTAAGCAAAAATCCTATTTGTCATTTAAATAAATGTACTACATAAAATTTTTCATATTTTTTTTAGTTATATACGGGTTCAAAAAAATAATTATTGTAATAAAAACGGGTCAAAGTCTATTTTACATATGAAAATTCTATATAAAAGCAAACGAATACAAATGCTTTAAATTGTCACAAATTAACTATAAAACATTGTAGATAAACAAAACCATTAAGGTAATATTCAATTCAATAAAAATTACAGATCTGGTATCCGTATTGTTGTATAATATACACATAAGATGTGATTATAGAGAACTAAAATGTCACAAGTTAACTATAAAACATTCATAAGAACTACAAAGATAAACAAAACCATTAAGGTAATATTCAATTCAATAAAAATTATAGATCTGGTATCCGTATTGCTATATAATATACGTATAAGATGTGATTATGGAGAACTAATTCCTCCTATAATCTCTCAAAAATAAGATATAAAGTTCCTGTATTTGAGGAATAAGAATAAATTTATATTTAAAGTTAAATTAAGTAATAGATAATATATTTATATTTAGATAGTAGATAACTACCTTAATAATAAAAAAAAAAAGAACACATATAACTGCTCCTTATAAAATCGTATTTTTAATCCTAAGCAAAACATAATTTTTATCAATGAAAGTTAAAAGTTTGATTAAAAAATAATTATGCTTTTAGAATATAAAGAAAAATAATTTAAAAAAGAAGGTGAAATAAATATTGATATCTTGAGGTAAAAAATAAAGATAAAAAATATATATTTGTTTTTGATTTATGAATGATTAGGATTAAGATAGAATTAGTTAGAATATAATTAATTGTAAATTAAATAAGAACACATATAACTGCTCCTTATAAAACCGTATGTTTAATCCTAAACAAAACATAATTTTATCAATGAAAGTTAAAAGTTTGATTAAAAAAATAATTATGCTTTTAGAATATAAAAAAAAAATTAAAAAAAGAAGGTGAAATAAATATTGATATCTTGAGGTAAAAAATAAAGATAAAAATATATATTTGTTTTTGATTTATGAATGATTAGGATTAAGATAGAATTAGTTAGAATATAATTAATTGTAAATTAAATAAGAACACATATAACTGCTCCTTATAAAACCGTATGTTTAATCCTAAACAAAACATAATTTTATCAATGAAAGTTAAAAGTTTGATTAAAAAAATAATTATGCTTTTAGAATATAAAAAAAAAATTAAAAAAAGAAGGTGAAATAAATATTGATATCTTGAGGTAAAAAATAAAGATAAAAATATATATATTTGTTTTTGATTTATGAATGATTAGGATTAAGATAGCATTAGTTGTAATATAATTAATTGTAGAATACATTAATAAAAAGATAGTAAAAAACAAAAAATTGACACCTAAGCAAAATCCTAGATGGCAAATAAAGATAATTGTCACATAATGAAAAACATATCATCTCTTAGTTATATAAAGAGATTAGGTTATTTTGCGATTGTTTTTGACTATCTAAAATTAACCTTGGTGACTCGACGAGGTTTTCTTTTATTTATGTTATTTGCAAGGACAAGTATTTGACTTAGATTGTTATTTCGTGATTGTTTTCAAATATTATTCTTTTGATCTATTTCAAAATGTTTACCTAGTGATGTAGAACTTATTTCATTGAAAGAATTTGTTAAACTAGCCTTTGGGGTTGAATTTAAAGTGAATTAAATAGGTTGAATTTAAAGTGAATTAAATAGTTATACAAGTACAATTATAATTATTGTAATTAGTGATCTGGTCGTGTAGCACTTTTACAAAATGAATAAGGTTACTACCGCTTGTGGTTGTGGATTACACTGGTCACACTTATCGAATATACATTAAATCTCGGTTAATTTTCAGTTTATTGTCCACATATATTGGTATATTTTCGATGCCTTTACCACAAAAACTATGAAGCTAAACTTGCTACAATAAAAAATGATCGGCGGTTTGGACCAGTTCTATCAATTAGTTTGGTTAGTGTACCTAGTCAGAATTTGATTAATTTTTCTTCAACCTATATTCACAGGTTTAATTAAGATTTCTAACAAGGTACCAAATAACTTGGTCTCCTGAAATTACATTATTTTCTTAGCAAATCTGAGTAAATATATGTATGAGTGAACAATAAGTTGATGCTAATTTTCAAACAGATTGGAAGAGAAAAAAATCAAAACTTGAAGGTATCTATCTATTGTACTAAAGTTGGTAATATCTCATCGAAAAATGAAAGTTATGCACATTTAATTTAAGTTAAAGGTGGTACTATCCAATCATATTTTAATTTCTCTAAAATATCTCGATAAGAAAAGTTGCACCACGAAACTTTGTTAAACTTTTAACAAGTGACAACTACCATCATTATCAAAGAGTGTAAAGGGCTATTTCCAAAAAGGGCATGCAAATTTCATTTCATTTCACAATATATTAATATAATAAAATTTTGAGTTAATTGCAGGATTCGTCCCTGTGGTTTACACACTTTCGTGGATTACATCCCTCCCTGAAATATTTAGTCAAATACACCCAAACTATCAAGATTAGTTGCGCTTTTCGTCCCTGTGGTTTACACACTTTCGTGGATTACATCCCTCCCTGAAATATTTAGTCAAATACACCCAAACTATCAAGATTAGTTGCGCTTTTCGTCCCTGTGGTTTACACACTTTCGTGGATTACATCCCTCCCTGAAATATGGAGAGGGACGTAAAGCGCAACTAATCTTGATAGTTTGGGTGTATTTGACTAAATATTTCAGGGAGGGATGTAATCCACGAAAGTGTGTAAACCACAGGGACGAATCCTGCAATTAACTCTTTTTTTTTTTATATAATTATTTTGCAAAAATTAGATAGGTTTTTATTATTATCTTAGCATTACTTAATCTAAATCATATATAATCTACATGACCTAATAATATACGACCTAATAATATACATAAGTATTGTGTGGACATAAAGTAAGCTATTACTGTCTATGCCAATGATTTCCTTTATAAGCTGATACACAATCTTTCATTTGTTATTTTGTTTGTTCATATGTTTGTCTACAATTATAAAATTGCTATCATATTATTCATACAGCATTGATGTAAAAATCATGATAGTATTAGCGTACATATGCAGTATGAAACATCGACAAACGATGTATAGATAAAAGTGATGATATACATATGTTATATTAACCAATAACCAGCACAGTTGCAATGTGGCGTTGGTCGTGGTGGTAGTGGTGTGGTGGTGAGGGCGACTGTTGATGATCGAGGCGGTGTCGAGTGGTATAGATAAATTGATGTAAAAGTAATTGATGTAAAGGGTTAGTGAAGATATTTTAAAAGATAAACTGATAGTGTAATTTAATCATTAAGGTTAAATTAGTCAATTCTCATACCCCAAAAATGTAATTTTCCAACACGGATGATGTAATCTTTATAAAATAGTATAGATAATTGTGTGACATGTCAATAACATAAATATTTACAAAATTCTGATTATTTTAGTTTTTTAAAGGCTTACAACGTTTTGGTAACTTTTTTTTTTATTTTTAACAACTTGTATTTTGGTAACTTATCTGATCACAAGTCTAAAAACTTATCTGATCACAAGTCTGGAAACTAAAAGTGAATATGAATATTTCTCTTTGATATAGAAAGTTAGATGGTATAACATAAAAATTATTAGTTCAAACATTTTACGGTACTCGCGCAATGCGGCGGTGGTTGTGGCGGCAACGGTGTGGTGGTGGGGGCGACTGTTGGTGGTAGAGGCGGCGTCGAGTGGTGTAGATAATTGATGTAAAGGTAATTGATGTAAAATGTTAATGGAGATATTTTGGATAAATGACTGATATTGTAATTTAATCATTAATGGTATTTTAGATAATTCCTCCATAACTTTTAAAGAGAGGGTTGTTTTATTTATTAAATAGTATAAAAGTATAGATTAGGTGTATAGGGGAATTATGATTAAGAAATAAAGGTATTTTGGGTATAAAAAAGTGATGGATTTTCTAAAATAGGAGAGGTGAATATTCTTTATAAGGGGTTATAAAATTAGATTATACGAAATCACTTATCACACTACTATTAACACTAAGCTAGTATGTTTATATACTCACATATTTGTACTTTAGGTACCACAAAGTCGACACAATTCCTCAACCATAATTCATTGGCTTGATTTTAGGTAGGTAAAGTTCGATGCATCTTATCTATTAATCAATCTATATTCGTAGATAACTTATTTTATATGTATATATATATGTATGTATGACACACATCTATATCTGTTTAATTAATTAATTTTTGTCTATGCCTACTTTTAATCAAGGACTACAATACTAAAGTATATACTAAATTAAATACTTATTTTGTTTATATGTTTCTCTTTATATACTCCTATAAACTTATATTTAGCAAGGAGTAACTCGAGTTATGGATTCGTTTGGTATGTAAAATGTGAATTGAATTCTCTTATAAAAGAAATAATTGGCATAGACAATATGTAAAACAATAAGAACCATGTATTTACCATAATAACTTTAGATTATGTGATATCATTACCAATATTAAAATGAATGTTAAATCTTAATAGATATGCTTATGATGCATGTCTCTCACGATTAGCGGATTAAAGTACCATTGGAGAGACTAAATGTTGTGAACTTGTGATGAGGCCTGTTCAAATATTATTTTCTTTATAAAAATAATTGAAAAATATATGTAATGGATTTATACATCGGGTATTAAGACCAGTAAAATAAATAAAATAAGTGTGATTCTGTGAAGTACTTGTACACTCATGTTTGTTTTTAACTTGCTATTTTTTCTCCAAATTGCACTAATTATATATTTTTTGACCATAAACTGATAAACAATTTCCTAGTAGATTTTTTTCTTTTTCCTTTTCAATGTGAAAGGACCACATAGTAAAAGCTATAGGTTTATCAAAAGAACAGATAAGATTGCTTGATAGTTTCTAGTGTATATTTTTAGGATTAAAAGTGTTTTGATTGAGGATATTGATTTTAGCATATGCCAAGTTGATATGTGGTCGAACTCAACTTTCTATCTTTAGAAATGCATACGAGAGATATAACACTTTATTCATTTCAAATATCTGAGTTTTTTAGATATTCGTCTGACTTTAAAAGTTTCATCAAATATTCATGTACAAAAGAATATTGTAAACAAAATTTAAATTTAAATCATATATTTTACATTTAATATGATACACTCTATAATATTGTATTAACCTAGTTATTTTTAATGTCCATGACATGTACAGGTTGACTATATATATTTTACGATTGATTTTATTTTTCTTAAAGAAAATTATCTGAACATGTTCCATCACATTCATTTGGTCTCTCTAATGTTAACGTAACAACGAGATACATGTACCACAAAAGTATTTGTCATAATCTAATATTAATTTTGATATTGGTAATGGTATCATCTAAATTAAAATCATGTTTGTGAAATATGGCACTTGTTGTTTTAAAATTTTCAGTCACGTTCAGTTATGTTAGTTAATAGATGAATATTTGGATAATAATTAATATTAAATTATTAGTTAGAAACATAAATATATTATTATTTTTCTAATGATTTTACATGATTTATGAATTAGAATATAAGTTTTATTTATACATATTATAAAAATAACAATATGTTGTAAAATATAAATTACAACCAAAAATACGATTGGTGATAAAAATATATATTTATGTTAACAATGAATATAACGGGACTTTAATATAAATACTTTTGTCATATCAAGTATCTATATTTGAATATTAATTAATTAAAAACTTACTTATTTATGTTATCTAAAAATTAGGATTAAATGTTAAATTAAAGAGACAAGTGATAAAATGTCAAGTATCGATTAAATGATGTCTCAATTCTATTTTAACATATTGATTTTATTTATTTATAAGTTATATACAGATAATGAAGTAATATATATATATATATATATATTTTGAATATATCTACAATTACAATGTATAAGAATACATCCTTTTACATGATAGACGTAGAAAATTTTAAATTGAGAGGAATATACATGAAATTGTAGTATTTGATGTGATATTTGACGTAAAATATCAAAAATATCACTATTGTACCAAAATGATTAATGACTCAATTGAAAATGAGTTTTTGGATCAAACGATGTTTTAATAGATGCCATTAGTTTCTTCCTAAAATAACTAGTGGAAGTGTGGAACTCACTACGCCTTATGTTTTCAAAATTCCACACTAATGCCTTATGTTTTCCAAAATGGGCGTATGTTAATACATCAGTGCTAACTAGTAGATGTCTGTACAATGCGACGTGAATAGCGGTGGAAGCGTCGGCATGGGGACGACACCGCGACAAATGGTGGTGGTGGAGATGGATGGTAACGGTGACGACGAGTACAGTGATTTGCACATTAGATTCCTTGCGTCTCGTCGCATCTCGTTAATATTATTCTTATGATATGATGTAAAAGTCACATCTATGACATTATTATATGAATCTTAATAGCAATAAAAATATTTTTAAAAGTATATTAAGGGATATATTATCTACCCTTCTTTCTTTTAAGAGTTATAAAAAGGAAATATGCAAAATAAACCAATTGTTTTTAATGTACTTATTTTTTTTTGAAAAGAGACATAAGAATTGCTCAATTGTCTTATGAATTAATTTACACCCTAAACTTTTATCATTTTTAAATGTATTCACTACCACTTTTACATCAATTACAATTACATTAACCTATTCCAATCGACGACACCACTAGAACGACATCACGTCGTCGCCACCTATCATTGTGTGTGTACGCTTCGAGTCTATAGTTATATAATCAGAAGAAAACACATTGATCGCAATAAATGTACGAGTAATTTATTTCATTTAACGGTTAATTATGATCTTTAAATTCACTTAAATTCAAGACTTAAGATGATGAATTTTAATAAATATTAGATTTAGACCCGTGTCAAATACACGGATATATCGTTTATGACATATTAAAGATAAGTTAAATATATGTAATCCAATAAAAGTTGTGAAAGAACAAACCAATGAATTCAAATATAAACAATGTAATTAAAATTATGAAAGAACAAACCTGTAAATTCAAAAAAAAATAACGTAATACTTGAACATTGACGAAAACGTTTAATTTGTTCATCTATCAATATTTGTTGTTGTAACAGTTTTCTTAATAATTCAATGAAAGAAATTTCTTGTAGATTTTATTGTGTATTTGTTTTTCATGAAAGTTTTGGATTATATAGTTGTTATTTGTTAGATATATTATTTTCTTTATATAAAGTCATTGATAATTTGATAAGTTATAATTATAGTTGGATGAATACTAATTGTAAACAAAGTTCGTTTTTTTATTTATTAAAAGGTATTTTTTATTATTTAATTAGTTGGATATTTGGGATAAACATGAGTTTTATATTTTATCTATTTTTTTTAATAAAATTATTATTTTAAGAAAAAGGTTTAAAAGTGTAAATTGGTGATGGAAAACCAAAAAGTGTAAATTAATTTAGACATGTGCTGATTTAATTAATTTTGAGAAATTGAGAGTTGTGATTGGTCAATTGAGATTAGGTCAGTTGTCTTTTAATATATATTAAGATTAAGATAAGATAAGATTAAGATAAGATATTTTAATATCCTGGCCAAAAATAAATTAGATTAGTTACATAGAGGCTATATATTACTCAAATCATTAATTGGTATATCAAGTAAATTTTTCCTTGTACTAGCTCGAATTACTTTTTATTCGCATTACATGAACTTAACATACGTACGCACATGTCATTTCATGTTACCTGCTTGTTTTACTAAAAGGAAAACTATGACGTGGAGTGTTAGTTTATCTTATCATGTAGTTAAAGGATAAAATCATGAATAATCGACGACTCATTATTAGTCTCTCACTGAAGGCCAATATGTACGTGTACGTGTAAGCTAGCTAGGTAAATTACATTAGATGCATGGGGACTAAAAATCAACTATACGTGAAAATCTTAGGCAACAAGCAGCCAAATATAGGACATCTAACTCTCGTGTTCAACATGTTGTTTTTTCACATTCATCGCTATAACATATATCCAAGTAAAACTCAACTAAGGGCTAAGAGGTGTCTGTAGTCATGTAGGCGTGTTGCCTACATTATTATCAAAATGCACAATTAATCAATCTCAATAGCATATCTAACAAGCTAGTGTTTGAGATCGATAACAATTCTCACCTTTCGGTGTAGTAACTTTGTCCCTTTCCAAATTAGATCATTACGTTATTTTCAAGAGTGTAACATCGATCAGCAGATCAATCACTTTTTGTACATACAAAGTTTTTTGGCGTATCAATAGGCTTTCTCATATTGATAAAAAAGACATTAATCGTTTGTTATCATGATTTGAAAGATAACAAATGTGAAAGATGTATACATATATAAATTCATATGAAATGCCATAAACATAATGATGAGCAAGCATATTCGGAAATAATATATCGTGGAGGTGGAGTAGGCATAAAATTAAAGGTGACAAGAACGAAACAAACAAAGGAAATTGTTATATGAGGATAGAAGAGATGACGTCGATGGCTCAAAAGGAGTAGACACCAAAGTAAAACATGTTGTTGTTCGTTATTGAATAATAACTAGCTAGGGAAGTGAAAGGACAGTAGACCAGCAATAGAAAACAAACCAGCACATACCTAAACCATTTTTTTCATGTCAACTTTATAAAGGCATTATAGATATAGGCTTACAATTAAAAAATAACAAAATCAAAAAGGTAGAAGTGCAAAACCAACATTTTAAATATTAAAAAATTGAGTTAGGGTTTAGAAAGGGGTCATATTGACCCTTCAAGATTTTAATTATTTTTCTAAAGGGGAATTCTATTTACACACATCAAGTTTCTATTTAACACATGACCTAGACGCAGCGTATAGCAATGTACGCAGCGTATAAGAACCTAAGACGCAGCGTATGATCCTATACGCAGCGTATAGCGACCTAGACGCAACGTACATGCAAAGACGCTGCGTATACCAGATGTGTGAATAGAAAACAACTCGTAAGCTGCCACGTGTACACCAAAACGAAGCGTATGAACATAGACGCATCGTACACACTGAACGCTGCGTATAGCTTTATACGCAACGTATGATCCTGAACGCTGCGTATATCTCTATACGCAGCGTCTTAGTTGTTTTGTATAAAAAATAATCATTGCAGCAACTTTAAAGGCCAACTCATGTTGGTTTACATACTTGCTTCTTATATATATCCTTCAATATATGTATGGTTTAGTTAATTTGCAGCAACGTTAATTTATCTGCATATATAGATAAGACTCACCGTCTAGGATGATTGTTTCTCATCATGATATACTCATTCTTGAGCCGGTACATAACTGAGCTAGCATGGAAGTGTTGGGCCGTTTTAGGTTCATATCTTAACTCTTAAATGAATTAATACAAGGATGATAGATCATTATGTACATTTAACAAAGAAAACATGTTATCATTGAAAACATAAACTGTTACCACAAAAAGTGTTGTAAAGTGTTTTAAATAAATGTAATGTTTTATTTAGTTTGTATTATGTTTTTAAGATTATTGAATGATTAGGGTTCAATTGGTAATTAAACGTTTGGGCAGATAAAACGAATGAAATTTGGCAATTCCACGTGGCAACTTCTTATTGGAGCAAAACTAGCCAAAATGAAGGATGCATAGCCAATGCTTGCCTCTTCACCCTTACCCCTTACTAGACTTTCCAATATAAAATCAAAAATCAAATCGAAAAATTGCAAAAAAACAAATGGGTAATGAAGATAGTTTAGAAAAAAATACAATTATAATGTAAATTAATTAATTAATGTTAACAATTTTGCATCTTTATTTTAACTAATTTTTCAACATAGGTGCATAACTAGATTTTAGGCCCGTGTCTAATACACGGGGCTTACAGCGTTATCAATATTATATATTAATTTATTATAGTTTAAAATTTAATATACTATTTTGAGTAATAAAAAATTGATCTATATATCAACACTTTGAGTTTTATATTGAATATTTTTTAAAAACATGTTCATCGAAGTTGTTTCTCGTGACATGCTTAGCGATATTTGAATACTACAAAATATAATATGTCCATCAAAGTTGTAAACTGTGACGTAATTAGCGATATTTGACCATTAAAAAATCATAATAGGTCACTATCATTTTATTTGCTTTATTGTTACACATGGTATATTACATTCTTATTTTACACTATTAGATTAATATCTAATCTTTAGATGAAAAATATCTTAAATATTTCAATTGGAATATGACAATATTATATGTTTTTTCTATAATGAATTATTTTTTTATAAATATGTTTGATTTTTCTTATATGCGTCATGACAATTACTAAACACTTTAATAAAAAAATAATAATACAGTTATTCTTAAAATCTTAATATATTTACATTAAATTTTATCTATTTTGAATTAATTAATTTTATATTTATATGATAAAACATAGTATTGGATATATATTAGTTATTATTCTATTGGATATATATCAGTTATGATTCTAGTGGATAATTATTAGTTATTATTCTATCGGATATATATTAGCTATTATTATTGATATATATTATTATTATTCTATTGGATATATATTAGTTATTATTCTATTGGATATATATTATTATTATTCTATTGGATATATATTAGTTATTATTCTATTGGATATATATTATTATTATTTATTGATATATATTATTATTATTCTATTGGATATATATTAGTTATTATTCTATTGGATATATATTAGTTATTATTCTATTGGATATATATTATTATTATTCTATTGGATATATATTAGTTATTATTCTATTGGATATATATTAGTTATTATTCTATTGGATATATATTATTATTATTCTATTGGATATATATTAGTTATTATTCTATTGATATATATTATTATTATTCTATTGGATATATATTAGTTATTATTCTATTGATATATATTATTATTATTCTATTGGATATATATTAGTTATTATTCTATTGGATATATATTAGTTATTATTCTATTGGATATATATTATTATTATTCTATTGGATATATATTATTATTATTTATTGATATATATTATTATTATTTATTGGATATAT
>CM067168.1:103195652-103258152 GCA_034093135.1 Erigeron breviscapus
TAGTGCCTCAGTTCAGGGGGAAACTAAAGATAAGGGCAAGGCCCCATTAGAGGAAGAACCAACAAAGAAAAGTTCTAAGGGTTCTGGGATTATTGTTGGTGAGAATGTGGATGAGCATGGTTATCCCTTGCACGATCTTGATGCTGATAGTAAGAAATTGGAGGCTTTGCAGAAGCAGGTCTCAAATCAATTCATTATGTGGAGGGAAAACAAAGAAAGAGAAAGGGAACAACATCTGAAGATGGGGACCCTTGATCATATAGATGCTACAGCTCTCGGTTTGTCACTAGAAAGATATTTGAAAATCAAAAATGATCCAAGAGTGCAGAAGTGTGTTGTTGATATGCTCGAGTATGAATGTGGGATGAATTACTCACCCCTGGAACAAAAGCTAGAGAGTCTAACCTTCAAGTTGTCTATTGAAGACTTGAAGAGAAATAGAGAAAAGGAAATGGCAATTAAAAGGAAGGAAATTATGGCCGAAGTTCTGAAGGTTGAAAAAGAGTTGTTCAGACCAACCACAAAGCCCAAAGTAACTGGAACAAGGTCTGCAAGAAAGAATTCTCGTGATGTTGTCTTTACTTCCCTCAAACCATCTGATGATGCTGCTGAACTTGAAAGAAAACATGAGAAGGATCAGTATGATCATTACATGAATCATCGATCGCATCAGGCCAAAATCATTGATATAGAAGTTACAAAGGCTGATGGATTGAAGTTGTTTGATTTGATTGTAAAAAGAGAAGGTAGGGCAGCTGAAGAATATAATCAAGTTTCAGTTCATGAGTTTGGGATTTCAGAGCATAGGGAGATGATCCAGATTCTGAAGGGGAAGCCGAAATCTGTTTTGATTGGTGCATGGTTGTCCAGAATACAACAAAAGATGCAAGCCAAAGTAGAGATTGAAAGCAGATTGTTTGGAAAGAAGGATCATTCTCCACTGAAAAGAAAACCTACTGAAGCACCTTCTGGTTCAAGGCCTGCCAAGAAGTAGTTCCTTTTTCAGTTTATCATGTACTTGTAATATATTTACATTTGTAACAAACATTTCAGTTTGTATATATATGTTGCAAATTGTAACCAATAAGTAGATGGTAAGTTTAAGTTAGAAAAACCACTAGTAAAAATCTGAGACATCAATGATCTATAAGATGTACTTAGAAAATTTTTACAACTTAAACAAAAACTTGCATTTCAGACTTACAAGCATGTATAGATAGAAGTCTGAGATGCATGCACTATTTCAGAACAAATAGGGGAATTTGTTAGGTCGGAAATCGACCAAGTATAATTTGTTCAGAAATAGCTTGAAGTTCAGTGAAAACGTGTGTACAGAATTCTGAGCCGTCTCAGAATTACTTCACTGAAGCTTCACTTCAGTTCAGATCAAGATAAATCTGAAGCATTCATTCTGAAGTCAAAGACTGAAGTATGAAGAAGAGAATCATCTCAGAAGAGAGCAAAGAGTGATTCTACCAGATCGAAGACTGAAGCATCTCAGTGTAAAGTATTTACAACACTTTACACTGATTACGAGGAAGACTTTTACTTTACATACCTTTACCCAGTTAATAGATTTATCTATAATAAAAGGTACAAGGTAAAAGTATAGGTTTGGAACATAGTACTATAAGTCACATCAACTGACTTATATACTCTTCCAAGTACAAGCATGTAAGGAATTAAGCTTAATTCCTTAAATGCTCACAACCACTTTTATACGATCTTGTCCATGTCATCATGAACTTGGTCTATAAATATAAAGTCTTCTCACAACTTGCAAAGGGCTTGAAAACTTTAGCATTGCAACTTGTGAGATATACTCTAAGTAAACTTACGAGTATTTCCAAGTTATTTAGATCACTTGTTTTCGGGATTGTTTAGATACTTACACTTGGGTGTTTATCTTTGTTCCGCAACAATCCTTGTATTTGTTTATATATCAATAAATCAAATACATTAGAAAGAAAACAACGTGTCTCAATGCTACATACTTGATTATACTTATATATATCTTTATATAGTTTCTGCCATTTAGTTCTTGCATTTTCACTTTAAGTCAATTGTTTCTTGTTATCCATATCTGGATCGTAAACTTAACTTGTCCATCAAGATTAGTTGTACTTGCCAGTCAGGTTTAGTTAATCATCTATATTTGGGACTCACAGATTTTATGCATACAGTTTGAAAAAGCTATTGAAAATCAAATTTGATTTTATGCATACATTTAGAAAAACAAATAGAGTCCATATCAAGAAACCTATACAAAATCAAATTTGATTTTATGCATACAGTTTGAAAAAGCTATTCAAAATCAAATTTGATTTTATGCATACATTTAGAAAAACAAATGGAGTCCATATCAAGAAACCTATACAAAATCAAATTTGATTTTATGCATACATTTAGAAAAACAATTTGATTTTAGGGTTTTAGAATGCGTCCTTCCCCCCGAAAGGGTGCCCTTTTTAGGGTTTTAGAATGCGTCCCTCCCCGACGATAACAAGCTCTAGGGTTTAGGGTTTGAAGGTCGAGGGTTAGCCGCCAATCTCTAAACCCTAGAGCGGTGGCCGAATGCCCCGTTGTCATGATTCCCCCTCCGAATCAAATTTGATTTTTAGAATCGTCCCTCCCCGACGATAACAAGCTCTAGGGTTTAGGGTTTGAAGGTCGAGGGTTAGCCGATAGGCTAACCCTCGGCCTTCAAACCCTAAACCCTATAGTGGGAACCCTCACCCTTTTTAGGGTTTTAGAATGCGTCCTTCCCCCCGAAAGGGTGCCCTTTTTAGGGTTTTAGAATGCGTCCCTCCCCGACGATAACAAGCTCTAGGGTTTAGGGTTTGAAGGTCGAGGGTTAGCCGCCAATCTCTAAACCCTAGAGCGGTGGCCGAATGCCCCGTTGTCATGATTCCCCCTCCGAATCAAATTTGATTTTTTTTAGAATGCGTCCCTCCCCGACGATAACAAGCTCTAGGGTTTAGGGTTTGAAGGTCGAGGGTTAGCCGATAGGCTAACCCTCGGCCTTCAAACCCTAAACCCTATAGTGGGAACCCTCACCCTTTTTAGGGTTTTAGAATGCGTCCTTCCCCCCGAAAGGGTGCCCTTTTTAGGGTTTTAGAATGCGTCCCTCCCCGACGATAACAAGCTCTAGGGTTTAGGGTTTGAAGGTCGAGGGTTAGCCGCCAATCTCTAAACCCTAGAGCGGTGGCCGAATGCCCCGTTGTCATGATTCCCCCTCCGAATCAAATTTGATTTTATGCATACATTTAGAAAAACAAATAAGTCCATATCAAGAAACCTATACAAAATCAAATTTGATTTTATGCATACAGTTTGAAAAAGCTATTCAAAATCAAATTTGATTTTATGCATACATTTAGAAAAACAAATGGAGTCCATATCAAGAAACCTATACAAAATCAAATTTGATTTTATGCATACATTTAGAAAAACAAATGGAGTCCATATCAAGAAACCTATACAAAATCAAATTTGATTTTATGCATACATTTAGAAAAACAAATGGAGTCCATATCAAGAAACCTATACAAAATCAAATTTGATTTTATGCATACATTTAGAAAAACAAATGGAGTCCATATCAAGAAACCTATACAAAATCAAATTTGATTTTATGCATACATTTAGAAAAACAAATTGAGTCCATATCAAGAAACCTATACAAAATCAAATTTGATTTTATGCATACATTTAGAAAAACAAATTGAGTCCATATCAAGAAACCTATACAAAATCAAATTTGATTTTATGCATACATTTAGAAAAACAAATGGAGTCCATATCAAGAAACCTATACAAAATCAAATTTGATTTTATGCATACATTTAGAAAAACAAATTGAGTCCATATCAAGAAACCTATACAAAATCAAATTTGATTTTATGCATACATTTAGAAAAACAAATTGAGTCCATATCAAGAAACCTATACAAAATCAAATTTGATTTTATGCATACATTTAGAAAAACAAATGGAGTCCATATCAAGAAACCTATACAAAATCAAATTTGATTTTATGCATACATTTAGAAAAACAAATGGAGTCCATATCAAGAAACCTATACAAAATCAAATTTGATTTTATGCATACATTTAGAAAAACAAATTGAGTCCATATCAAGAAACCTATACAAAATCAAATTTGATTTTATGCATACATTTAGAAAAACAAATGGAGTCCATATCAAGAAACCTATACAAAATCAAATTTGATTTTATGCATACATTTAGAAAAACAAATGGAGTCCATATCAAGAAACCTATACAAAATCAAATTTGATTTTATGCATACATTTAGAAAAACAAATGGAGTCCATATCAAGAAACCTATACAAAATCAAATTTGATTTTATGCATACATTTAGATAAAAAAAATTGGAGTCCATATCAAGAAACCTATATAAAATCAAATTTGATTTATACATACATTTAAAAAGCTATACAAAATCAAATTTGATTGTATACATACATTTAAAAAGCTATACAAAATCAAATTTGATTTATACATACATTTAAAACTATACAAAATCAAATTTGATTTATACATACATTTAAAAAGCTATACAAAATCAAATTTGATTTATACATACATTTAAAAACTATACAAAATCAAATTTGATTTATACATACATTTAAACCTATATAAAATCAAATTTGATTTGATACGTACAGTTTAAAAAAGCTATACAAAATCAAATTTGATTTTATGCATACATTTAGAAAACCAAATGGAGTCCATATCAAGAAACCTATACACAATCAAATTTGATTGTATACATACAGTTTGAAAAAGCTATACAAAATCAAATTTGATTTTATGCATACATTTAGAAAAACAAATGGAGTCCATATCAAGAAACCTATACAAAATCAAATTTGATTGTATACATACAGTGTCAAAAAGCTACACAAAATCAAATTTGATTTATACATACATTTAAAAAGCTATACAAAATCAAATTTGATTGTATACATACATTTAAAAAGCTATACAAAATCAAATTTGATTTATACATACATTTAAAACTATACAAAATCAAATTTGATTTATACATACAGTTTGAAAAAGCTATACAAAATCAAATTTGATTTTATGCATACATTTAGAAAAACAAATGGAGTCCATATCAAGAAACCTATACAAAATCAAATTTGATTGTATACATACAGTTTGAAAAAGCTATACAAAATCAAATTTGATTTTATGCATACATTTAGAAAAACAAATGGAGTCCATATCAAGAAACCTATACAAAATCAAATTTGATTGTATACATACAGTTTCAAAAAGCTATACAAAATCAAATTTAAGTTTAACATAAAATTAACAGTATTGGGCCTGGCAAATGGCAATAGATCAGTAGTCTTGGGCCAAATTAGAAGACAAAGCCCAGTATAACCGTCATCAATCATGACTCATGACCGCCAATCAAATATCTTCCTCATATATACCCCTTAACTAATTAATCAATAATAATTTTCACATCACAGATTAAAATATTCATTTCGAGAACGAAAAAATAAAAATGTTGAGGAACGCAACAAAGAGGATTCTAGGTGGGTTTGAAACCAGGGCGGCTCAGGCGCAGGTGCGGTGTTACCATGAGAGGGTGGTGGACCATTACAACAACCCCCGAAACGTGGGTGCGTTTGACAAGAATGATCCGACGGTAGGAACAGGGCTAGTCGGTGCACCCGCATGTGGTGACGTCATGAAGCTGCAGATAAAAGTAGATGAAGAAACAGGGAAGATCACAGATGCTTGTTTCAAGACTTTTGGTTGTGGCTCTGCTATTGCCTCTTCTTCTTGAAGAGAGAAAGAGAAAGAGAAAGAGAAAGAGAAAGAGAAAGAGAAAGAGAAAGAGAAAGAGAAAGAGAAAGAGAAAGAGAAAGAGAAAGAGAAAGAGAAAGAGAAAGAGAAAGAGAAAGAGAAAGAGAAAGAGAAAGAGAAAGAGAAAGAGAAAGAGAAAGAGAAAGAGAAAGAGAAAGAGAAAGAGAAAGAGAAAGAGAAAGAGAAAGAGAAAGAGAAAGAGAAAGAGAAAGAGAAAGAGAAAGAGAAAGAGAAAGAGAAAGAGAAAGAGAAAGAGAAAGAGAAAGAGAAAGAGAAAGAGAAAGAGAAAGAGAAAGAGAAAGAGAAAGAGAAAGAGAAAGAGAAAGAGAAAGAGAAAGAGAAAGAGAAAGAGAAAGAGAAAGAGAAAGAGAAAGAGAAAGAGAAAGAGAAAGAGAAAGAGAAAGAGAAAGAGAAAGAGAAAGAGAAAGAGAAAGAGAAAGAGAAAGAGAAAGAGAAAGAGAAAGAGAAAGAGAAAGAGAAAGAGAAAGAGAAAGAGAAAGAGAAAGAGAAAGAGAAAGAGAAAGAGAAAGAGAAAGAGAAAGAGAAAGAGAAAGAGAAAGAGAAAGAGAAAGAGAAAGAGAAAGAGAAAGAGAAAGAGAAAGAGAAAGAGAAAGAGAAAGAGAAAGAGAAAGAGAAAGAGAAAGAGAAAGAGAAAGAGAAAGAGAAAGAGAAAGAGAAAGAGAAAGAGAAAGAGAAAGAGAAAGAGAAAGAGAAAGAGAAAGAGAAAGAGAAAGAGAAAGAGAAAGAGAAAGAGAAAGAGAAAGAGAAAGAGAAAGAGAAAGAGAAAGAGAAAGAGAAAGAGAAAGAGAAAGAGAAAGAGAAAGAGAAAGAGAAAGAGAAAGAGAAAGAGAAAGAGAAAGAGAAAGAGAAAGAGAAAGAGAAAGAGAAAGAGAAAGAGAAAGAGAAAGAGAAAGAGAAAGAGAAAGAGAAAGAGAAAGAGAAAGAGAAAGAGAAAGAGAAAGAGAAAGAGAAAGAGAAAGAGAAAGAGAAAGAGAAAGAGAAAGAGAAAGAGAAAGAGAAAGAGAAAGAGAAAGAGAAAGAGAAAGAGAAAGAGAAAGAGAAAGAGAGAGGAGAATAGTGAGAAAGAGAAAGAGAAAGAGAGGAACAGGGACAGGGTTATCTGTGTGTGTGTTTTGTAACTAGGAAGAAATATGAGGGGAATGAGATAATGTGCAAAATTACAATACTACCCCTCCGTGTTTTTTCTTTCTTTTTAACATATACCGTTAATTGCTTTTGATCCAAGGGCTGAGATTTGACCCTTGGATCTCACCAAATTTTAAAGTTCTAAATGATTACAACTCATGTAAAATATAATCATGTAAATGGTTTTTGGTGTGTCTATCAAAAGTCTTTAGAACTTTTTTTAGAACCTTAACGGAGAGTTTATCTTTCTCTTAAAAAAGCAAATGTTATATTTTTCTTAGTTGTATTTTCTTCAAAAGCCCTCACCCCGTCACCACTAGTCGCCTCTTCCGTTATCATCTATGTTGCATCGCGTCACGTGTACATGAGTCTAGACTCTAGTAATAAGGGGGGAGGGAGTGGTCACCCATCCTCCCCAACACTAACCAATTAAAACTTTCCACCTCAATTTTCCCCAATCTTCCCCCATCTTCCCCAAATCACTGTCGCCACTTTCCCCCATCTTCCCCCAATCTCCACCTCATCATATAAATTAATTAAAAGAAAAAAAAGGTAAAATTTTTAATTTAATGGGGAACGATCGATTTTTTGGCCATTAAATAAATTTAGTAGGCCCCACCACTAACCTCTTCCACCAATCACCTACCTTCTCTCTCTTCCCCCTTTCTCTCTCCTTTCTTGCCCCTCTCTCATGCGGGTAACCGCCGGCGGCGGTGTGCCCGTGCGGCCCTGCTAGCGGGTAAGCTCTTCCCCGTGACCACTCCCTCCACCTTAATAGAAGTTTAACATAAAATTATCAGTATTGGGCCTGGCAAATGGCAATAGATCAGTAGTCTTGGGCCAAATTAGAAGACAAAGCCCAGTATAACCGTCATCAATCATGACTCATGACCGCCAATCAAATATCTTCCTCATATATACCCCTTAACTAATTAATCAATAATAATTTTCACATCACATAGAACGAAAAAATAAAAATGTTGAGGAACGCAACAAAGAGGATTCTAGGTGGGTTTGAAACCAGGGCGGCTCAGGCGCAGGTGCGGTGTTACCATGAGAGGGTGGTGGACCATTACAACAACCCCCGAAACGTGGGTGCGTTTGACAAGAATGATCCGACGGTAGGAACAGGGCTAGTCGGTGCACCCGCATGTGGTGACGTCATGAAGCTGCAGATAAAAGTAGATGAAGAAACAGGGAAGATCACAGATGCTTGTTTCAAGACTTTTGGTTGTGGCTCTGCTATTGCCTCTTCTTCTTGAAGACTGGATGACCTTTAATCACCTCATCACTGTGTTTTGCAACTAGGAAGAAATATGAGGGGAGTGAGATAATGTGCAAAATTACAATACTACCCCTCCGTGTTTTTCCTTTCTTTTTAACATATACCGTTAAATGCTTTTGATCCAAGGGCTGAGATTTGACCCTTGGATCTCACCAAATTTTAAAGTTCTAAATGATTACAACTCATGTAAAATATAATCATGTAAATGGTTTTTGGTGTGTCTATCAAAAGTCTTTAGAACTTTTTTTAGAACCTTAACGGAGAGTTTATCTTTCTCTTAAAAAAGCAAATGTTATATTTTTCTTAGTTGTATTTTCTTCAAAAGCCCTCACCCCGTCACCACTAGTCGCCTCTTCCGTTATCATCTATGTTGCATCGCGTCACGTGTACATGAGTCTAGACTCTAGTAATAAGGGGGGAGGGAGTGGTCACCCATCCTCCCCAACACTAACCAATTAAAACTTTCCACCTCAATTTTCCCCAATCTTCCCCCATCTTCCCCAAATCACTGGCGCCACTTTCCCCCATCTTCCCCCAATCTCCACCTCATCATATAAATTAATTAAAAGAAAAAAAAGGTAAAATTTTTAATTTAATGGGGAACGATCGATTTTTTGGCCATTAAATAATTAAAAGAAAAAAAAGGTAAAATTTTTAATTTAATGGGGAACGATCGATTTTTTGGCCATTAAATAAATTTAGTAGGCCCCACCACTAACCTCTTCCACCAATCACCTACCTTCTCTCTCTTCCCCCTTTCTCTCTCCTTTCTTGCCCCTCTCTCATGCGGGTAACCGCCGGCGGCGGTGTGCCCGTGCGGCCCTGCTAGCGGGTAAGCTCTTCCCCGTGACCACTCCCTCCACCTTAATAGAAGTTTAACATAAAATTAACAGTATTGGGCCTGGCAAATGGCAATAGATCAGTAGTCTTGGGCCAAATTAGAAGACAAAGCCCAGTATAACCGTCATCAATCATGACTCATGACCGCCAATCAAATATCTTCCTCATATATACCCCTTAACTAATTAATCAATAATAATTTTCACATCACAGATTAAAATATTCATTTCGAGAACGAAAAAATAAAAATGTTGAGGAACGCAACAAAGAGGATTCTAGGTGGGTTTGAAACCAGGGCGGCTCAGGCGCAGGTGCGGTGTTACCATGAGAGGGTGGTGGACCATTACAACAACCCCCGAAACGTGGGTGCGTTTGACAAGAATGATCCGACGGTAGGAACAGGGCTAGTCGGTGCACCCGCATGTGGTGACGTCATGAAGCTGCAGATAAAAGTAGATGAAGAAACAGGGAAGATCACAGATGCTTGTTTCAAGACTTTTGGTTGTGGCTCTGCTATTGCCTCTTCTTCTGTTGGTTTGTTCTTCTTTCCCCTTTTCTTTTTTGTAAACCCTAATTTTAGCAAAACTAAAATTAGGCACCTCATCACTGTGTTTCTGCTTAAGGTACTACTTAATACCTTTAATCACCTCATCCAGTCTTCAACAATTAACATACACGTGCTCTGTTTTGTAAAACATGGCATTTGTACCATGTTTTTGTTATGTAGTGTGGATAAATCCAATTAATAGTATTGGATCACTTACGGTGCCTGATTAGAATACCTTCGATTTAACAATAAGTTTTCAATAGCTTATAATATACCCTATTTTTTGATAGTCTGATGAATTGTTGGCTATTTTGGCTTAGTGTTAACTGTTGTAAATGTTAACCTTGTGTTTCAGCTACTGAATGGGTTAAAGGAAAACAGATGGAAGAAGTTGTGACCATCAAGAACACGTGAGTTATATTCCCTTTTAATATCTTGAATGTTTTAATAATCAATATTTTTTCTTCTCATGATTAGCTTTACTAAGTAGATTTTGTATACTTGTCTTCTTTTACTGGCGAGTCTATGATGTTCAGAATACCGAAAGATAATAAGGTTTTTGATATTCAAAGAGTGTAGCGAGACTCCATAGCATTATTAGTGTAGCTCCTGAAGTTGATTTTAAGCAACAGTTTCTCCCAGGGGTCTTAATTTAATGCAAGAAATCCTAATTCTGTCACATTCTAACACATTAGTGATTAGTCCTCATGTAAGATGTCCTTTTTAACTTGTCAAACACAACAATAATCACATCGCTTTAGCATAAATGCACAGTAAGATAGATCTATTTTTAAGATGTAGGAAAGAAGCCATTTCCTTTCCATAGTACTGTAGTTGTCATGGCGTACGATGCTGATAATAGCACAAACACACGATGGGGCTGTGCTTGCTATTTTACAATATCAAAGTAAAGAGATTACTTGGAAGACCGAAATTTGAAACTGCTAAATGTTGAAGTTACATAATAAAGTTGAAGGACAATAAGCTAGTATATCAACTCTAGATTATTCTTTTGGGGTTCACAGAATGCATTGTGTTGTATCTTTTTGGAGATTCGGTTGCAACTTGCATTGGCTCTTTTTAATTGGTGCATCCCATAACTGTTCTTTCTAGTGCTGTTTCACTTCTCTAATCATGTTGGCATGGATGGTTTGGACCTGATGATTAATGTACACAAACCTTGGTGTGAACATTAGTTGTAAACGTAAGCCACAAAAGCAATTTCGTTCAATAGAAGTTTATGAAATAACCACATTAATGAGTTGGCTATATTTGCGGGGTTATAGATTGCTTTTGTTTTTTAAATGAGAATAATGCCCAACAGGCATATGGTTTACATGACTAGAGGAGACTTGATAATTCTAAAGAAAAGTAAACAACAGACCTAGAATAAATATGGAACTAAACATATTGCCAAACATGTTTTGTGACAGCGTGCAAGTTTGGCACTGTAGTCAAAGGGCATTCTAAAACGGAGAGGATCCCTGTTCTAGCTACCCTGGGGAAGTCGAGCCTTTTGGTTTTGATGTACGCAGCCTAACTGGTATTACCGTGGCTATTTCAAGATGTTTACCCGGTGAGGTTCGAACACGTGTCTGTTTTGAGACCTTTAGGATGCCATACCACTAGGCAACCCTTGAGATGGTTAGTCCAATTGGATTCTGGGTAGCCTGGAAGACCTCTAAGAACTTCTGGCTCCATGGTTCCATTCTTATGGTGGCTTTGAAAGATTAACTATCCTTTCAAATTACCTTATAATCCCAGGACATGACAGCAATTAATGAGCCAAGAGCCCCCTTGTTCCATGACGTGACTCTAGGCCTTGAGAGACAAAGTAGTCCACAAATATGACAGTTGATAACCATGGCATTAATATACGATTGCAACTCTATCACTGATCATGTTTCTCTTTCCTTCTAAACAACCATTCTTTTGGTATCATGCAAATTCTTTACTTAACCCTTAAATTATGTGTTTGTGAATGTGAAGATATTTTTTAGCATACGATATGGGCTTATACTGTAACTCATTATATCTATTTATCAAAAAGGAAAAGCTGTTATTGTTTTTATATCTGTTCGTGTATTTAAAGTTTCAGTTGATATTTCTGTTGCAGAGAAATTGCAAAACACCTTTCCCTTCCTCCTGTGAAACTCCACTGCAGCATGCTTGCTGAAGATGCCATAAAGGCGGCAGTCAAAGATTATGAAACCAAGCGTGGTAAATCTGTTGCCTCTCCTTCTGTGAAGGCGGCCGAGGCTTGATTATACCTGTCTGGGTATCTAAAACAGAGAACTCCTCGTGCCCTTGAAAAATGCTCTTTTCTTTTTCTGTATTCTGTAATCTGTATTCTGCTTTCTCTTTTATTTTTATTTTTATCTTCTTTCTAGTGTGATAAAAAGTTAAAGATTTGAGGAGATATTTCATATGTATGTATTGAATCAAGAAAATCTTTCGACTCTTGTGTACGTTTGGTATAAAAACTGTGTTACCTTTCTATAGATACGAAATTTTGGATATCCGAATACCTAAAAATTCTTTGAAGTAGAATAAGGCGCGGAGTTACTTTCAGGTTGATTTAATTTTCTTTTGGAGATGCGAGTGTACCATACGTTCTGATCTAACGAAACATTATAGTGTAAGACCTATTAAGTGGTTTGTTAGGCTGTGTTGTTAATTATTAAATCGGTAAGTTTTTCATGGAGCCTAATGGTGTTTTTCATGCAACATAATCTTTTGTCTTGTTTAATAAAAAAGTTATAGTCTGCTTTTACATAAAAACTCTCATGCTTCATGCCATTTTAAGATTAGACGATTCAAATGGAAAAACGTCCACCTAGTTTTTTCTCAAGGAGTTTGTGCTAAATCATTATCCTTCCTTACTATAAATAAAGTAGTATACATGATGATTGAATATTATTTTTGATGGCCGTTATTTTTTGATACAATATATTGCCGTTACGAATAAGAAAATCCTTTGATAGGAAACAAAACTTTTGTTTCCAATAAAAATATGATACCTCTCATTTCTCATACCAAGAAGGCACAAAGCCTTTTCTTTCTAGTTAACACTCAACAGCCATCCACCAGTAGCTGTCATTGTTGGCGACTTGGCGGCACCAATCACCACCAATGCAAGAATACTAGCTATCAGCGGCTGCCTACGACGCCCTACAGTTTTATTTTTAAATTATTTTCTAAAATACGATTTTGATATTTCAATATTCTAAATTTTTACATCCATAACAAACAATAGAATACTTTTATCAGATTTGAATAAAACTTTACAAAAACACCGTAAAGATTCATTTCAATTTGTATTTATCTTATATATATATATATATATATATATATATATATATATATATATATATATATATATATATATATATATATATATATATATATATATATATATATATATATATATATATATATATATATATATATATATATATATATATATATATATATATATATATATATATATATATATATATATATATATATATATATATATATATATATATATATATATATATATATATATATATATATATATATATATATATATATATATATATATATATATATATATATATATATATATATATATATATATATATATATATATATATATATATATATATATATATATATATATATATATATATATATATATATATATATATATATATATATATATATATATATATATATATATATATATATATATATATATATATATATATATATATATATATATATATATATATATATATATATATATATATATATATATATATATATATATATATATATATATATATATATATATATATATATATATATATATATATATATATATATATATATATATATATATATATATATATATATATATATATATATATATATATATATATATATATATATATATATATATATATATATATATATATATATATATATATATATATATATATATATATATATATATATATATATATATATATATATATATATATATATATATATATATATATATATATATATATATATATATATATATATATATATATATATATATATATATATATATATATATATATATATATATATATATATATATATATATATATATATATATATATATATATATATATATATATATATATATATATATATATATATATATATATATATATATATATATATATATATATATATATATATATATATATATATATATATATATATATATATATATATATATATATATATATATATATATATATATATATATATATATATATATATATATATATATATATATATATATATATATATATATATATATATATATATATATATATATATATATATATATATATATATATATATATATATATATATATATATATATATATATATATATATATATATATATATATATATATATATATATATATATATATATATATATATATATATATATATATATATATATATATATATATATATATATATATATATATATATATATATAGAAAGCGTGTGAGTAAAATAAGCAAAATTGAAAAGAACCCAAACTCATTTTAGGAAAATAAGAGATTTTTTTTTTTTTTTTTATAAGCCCCCACTGCGCCGCAGTGGAGGTGTACACCTCCCACTGCGCCGCAGTGGGAAGTTACGGAAGCAGACGACCAAACTTCCCCACTGCGCCGCAGTGGGGTGGAAACACTCCCACTGCGCCGCAGTGGGATATTTCGGACCTCAGCCTGCAGTTTTCCTGCAGGTCTAAAACTTGTGAAAATCATAATCCAAACTTCAATCTTGCACAACCTTTTACTAGTCATATTCAAACCTTAAATCCCTTTACCCAACTTTAAAATGAGTTAAAGATACGTGATTTAAAATCCCGAAAGCTTTTATTTGATCAAGTGTAGCATTTACAACGAAACGGGTCAATTACCCAAGTTGACACATTACAAAAGACATTCTAGTGGCCAAATTTACATGACACATATATCTACCTTTTATCTTTAGTGACCAACATGTGAATTGTCTTTCAAAGATGACTTCTGGTCGTTCTAAAAACCAACACTGCTGCTGTTAAACAGCTTTGACCTTACTGACTTCAAATGACCATAACTTGAGTTCTACATAATATTTTGACCTCATTCCAGTGGCAAATTTACATGACACATATATCTACCTTTTATCTTTAGTGACCAACATGTGAATTGTCTTTCAAAGATGACTTCTGGTCGTTCTAAAAACCAACACTGCTGCTGTTAAACAGCTTTGACCTTACTGACTTCAAATGACCATAACTTGAGTTCTACATAATATTTTGACCTCATTCCAGTGGCAAATTTACATGACACATATATCTACCTTTTATCTTTAGTGACCAACATGTGAATTGTCTTTCAAAGATGACTTCTGGTCGTTCTAAAAACCAACACTGCTGCTGTTAAACAGCTTTGACCTTACTGACTTCAAATGACCATAACTTGAGTTCTACATAATATTTTGACCTCATTCCAGTGGCCAAATTTACATGACACATATATCTACCTTTTATCTTTAGTGACCAACATGTGAATTGTCTTTCAAAGATGACTTCTGGTCGTTCTAAAAACCAACACTGCTGCTGTTAAACAGCTTTGACCTTACTGACTTCAAATGACCATAACTTGAGTTCTACATAATATTTTGACCTCATTCCAGTGGCCAAATTTACATGACACATATATCTACCTTTTATCTTTAGTGACCAACATGTGAATTGTCTTTCAAAGATGACTTCTGGTCGTTCTAAAAACCAACACTGCTGCTGTTAAACAGCTTTGACCTTACTGACTTCAAATGACCATAACTTGAGTTCTACATAATATTTTGACCTCATTCCAGTGGCCAAATTTACATGACACATATATCTACCTTTTATCTTTAGTGACCAACATGTGAATTGTCTTTCAAAGATGACTTCTGGTCGTTCTAAAAACCAACACTGCTGCTGTTAAACAGCTTTGACCTTACTGACTTCAAATGACCATAACTTGAGTTCTACATAATATTTTGACCTCATTCCAGTGGCCAAATTTACATGACACATATATCTACCTTTTATCTTTAGTGACCAACATGTGAATTGTCTTTCAAAGATGACTTCTGGTCGTTCTAAAAACCAACACTGCTGCTGTTAAACAGCTTTGACCTTACTGACTTCAAATGACCATAACTTGAGTTCTACATAATATTTTGACCTCATTCCAGTGGCCAAATTTACATGACACATATATCTACCTTTTATCTTTAGTGACCAACATGTGAATTGTCTTTCAAAGATGACTTCTGGTCGTTCTAAAAACCAACACTGCTGCTGTTAAACAGCTTTGACCTTACTGACTTCAAATGACCATAACTTGAGTTCTACATAATATTTTGACCTCATTCCAGTGGCAAATTTACATGACACATATATCTACCTTTTATCTTTAGTGACCAACATGTGAATTGTCTTTCAAAGATGACTTCTGGTCGTTCTAAAAACCAACACTGCTGCTGTTAAACAGCTTTGACCTTACTGACTTCAAATGACCATAACTTGAGTTCTACATAATATTTTGACCTCATTCCAGTGGCCAAATTTACATGACACATATATCTACCTTTTATCTTTAGTGACCAACATGTGAATTGTCTTTCAAAGATGACTTCTGGTCGTTCTAAAAACCAACACTGCTGCTGTTAAACAGCTTTGACCTTACTGACTTCAAATGACCATAACTTGAGTTCTACATAATATTTTGACCTCATTCCAGTGGCCAAATTTACATGACACATATATCTACCTTTTATCTTTAGTGACCAACATGTGAATTGTCTTTCAAAGATGACTTCTGGTCGTTCTAAAAACCAACACTGCTGCTGTTAAACAGCTTTGACCTTACTGACTTCAAATGACCATAACTTGAGTTCTACATAATATTTTGACCTCATTCCAGTGGCCAAATTTACATGACACATATATCTACCTTTTATCTTTAGTGACCAACATGTGAATTGTCTTTCAAAGATGACTTCTGGTCGTTCTAAAAACCAACACTGCTGCTGTTAAACAGCTTTGACCTTACTGACTTCAAATGACCATAACTTGAGTTCTACATAATATTTTGACCTCATTCCAGTGGCCAAATTTACATGACACATATATCTACCTTTTATCTTTAGTGACCAACATGTGAATTGTCTTTCAAAGATGACTTCTGGTCGTTCTAAAAACCAACACTGCTGCTGTTAAACAGCTTTGACCTTACTGACTTCAAATGACCATAACTTGAGTTCTACATAATATTTTGACCTCATTCCAGTGGCCAAATTTACATGACACATATATCTACCTTTTATCTTTAGTGACCAACATGTGAATTGTCTTTCAAAGATGACTTCTGGTCGTTCTAAAAACCAACACTGCTGCTGTTAAACAGCTTTGACCTTACTGACTTCAAATGACCATAACTTGAGTTCTACATAATATTTTGACCTCATTCCAGTGGCCACTTCTTCTTAACACATTTTAGCACATTTTATCTTCAGTGACCAACACAAGATTTGACTCATATACGTGAGTTTTACTCGTTTTAAAAACTGACACAGAATCAATTTTGCTGAAAGATCAGCATGACGCTACTGAATTCAAAAATTCATAACTGGAGTTCTACTTCGTATTTTCAACCCATTCCAGTGGCAAAATTTGCTTAACACAATAAGCTACATTTTCTTTTTAGGACTCAACAAGTGAAAATTCTGACATGGGGGTGTTTAACTCGTTTCAAATTCAGGGACAGAATCTGTCCAGATTTTTGTTCTTACTTCCATTCATCAAAGTCTATCATGCAACCTAATTACAACCCTAGCTTGATTTCAAGTCATTAACCCTTTATAAGGAAAAACCCCCAACTCTTATCAACTCAAGAACCCTAATTTAAAATTGATTTAAATGGCCCATTTCATCAAAACCCCAAATTGATTACTTGTATGAACCCTAATTTAAAATTGATTTAAATGGCCCATTTCATCAAAACCCCAAATTGATTACTTGTATGAACCCTAATTTAATTATAATAGAAATAAAAGTATACCTTTGAGCAATAGCAACTAGAATGTAAGAATTACAAATCTCCTTCTTCCTTTCATGTAATTTTCTACATATACACACATAAGCATCCCATTTTCCCCAATTTAAAAGCTTGAAGACTTGATTGCTATTATTATTATCAATAGAAGGATTATTAGATTTAGATGAGAACTAGAATTTCACACTCCAAGAAAAGGATTGAGAAGAAGAGAAGAGTTATTGGGGTGGAAATATGACTCACAAGAAGGAGGGAGTTGGCTGGCATCCTCACTTGATGCCACGTCCTATAATATTTTTGGTGGGTAAAATACCCGCTATCCACTAAAGTTCCAACTAAATTAACTCCGTATCTAAAAATAAAATACTAGGAAACTATTTTAATATTAAAACTATAATAAAGGTTAATTTTCATTGGTCATAAAAATTCGGGATGTATACATATATATATATATATATATATATATATATATATATATATATATATATATATATATATATATATATATATATATATATATATATATATATATATATATATATATATATATATATATATATATATATATATATATATATATATATATATATATATATATATATATATATATATATATATATATATATATATATATATATATATATATATATATATATATATATATATATATATATATATATATATATATATATATATATATATATATATATATATATATATATATATATATATATATATATATATATATATATATATATATATATATATATATATATATATATATATATATATATATATATATATATATATATATATATATATATATATATATATATATATATATATATATATATATATATATATATATATATATATATATATATATATATATATATATATATATATATATATATATATATATATATATATATATATATATATATATATATATATATATATATATATATATATATATATATATATATATATATATATATATATATATATATATATATATATATATATATATATATATATATATATATATATATATATATATATATATATATATATATATATATATATATATATATATATATATATATATATATATATATATATATATATATATATATATATATATATATATATATATATATATATATATATATATATATATATATATATATATATATATATATATATATATATATATATATATATATATATATATATATATATATATATATATATATATATATATATATATATATATATATATATATATATATATATATATATATATATATATATATATATATATATATATATATATATATATATATATATATATATATATATATATATATATATATATATATATACTATTATATATATATATATATATATATATATATATATATTTCGAATATACATATAATATATTATGAATATATATATATATATATATATAGTATGTATATCATAAATAGTTAATAATATAAGTTTGCGACTCGTGACTCGGTCCAAGTTCACACACGACTCGTAAGAGTCTGGACAAAAACGAGTCACCTAACGAGTCGACTCGTTTTTGGTGTAAATCGACTCGACTCGTAAGAGTTTAACAACTATGCAAATATTAATACAATTGAAATTCTGTATACTATCATTGAAGCTTCAGTTTGCTACCTGATATGTTTCACCAGTATGTTGTGACTTGTGAGACATACTGAAAACATATTGTACGCATTGGGCCTATTTTTTTTGGCACAGGGTATCCCCACCAGGAAACAGGGTACCCCCACCAGGGTATTAGCGGCGACGTCGCCGCTAATGGTGGGGCCCGACATTCTTGGGGACCATGACTGACGATGGCCATCCCCGAGTGCCACATGTCACGTATTAGCGGCGACGTCGCCGCTAATACGTGCGACGTGGCACCACACGTGACACCTCGCGCCGCTAATACGTGGCACGTGGCACTGGCGATTTTCGGAGGGTTATGTACGATAATTCTATATATGTTGTACGATGGTACCATTCTACCATTTTCAAAGGTTTATGTACGATTCTATTTTTGGAGGCACTGGCCATTCTACCATTTTCAACATTTTTACAAATATTGGTACCATTCTACCATTTTCACAAAACTTTTAACTTACTATCAACATTTTCACGTACCATTTTCACAAATATGGTTATGTAAGTTTATTGTACGTGGCACTAGAATTCTCTCTATTTTGTTTTCAAACTGCAGGTATATTTCGGACGATACAGGTATAAATATATTATGAATATAGATATATATATAGTATGTATATCATAAATAGTTAATGAACTAGATGTTTACTTGTTTACTTGAATTGTTTAAGATGGATAGTTTTGAGGATATTTGGGCAGACCCAGAAAACTTACGTATTGAAGTGCCCGATGATGAGTTTGAGTCACCTGATGCAGACGGTCAATTTGACTGCGAACCTAGAGACTTAGAAACCGAGGAGGTGTTCGCTTCCGTCGAAGAATTGACGGAGTGGGCCAAAAGAACAGCACTGGAGTTGGGTTATGTTTTAGTCACCCGGCGGTCGAACAAAAATTCGATAAAGGTGGTCAATAAGGTGACACTAATATGTCACCACGGTGGACCACGCGATAAAAGGTTAACTGGGCCACCCAAACGGTCCAACAAGATAGGGTGTCCCTTTACTTTGGAAGGCCGCCCCGGGTATGATGGTGGTTGGAGGGTAACTGTCAAGGACTGGAAACACAATCATGATCCAGCTACCGATCTGCAGGGGAATGCATACGCGAGACGGATGACGGAAGAAGAAAAGCAATATGTGGGAAACCTATCTGATCGCGATATGTTCCCACGCCAGATCCTGGTTAACCTGAAAAATGAATTTCCAGGAAACCTGACTCGAAGAGGAGACATTACCAACTTTCTGAAATCGAGACGGAGGGCGGGCCATGCAGGACATACTCCAATGCAGGTACAAACATCATATTAGTGATTACGTACTCCGTTGTTGGAAGTGACATATTTACTATATCTTGTTCACCTGTCGCAGGTTATGTTCTCACTGATGCAAGAGAAAAATTACTTTTACCAGTTTACTACAAATAGTAAAAATGGACGGTTGGAGAATCTCTTTTTCATGCATCCAACATCAATGACCCTATGGCGCGCATTTCCCTGGGTTATTGAAATAGACTCCACGTACAAAACCAACGTATACAACATGCCGCTTGTTGAGATTGTCGGCGTCACTTCAACGGGCCGGACCTTCAGTTTAGCATATGCTTTTATCGTAAACGAGCAGGAGGCGAATTATAAATGGGTGTTACAATGTCTGAAGTCCACCCTTGTTGAAGGCTTTACCGTTCGTGTGGTTTTAACTGACAGGGAGCTGGCCCTGATGAGAGCATTGAAGGTTGTTATGCCGCAAGCGAAACACTTGTTGTGTAGGTACCACATATGGCAAAACATAACCAAACACTGTGAACCGGCATTGCGGGTGAAGAAAGATGTTAACATTGAAAGGCTTAACGTGTGGTGGAAAAGAGTCTATGAATCTCGGACTCTTGACGAGTTTAAATCATACGAGAAGGAGTTAAAGAAAAAATTGGGAGCTTATCCAGGTGTCTACAAGTACCTCAACGATAATTGGTTGTCCCCGTACCGAGAGCAGTTTGTGTCATGTTGGGTCGATGAACATCTCAACTATCAGAACCACACCACAAACAGAGTCGAGGCTGAGCACCACCATCTGAAGGAAGAGCTGAAGGGGAAATGTACATTTACTAGAATCCTGCAATGTGTTGATTCTGTCATTATCGGTCAAGATACTGAAATAAGGGGCCAACTGGGGTATAGCAAGGGAACCCGGTTGGGTAAACATAATTACAACTGTATGAAGGCCCTGCTGGGAACGGTTTCACATAAAGCTTTGGACATCATGGTTGATGAAATCGTTCGCTTAGACAAACAACTGAAAAAACATGTGAAAAAGTGCGGGTGCAAGGTTCGGTATAGTTGTGGGCTACCATGTGCCTGCAAGATTGCCGAGTACATGCACCGTGGTTAGTATGTTTTAATACAATATTTTTTAATCATACCTACATAAAATCTTATACTTATTGATATAAAAAAATGCAGGGACTCGTATTCAGCCGAATGTGATAGACCCGTTTTGGAGAAAGCTTGACTTATCACCATCGACATCCCTAAAAGACGAAGACGATATAGAAGCTGTACATGAAGTGGTAGGTGATCTTACGACATTCTTGGTGGAGCAACCCAAGTCCCAACGGAAACATTGGTTGTCGAAGATAAAGGACATGTTTAAGCCGGGTAACTCACAACTGAAAGATCCCATTGTTCAGAAGAGCACACGCGGTAGACCGGTCGGGTCGAAACAAAAGCCGCCAAAGGTAGACCAAACACATCATAAGCTTAATTAGTGATTTTAGAATAATTATAAAAGTAATTGATTTTAAGTAATTGTTTTATATTAATGGTCTAGGTGCCCGATCTTAACAAAAAGCCACCTGGGGTTCGGCAATGCAAGTCCAGTCGCCCGAGGACTGAAGAGGTGCCCGACCTGAACAGGTCCCCACCTGTGCAGCCCGCCAGACAAAGTGAGTACGCGCCCACCAAATCACGGTTTGATGACCCGCAGGGTGCGCGACACAGTATGTACGAGCCGTCCCAATCATGTCGTCTCCCCGAGACACGAAACTTATTCGGGGAGCCGTCCCAATCCGAGTGGGTCAAGGAGAATCCAGACTTATTCGGAAACCTCAACCCATATCCAGGTCTTGACAAAATATATACATTCGGGGACCCGTCTCAATCCTATGGGTTCGACGGGCTCCAAAATTTATATGGCTGGGGGGAACCCTCCCAATCATATGGGGTCCAATCTGAGCAGCCATATGCCAGCTTTGTTGATGACTTGTTCCGGGCACCATCGCATATAAAGGAGTCAGAGGCAAAGTCAGAGCCAGAGTCAGAGGCAAAGTCAGACACCAGTTGGGTTGGGTATATTGCGGAACCGATGAACGCTAGACTGTCCCGAAACATCACATGGGTACTAAATGAGCTGCCAACGTACATTCGACCTTACGTTGTCGGCGCAGAGAATGTCAAAGGAGATGGTAGTTGTGGATTTCGAGCAACCGCGGTTGCTTTGGGCCTAGATGAGGATTACGGTTCGGAGTGGGTTCGTACGCAGATGCTCGAGGAGTTTGAATCTGACCTCGAAGGGTACATGCGAATGTATGGGCCCGAGGGCAAACGTATATTAGAGGCGTTGCAAGCCTCTTATTATAAAAAATGGCGTCCCAAAGACCATTGGATGAGTAAAGTGTTTTTCCATATCCTCTTGGCCAATAAGCTAGGTATAATAATCAACTGCATCAGCTTACGTGACGCCAGAACTAAATAAAACTTAAAATAAAACTTAAAATAAAACTTAAAATAAAACTTAAAATAAAACTTAAAATAAAACTTAAAATAAAACTTAAAATAAAACTTAAAATAAAACTTAAAATAAAACTTAAAATAAAACTTAAAATAAAACTTAAAATAAAACTTAAAATAAAACTTAAAATAAAACTTAAAATAAAACTTAAAATAAAACTTAAAATAAAACTTAAAATAAAACTTAAAATAAAACTTAAAATAAAACTTAAAATAAAACTTAAAATAAAACTTAAAATAAAACTTAAAATAAAACTTAAAATAAAACTTAAAATAAAACTTAAAATAAAACTTAAAATAAAACTTAAAATAAAACTTAAAATAAAACTTAAAATAAAACTTAAAATAAAACTTAAAATAAAACTTAAAATAAAACTTAAAATAAAACTTAAAATAAAACTTAAAATAAAACTTAAAATAAAACTTAAAATAAAACTTAAAATAAAACTTAAAATAAAACTTAAAATAAAACTTAAAATAAAACTTAAAATAAAACTTAAAATAAAACTTAAAATAAAACTTAAAATAAAACTTAAAATAAAACTTAAAATAAAACTTAAAATAAAACTTAAAATAAAACTTAAAATAAAACTTAAAATAAAACTTAAAATAAAACTTAAAATAAAACTTAAAATAAAACTTAAAATAAAACTTAAAATAAAACTTAAAATAAAACTTAAAATAAAACTTAAAATAAAACTTAAAATAAAACTTAAAATAAAACTTAAAATAAAACTTAAAATAAAACTTAAAATAAAACTTAAAATAAAACTTAAAATAAAACTTAAAATAAAACTTAAAATAAAACTTAAAATAAAACTTAAAATAAAACTTAAAATAAAACTTAAAATAAAACTTAAAATAAAACTTAAAATAAAACTTAAAATAAAACTTAAAATAAAACTTAAAATAAAACTTAAAATAAAACTTAAAATAAAACTTAAAATAAAACTTAAAATAAAACTTAAAATAAAACTTAAAATAAAACTTAAAATAAAACTTAAAATAAAACTTAAAATAAAACTTAAAATAAAACTTAAAATAAAACTTAAAATAAAACTTAAAATAAAACTTAAAATAAAACTTAAAATAAAACTTAAAATAAAACTTAAAATAAAACTTAAAATAAAACTTAAAATAAAACTTAAAATAAAACTTAAAATAAAACTTAAAATAAAACTTAAAATAAAACTTAAAATAAAACTTAAAATAAAACTTAAAATAAAACTTAAAATAAAACTTAAAATAAAACTTAAAATAAAACTTAAAATAAAACTTAAAATAAAACTTAAAATAAAACTTAAAATAAAACTTAAAATAAAACTTAAAATAAAACTTAAAATAAAACTTAAAATAAAACTTAAAATAAAACTTAAAATAAAACTTAAAATAAAACTTAAAATAAAACTTAAAATAAAACTTAAAATAAAACTTAAAATAAAACTTAAAATAAAACTTAAAATAAAACTTAAAATAAAACTTAAAATAAAACTTAAAATAAAACTTAAAATAAAACTTAAAATAAAACTTAAAATATAAACTTAAAATATAAACTTAAAATAAAACTTAAAATAAAACTTAAAATAAAACTTAAAATAAAACTTAAAATAAAACTTAAAATAAAACTTAAAATAAAACTTAAAATATAACTATTAATTATGTACAGATTATGATTTAAAACTTAAAATAAAACTTAAAATAAAAATTAAAATAAAACTTAAAAGGTATATAACATCAACATTTTGATATAATGAGTTAAATAAAACTTAAAATTAATCTATAAATCCAAACTTTTTTTTAATTATGAATTAAGAAAAATTAAATAAACTAAAAAATACAAACTAATCACTATCACTATCACTATCACTAACTACTACCCAAGCGATGTGTGGGTAATGAGGCGGAACTAGACCCGGCCATGTCCCAAGGGCTCGCAGGGTTGAAGAATTGATCCACGTTAAAGAGCGGCGGCTCTGCTGGGGCCTCCAAAGGAGGGTCAACCATATGCGGGAGCTCGACATTCAGTCCTCGTGTTCCTCTCACCAAACGCCCAACCCCGCGGGTATGTCCCGACCGGAGCCCCAAAGCATCCAAAAATGTCTGAGTCGGCGGGGTGTTGGGCTGTTGAGAAAGTGCCTGGTGGGATTCAACAAGCCGGTCCTGTACCACATTAAATCATAAAAAAAAAATTAAGTTAGTTATAATTAATATAAATTTACAAAAAATACAAATTCAAGTGTTGTCCGAGAACTTACATAAATGGGAGGAGCTCTTGCCTGCACCGTCCCATCGTGTAATGTGTGGGCCCACAAAAAGAACTCAGGCGGGGGCTCACGTTGCCCCTGATTACTACGCTGTATATACGTTAAAAAAAGTTATATATATGTATGTGTATCTCTCTCTCTATATATATATATATACATATATATATAAAAAAAATAATAACTTAATAAGCGTATTATATTAACTTTAAATGTCTATATATATATATATATATATATATATATATATATATATATAAACATAAAACAACATATATATATATATATATATATATATATATATATATATATATATATATATATATATATATATATATATATATATATATATATATATATATATATATATATATATATATATATATATATATATATATATATATATATATATATATATATATATATATATATATATATATATATATATATATATATATATATATATATATATATATATATATATATATATATATATATATATATATATATATATATATATATATATATATATATATATATATATATATATATATATATATATATATATATATATATATATATATATATATATATATATATATATATATATATATATATATATATATATATATATATATATATATATATATATATATATATATATATATATATATATATATATATATATATATATATATATATATATATATATATATATATATATATATATATATATATATATATATATATATATATATATATAAATATATATTAATATATATATATATATATATATTATATATATATTATATATATATATATATATATATCTTTTATACATACATATATACTTACAAGTACATATATATATATATATATATATATATAAATATATATATAGAATAAATATATATACATAAATATATATATATTACATACATCTATATATACTTACCCCCGCTACGCTTGCAGCCCCATTGGGGATTCCACCCCCAATTTGGAGGGTCATTGCCTGCACCGTCCCATCGTGTAATGTGTGGGCCCGCAAAAAGAACTCAGGCGGGGGCTCACGTTGCCCCTGATTACTACGCTGTATATACGTTAAAAAAAGTTATATATATGTATGTGTATCTCTCTCTCTATATATATATATATACATATGTGGATATAAAACGTAAAAATAATAACTTACAGCGTATTCATATTCACGCTGAGCGTATGACTGGCGACCGTGAGTACTGACAAGATTATCTTGTCCATGCCTGTTAGTCGCGTTTCTTTGGGCAACAAGCATCCGGTGCTCCCTGGTCCAGAAATGCAGTAGATCCCTCCAGACATCTTGAGGCATTCCATGCGGCGGAACACCTTCGAATTCCCCGAGTCTATCTAACCCACCCCTGTCGCTAAACCATTTCCCCTTGAATTTTGATTTTTTATCCCTGTAGTTCTTTTGGGCATCTTGACGAATCATGTTTTCAACAGCGACCCGTAAGGGGTGACCGTTTTCGTTATTTAGATACGGGTCCAAGTAGAACCGTCTCTGCAATTTTGTAGTAATAGTCAGCATCTACCCTAATTTTGTAATGACGTATTTAAATTATAAAATAAAATGTTTTAAACCTGGAGCCAGGGAATAAGTCCATCCCTGATGTGTGGGGCACCTGATCCCACGAGTCGTAAGTATGCGGGACGGTAGCGACATATGTCCCCAAATAGCTCTTGTACCATTTGGAGGTGTCACCGATAGTCTGCCACCTGCTTTCAGCGGCATCAAGTCTAAGAGTTATAAGTCGTCCAGTCTTCTGAAACTCCCGCTCTAGTTCCTTGTTAGCAGCGGCAGCTCTCCCTGAGCTATTCCCTACAAAGCAAAAATATAGAATAAATATATATACATAAATATATATATATTACATACATCTATATATACTTACCCCCGCTACGCTTGCAGCCCCATTGGGGATTCCACCCCCAATTTGGAGGGTCATTGCCACCATCTCCGCCATGAACAACAGCCATTTTAACCTACATAAGTTATATACAAGTAATAAATCAATAAAAACATAAGTTATATACCATTTTAACCTATATATGTATATTTTTTACACAAATCTTATTTCCAACTTATTATTCCTAAAATTACCAAAATTTTCTAACAATTCATATCATTTTTAACTATAATATCATAACATTTCTATCACTAATTTCTAACAATCATATTAACAAAATGGTTTTCTAACATAATACTAACAAATCATATTAACAATAATCATAAAATTTCTAACAATCATATAATTTCTAAAAAATCATATCATTTTTAACTATAATATCATAACATTTCTATCACTAATTTCTAACAATCATATTAACAAAATGGTTTTCTAACATAATCTTAAAAATCATATAATTTCTAAAAATCATATCATTTTTAACTATAATATCATAACATTTCTATCACTAATTTCTAACAATCATATTAACAATAATCATAATTTCTACACTAATTTCTAACAATCATATTAACAAAATGGTTTTCTAACATAATACTAAAAATCATATTAACATAATACATAACATCTAACAATTTCTAACAATTTATAATTATGATAACATAACATTTTTATAACTAATAATAACATATATTAAAAATAATAACAACAATATAAAAATAAATGAGTCTTGTTAAACATACAAAGAAAACGTCGGAAAAGTGGGTCGCCGGAAAAGTGGGTCGCCGGAAATGTCGCCGCTAATGCTAGTCGCCGCTAATACTTCGTCTGAAAATTGGTCCGGGCGGATTTTCGCCTGAAAACTCGCCGGAAAATTATCCTGGCCGGAATTTCGTCGGGGGCAAAAGCGTGGGTGGCCGGATTGTTGATATTCAGAGGGTGAGGGGATTGAGGGCCGGAATATGGACTAACAATGGTGGATTGCCGGAGATTTTTTTTTTTTTAAAGCTTTTGTGCGTTTTTTCGTTGGGGAAGAAGAGGGTTCTGGGGGGGGGGCAGCCGCGTTTTAAAAGAAATTTGGTACACTATTAGCGGCGACGTCGCCGCTAATAGTGTGGGACCCAATAACTGACAACACCTTTGAATTCACAATTGTCAGTTGGGCCCCGCACTATTAGCGGCGACGTCGCCGCTAATAGTGTGGGACCCAATAACTGACAACACCTTTGAATTCACAATTGTCAGTTGGGCCCCGCACTATTAGCGGCGACGTCGCCGCTAATAGTGTGGGACCCAATAACTGACAACACCTTTGAATTCACAATTGTCAGTTGGGCCCCGCACTATTAGCGGCGACGTCGCCGCTAATAGTGCTGGTGGGGGTACCCTTTTTGCTCCGGTGGTGTTACGCGCCCCGTTTTTTATGGTATATGTGTTTGTATATATAAATATAATGTTTATTAAATTTAATATGGATGATAATGTAACATGGATATATTGATTTTAAATATGTTGGGTTAAAGCTAAAATGAGCTCAGTATGTTAGTTTAGTATGTTGAAACACTTTGGTGAGGTTGGCGGTATACTTTGGCATATTGAAAATACCATTGAAGATAGCCTAAACATTAAATAAATTATTGGTAAGATCGATAAGATTGTCACTTGTTCAGTTTAAATATGTTAGTGTGACAAAACTAATAAAAAAAATAGTAATAGACTCATTATTCATAAAGAAAAGGTGAAGACCATAAATGAAAAGAGGTAATTTTTAGGTGAAGTGTTAAGTCCTATAAGTGAAAGTGTAGATGAAGAGGGTACAGATGAATGATTTCACCTAGATGAAAAAAGAGAGGGGTTCACTTTAATTTATTTAGATTATTTGTTTTGTATTATTTTGATCGGATATAGAAAGATATTGTGAGATAAAATGAAGGAAAATAATTAATGTGTCTAAATTGTAGGCCTAAAGGTATACCTAATAAGTAGATATTGACACATGTCAAATTCAATGGTACAGATTATGAAAGAGAATATATGGAATCCATTATCCATGTGTCAATATTTGAATGACTTAGGCACACTTTTAGGCACATTTGTTAGGCATATTTATCATTATCCTAAAATGAATACTAAATTTAAGAGTAAATGGTTAAAAAGAAAAAAAAATAATGATAATGAGATGATAAAATTCCCGTAACATGAAAATTACAAGTGAAGAAGATAAACTGTTAAATTAAAAAATAAACTAGCCCCTCGACATTAGCTACGGGACCATTTTTGTGTAATCCACTCTTCTATTTTCAGTCAATTTATATTTTTTTTATTAAATTTAATATTAAAGATTTTCCAAGATCCTAATGAGATCCCATAGTCGTACACTCAACTGAAGAAAGATAGATACACACACACACACACTTATTTTTGTGTTTGACGAACTGTTTCAAACACGCTAATAATAAACGATCAAAAACAGACCAACAACTTCCTCCTCCTCAAATTCTCATAAATTCCTTCATCCTATCAAAATCCCAACAAACACCTGTTAGTTCTCTTTCTTTTATTTCTTAACTACTTATAGTATTTATTTATGTGCAGTTCAGATTACATTTTGTTAGTTCACCCAATTATAGTGTTTGTGTAGTTTAATCATTCATTCATACATATATAATATAATATAATATTAAATTTCTTCATTTATAAGCCGCATAGTTTGATAGTTTTGAATTTAATATTAGTCTTGAATACTACAGCAGCCCCATGTTTATGTTTAAAATAAAATGGTAAATAGTTAATTAAAATAATATCTATTTCAGGGGCTCATTATTAATTACCTTCTTTTTTACAATTTATTAGCTCAGCTTTATAGTTAGCTTATTAAATTTCCATGTGCCATCATTAGTATTGATTTGAGATATCATCATCATACATTATACACAAACGGGTAAACGGATGAAGTTTTTTTTTATGTTTAGTTACCCGAGGAGGGCGAGTATTTGATTTAGATGTACACGTCCTAATTGGGTATCCCTGTGGCCGTTTTTGAATTCTTTCCCGGGCCCGCCTTAAGATGTTTACCTAATGAGGCTCTAACTTGTTAAGGAATCAGGTCGGCGACCTCCTTGGAGGTGGTTATATATATATATATATATAATATGATGTTTGACTATTTCTTGATATAATTTTGTTATGTGTAAAATGTGTGATAATTTTATATATGTGAAATGTTGTTTGTTTATGAAAAGAAATAATTGAAGAATCCAAATAGGAGGTGGTTAGGTGAAAGAGAGTGATTGCATTATATTATTATATATACGAATGGACGGGCTAAAAAAGGACGGACCAGTTATAGAAGCTAGTGATGGTATAAATGAAGATGCTACTAACAACAATGACATAGTTGACAAAGAAGATACAGGAAAAGAAATGTCTCCGCCTGTTGGTAATGCGATTCATAGGTCGAGTTCACGCCCTCAACTCGATCTTAGTGGTGCAGCCATTCAAGGGAATTTCGAAGAACGAGACCCCACGATTTTGTTGCCTAATCAATCTGATGATATATCCCATTTGGCATTAGACATTGGAGGTGATTCTTGTTCCGTGTAACTTTCTTTTTGTTAACATAGGAGGATGTACTTGTTCTTGAGTGTTATTATTATGTTTTATAAGTCATGCCATGGTATTGACATTTTTCTCGAAATATTCTTTGTACCAGGGTCACTAATCAAGTTAGTTTATTTCTCAAGACACGAAGATCATGCTGTCAGTGACAAGAGGAAGAAGGCTGCAAAAGAGAGATTTGGTGTTATGAATGGTAGCAGGAGAAGTTTTCCAATTCTTGGAGGGAGGCTGCATTTCGTGAAGTTTGAAACAACCAAAATAAATGCATGTTTAGATTTCATCCACTCAAAGCAACTTCATCGTGGAGGTGTTGCTCTTTCTTATTTACCAACATAGAACTCTGTCTTGTCTAGAGGTGGTAAGTTGGATGGGTTGGGTAACGGGTCAAACGAGCTGGGTTGTGTCGACCCCCAAGCATGTTTTTCCCCCATATTTCAAAATTTTTATAACTAATTTATGTATTAACTATGGTTACAAACAATAGTGTTAAGCGGAGTGTTTAAATAAAACGATTTAGGAGGTTTTATGCATCAAAAATAGATTCCCGGTGACATTCAAACTGTTTCCCTTTTAGCAATCTTTTTAGATTTTACCTGTTTGAGATAAACTACAACCCAAATCAACCTGTTCACCATAATAATTGGGTAGAAATTTCCACCTCTAGTCGTGTATTATGGTATCTATTACAAGCAAAGCTTATTTTTATTTCACATATATTTTACACCTAATTTAGCTTATTTTCTGTCATGTATAATTTGAATATCGGTGTCGTCATCCTCCAATAACAGAGAATGATAATGCAGTAATCAAGGTATATACATTCCTTTTTCATTATTGTTAATCTTTCTTTGGTCTATTGACTAATTAGAATGTTTGAGAAGGCTACAGGTGGCGGGGCATACAAATTCGCAGATTTATTTAAAGAAAGACTTGGAGTTAGCATAGACAAAGAAGATGAAATGGATTGTCTTGTAGCTGGTGCAAACTTCCTGCTAAAGGTGCTACTGAAACCTTTTCTTTGGTGTCAATTTATCTGTTATGTTCATCCACACTCATTGTCAACTAGTCTTATATAAGTGAACTTCGTGCAGGCAATTCGCCATGAAGCCTTCACCCATAAAGAAGGTCATAAAGAATTTGTGCAGATAGACCATAATGATTTGTACCCTTATCTTCTTGTTAATATCGGATCTGGAGTAAGCATGATAAAGGTACTTTCTTTGTTTTTCTTTTGTTACTTCCATCGTGTTTTATTCCGCATATATATGCATGTAGTTAAGGTTCAAATGTTGAATTAATGTAGGTTGATGGAGATGGGAAGTTTCAGAGGGTCAGCGGGACAAATGTAGGTGGTGGTACATATTGGGGATTAGGGAGACTGTTGACCAAGTGCAAGAGGTTACCCTTATCTTTTGTCCACTTCCATACAAATCTTTCTTTTTCACATTGATGAATTTAACAATAGTATTCATCCTACAGTTTTGATGAGCTGCTCGAGTTGAGTCAAAGGGGAGATAATAGCTCTGTAGACATGCTTGTTGGGGATATTTATGGGGGGTTGGATTATTCAAAGGTAAATTGGTTTCAGTATGCAAGTTAATAGATTTTCAGTTATGTCCTTTTGTGGAACTAGAGGGGCCAATTTGGGCCGATCAGCAGGTTTGATGAACCATCAAACGAGTACTTTCTGATATTATCGGTGGGGTTAACCTAGAGCACACTTATTTCAAATATTTTTATCGTTAAAAAAAATACTTAGCATGTCAAATACGATTACAAACATAAGATTATTTCAATTATAATTTAATAGTTTTCAGTGAAATGATTTTGGAGTTTATAAATTAAAAATTCGCCTTGGGCTACTTTCGATCAAGTTTGCCCCTTTGACTTGATTCCTTTTTAGCCATTTTTTAAATCAACCTTGAGCTGTTAGCGATAAAATATAACCCAAATGGACGCTTGAGATTGCCACCACTTTATGCAACTCTTAGTCGTAAGGAAATTTAATAGCTTTTCACTTTTTTCTCCCTTAACATAGTTACCCTTGATCTCTCATGTCATTACAGATTGGACTCTCTGCATCAACAATTGCTTCCAGTTTTGGCAAGGCAATTTCTGAAAACAAGGAGATTGAAGACTACAGACCCGAAGACATTTCTCTGTCTCTCCTCCGTATGATCTCATACAATATAGGGCAGGTATAATATACAATGACATCGTTTTGGTATGCAAATTAGGACATCTTTTGCGTACTACAGCATTATGAAGATCAGGTTCTATAAGTGTAATACAGAACCATGACATGCTTATAAGAACATATCTTTTCCCCCCTCCTTCCAAATTTTGTAATTAATAAGGGTGTTTAAAAGTTGTAGTACATAAAGTAATAGTTCATAGTACTTTATTTACTAATGTTTATGTGCACATGTGTACTTAGTTGGCTAGTTATGCAATGTACCTAATGTAGCAAGGTATTGAATGTTTGACCACATGTGATATGGCCATCTAGTAAGATTAGATTAGTCTCCTTTAATAAAGATAATGGAATTGATTACTACTGGCTCTTGTCATAGAGTATATAAATAGTGAAATGACCGAGAAATTGAATAAAACTTTGACAATAGCATCTTGACTTCACTGGAGAAGTAAATATGATTCTGTTTTTGGTCATTTGAGTTTGCACAAACTCTTTTTTCATAATTGTTTTGTTTTATGTGGGTGAAAATAACAGAAAGATAGGTGCATAGAAATAACAGAAAACTAAGAGTGGCAACTTGTACAGGCCGGGTGGGTTGGTTACGGGTTTAAGCATGTTCAGGTCAAAATGACTCATTGCATGTACCGGCCTAATTGTGTGGGTCGGATTGGGTTGGATGACCCAAAACACTTTTATCCAAATTTTATAACATTTGAATATATAGTTAGTGCGTCATATATGATTACAGAAATTTTATTCTCTCAAATACAATCTAAAATTTTCAATAATATAATCTATTAGGTTTTTGTGCATCAAAAGACATTTTAGGTGACTTTCAGGTCAATTGACACATTGTGTTAAGTTAAACTTATTTTTTACCTGATTAACCCATTAGAGATAAAACATGACCCATGTATCCTAACGAGTCTTTCTATCAGTTTATTTAACCTATTAGAGATTAAATTTTGAGTAATATAATCTATTAGGTTTTTTGTGCATCAAAAGACATTTTAGGTGACGTTTGGGTCAATTGACACATTGTGTTAAGTTAAACTTATTTTTTTACCTAATTAACCCATTAGAAATTAAACATGACCCATCTGTTAAGTTTAGTGCTTTTCATGTATCTGACTTCAATTTATTTTTGTAGATTTCTTATTTAACCGCATTGCAACTTGGAATCAAGCGTATATTTTTTGGAGGATTTTTCATAAGGGGCCATGCTTATACCATGGATACTATTTCATTTGCTATCCAATTCTGGTAGCCCTTCACTCTTACATTGTTTGGATAATATTACTATTTTTTTCCATTGTGATTCTGTTCAAGCTAAAAGTAGCAACTTCCTCCCCTGAACTTGTGATAATTATGCATCAAGGTCAAAAGGAGGCGCACAGGCTATGTTTTTACGTCATGAAGGTTTTCTGGGAGCTTTAGGTGCATTTATGAGTTACGAAAAACATGGATTAGATGACTTAATGGTTCATCAGCTGGTGGAAAGGTTTCCAATGGGTGCTCCATACACTGGAGGAAAGATCCATGGTCCTCCACTTGGGGACTTAAATGAGAAGGCAAGTTTATGTTCACAAACATAACATGAGATTTTATGATCAAGGAAGTTATATATAGTTTAACGTTAATGCCTGATTTTCAGTTTTTAATTAACTTTTCTTGTGGAATCTGATGCAAATTGATAACTTTAAACTTGATGCAAACCTGTTTCACTAATGTTCATGTGAGCATGTTTCATTGCTTTTGAAGGGATGGTACAAGGTTCAGAATCTTGTGCGTAGCAATCGCAGAGGGAAAAAATATTGTGTTACTTGAGTGTTTAGTTTCTTATTGTAACTTTTTCTTAAAATCACTTTGTAGTATGATTCTTGTTGCCATATGCATTAACTGTAATGATGAAAATAAGACAATAATGTATGGGTTATCCAGAATTTGTGTTGTAATATTATTAGTTTCATATTCAGTACTAAGAGAAATTGGGAAGTGCTCTTTATCTTTTAGTCATAACTTGCAATTACTTAATGTTGGACACGGATGAAAAAGATAGATCCTTTTTCAGCTACAACATAGTACAGTAATGTTGAAACTCATGTTAATCTGACATTCAATTATGTACACGTCACTGCCAAAATCCGAAACAAATCATCGTTCCATATGTAATAGAATACTTTTCTTCCCTATTAAAGAGAATACATTTAAGGCATTTTTTTTGTGCATTTCCAGAAGTTGACGTTTCTGTGACTGGAATTTGTGACATGGTAAAGGAGCAACCTAAACTGTTGATGACCAACATGCTGTATATCTGTTTACCACGTGGCTATAGTTGTTTTTAAGATGACACTCTTCTTTGAACTAGTTTATTTGGATTTGGATTTGGGTTGCATTTCCTCATTGTATATAAATATTCAAAATGTTCATGTATTTGTGGCCTGTTGAACTGTGTTTCTCTATATCATATGTTCTCATGGATTTGCTCTTGTAGAATCTTTATATTATGCTTTATTCTTTTTAGAACATTATTGTAAATTACTCTACTTATTGCAGATATCGTGGATGGAGAAGTTTGTTCGAAAGGGAACTAAGATTACGGCTCCTGTTCCAATGGCTTCTCCAAGAACTACTGGTTTAGGTGGCTTTGAGGCCCCTTCATCAAAAGGAGATGCCCTACGTTCTGATGAAAGTAATCTAAATGTTGGTGTTCTTCATCTGGTTCCCTCATTAGAAGTGTTTCCACTGTTGGCTGACCCTAAAACGTATGCAAATTACAGATGTGTGTGTGTGTGTGTGTGTGAATCTCTTAAATTAATTTTATTTTGCGGAGTTATTTCAAGTAAAATAGAGGCAGTTTGGTCCTTGATCGATGCTTTAATGTTTGTTATTTACAGTTATGAACCAAACACCATTGATCTTGCAGATCCTAATGAGCTTGAGTAAGTTTCAAGTTTTTGTTTGAATGAATAAGATACAATAAATATTATTGTTACTTATGTTGGGTATCCATCTTGTTCTAGATATTGGTTCACAGTGCTATCTGATCATTTACCGGACCTTGTTGATAAGGTAAACATACTATGAATCTCTTTGATTTAATTTGATAATATGCCTCGTATCATACAGTTTGAGTTTTGTTATTTTAATTGTTAGTATCGTTATGGAATATACAGGCGGTGGCCAGTGAAGGTGGAACAGATGATGCTAAAAGACGGGGCAATGCCTTTGCTCGTGCATTTTCTGCTCACTTGGCAAGGTATCATACCTAGGAATATTTGCCTTTCTAAAAGAAATATCTGAAAATTTATCAAATATCTCCCAACTTGTTAAGTTTTACAATGTCCACTTGTACATAACTAGTTAATGCTTAATAGTAGTGATAAATCTACAACTTCTAGCCATCTACAACAAATTACATATTTTACTGCACAATGTCCAGTTGTATAAAGCATGTATTGTTGTGGAAGGCTAACAATTGTTGTAGATTTGTTTAGAACGGCGAGTAAAACTTGTTGTAGATTTATATCTCCCCCTTTGATATAGGTTGATGGAAGAGCCGGCTGCTTATGGGAAATTAGGACTGGCCAATCTTCTTGAGTTAAGAGAAGAGTGCTTAAGAGAATTCAACTTTTTTGATGCATATAGTACTATAAAACAGAGGTAAAGTTTGCATCATGTTACGGTTATCTGTAAACTCGTACCAGTTTTAATAATTATATTTGGATCTTTCCACAGAGAGAACGAGCCATCTCTTGCGGTCTTGCCCAACCTTTTGATGGAGCTTGATAGTATGAGTGAGGTATAACTGCAGTCCATAATCTAAGAAAATTACTTTAATGCGGAAGCTTCATTTCTTGAAATTGTTTCTTTTGATTGATTTAAGACTATATATGTAAGAAATAGACCAACACTATGGGAGTTATCCTAAATGTACATTGAACTACCATATATTCAATGATGTGGAATTTCTTTCATTTGCAGGAAACAAGACTACTTACAATAATAGAAGGGGTGCTTGCTGCAAACATATTTGATTGGGGATCTCGTGCTTGTGTTGATCTTTATCACAAAGGAACGATTATTGAAATCTACAGAATGAGTCGCAAAAAGATGCAAAGACCATGGCGGGCAAGTGGATCAAAATATCATTTTGATACGAAACTTTGGAAACTATGACGAATAACATAGCGTTTGTGCGTGTATTTTAGGTGGATGATTTTGATGCATTTAAGGAGAGAATGGGTTCTGGAAACGTTCGTCATAAACGAGCTTTGCTTTTTGTGGACAACGCGGGTGCTGATGTTGTTTTAGGAATGCTTCCCCTGGCCCGAGAACTTTTACGTCGTGGAACTGAAGTGAGTAAATATAAACATACAGTTTTTTCCTATAATGTAAATTGAAACTATAATATAAATACTCAAAGTACCTTTTGAAACCACAACTTTGAGATAACCATTCTTGTAGGTTGTTCTTGTTGCAAACTCCCTTCCAGCATTAAATGATGTTACTGCAATGGAACTTCCAGAAATTGTGGCCGAAGCTGCCAAGGTTTCATAAACTAATGTTATTACATGCCTTCACTTTTATCAGATTATGTAATAGAAGTAACGATTGTTATAATGACAGCACTGTGACATTCTTCGTGGAGCTGCTGAAGCTGGCGGCCTACTTATGGATGCAATGATCAATGTTCAAGATAGTCCAAGAAAGAAGTCATCTTCTACTCCTTTAATGGTAGTCGAAAATGGATGTGGGAGCCCGTGCATTGACTTGAGGCAGGTCAGCTCTGAGCTGGCCGCACTTGCCAAAGATGCTGACCTGGTATGCTCGTATAAACATGGAAGAATTCGGTTTTTTTGTGCAAAACATTATTTTAGTAAGAGAACTTAACAACCTGATCGTGTGTTGGAAATTTTGTATCGTGTAGGTCATATTGGAAGGGATGGGGCGCTCTTTGCATACCAACTATAATGCTCGATTTAAATGTGATGCTCTAAAGGTAAGGAACCAAACCCACCACCAGTTTTAACCAGTAATTAGTAAAATAGTTGATGCCGTTTATGTTACTCTCGATAAATGTCTTCCTTTTTTGGGTGTGATGTAACATGCGGTTATGAATAATGTTTTGTGTAGCTTGCGATGGTGAAGAATCAACGGCTGGCTGAAAAGTTGATAAAAGGGAACATATATGATTGTGTTTGTAGATATGAACCTGCCTGCTAGCTGATACTTGACAAACATTTCGTCTTGTTACTCTAAGCTACAAATATACTTGTTAGGTTCCTACTATCCATGGCCTATCATCGGGTTTGACAATTCTTTTGTTATTGTATCATAACTCATAAGCTCGAAAATATATCATGTTTTATGCAAAAAAAGAAAAAGAAAAAAGGAAGTTGCTGAAATGTTTAACAAATAATTTGACATGACCTGTAAGAGTTGTGAATTATCGGTTTACTTTTAATGAATAAATACTTCCGAATGTTTGGATCAATTGGTTAACATCTTAGTCTCTAAAGACAAAAGTTATGAACTTGATTTATACATGACGGTATTAGGACTCGTAACTCGTGGAGGTCTCCTTAGGCTGGTCAATAAGGCTCGTCTTAACCACCACACCCCCCCCCCCCCCCCCAAAAAAAAAAAAAAATCTTACTCATCCACCATGACATGATAGGGAGGAGTTCATCATTACCCTTTCATCATCTTAAGACGAGTTTGTGGTGGCCGACGTAAGTTTGTATGTGGGTATGATTTTATTATTTTTATTTATTGGATGAGAGTGAGAGTGTGTGTTTGAGTTTATAAATTTTTAAATTGTTGATGGGGTGAAGATGAAGGTATGATAAGAAGGGAGTAGTTTTTAGGTGTGTTTTAGAAAGAGAAAACTGATATGACAGTTAAGATGAGATGATGACGACGTCAGGATAGAGAACGACCTTATGGTCGCTTTATCTCTTTTTTTCAGTTTTGTCAACTTTAGCTTTTTGAAAATAAAATCCAACTAACACATCCCAATATTACCCATTCATTTTCTTATTTTTATATTTGAACGAAATGCATTTTTGGTCCCTGTGTTATAATACCATTTGCAATCTTGGTCCAAACATTTGTAAAGTGGCGATTCTGGTGCTACAAATGGAAAAGTTTCGCAATTTTGATACATTTTTAACTTTCCGTCCATTTTGCTCCGATAGAGAGGCCATGTGCCAAGCACCTGATGGGCAATACTGTCTTTTTATACGAAACAAGGACCATTAAAAACACTAAGTCATACTTTCTATGATCTATCCATCCATCTTTCAAAAAGGTATTCATAGATGCTCGACATTATCATTTACACAAAGTCATAACAAATATTAAAAACACTTCACAATATTTTTTCTTTAATTTCATGTCAGCTTCAAATTGGTCTTGTATCTCATATAGATTCAACAAAAGTTTTGTTTTATGAAAATCTTCATGTCAATACCATTTCAAGATTCTTGATTGATATACTATGTTTCCCAGACCCAGCAAATAGATTTCGTGAATGATGAGATCTAGCAACACCCTAACCGGCCACCACCTATAAAAACGCCCAATACATTCAATCAAAGTCATATTTAGTTGGGATTGAATCGAGTAGGGAGGAGGCTGCAAAGGAATTGTCCTTGATGGATTCATCTAGTTGGGATCCATAATTGCAAAGGGGCAGTCAAAGGCATGTATCAAGATCCTACCACCGCCATCTCTCCGCCATAAGATCCGACCATCCCCATCATTCCGCCATCAGATCCGGCCACCACCATCATTCCGCCATCAGATCCCACCACCACCGTTCCGCCATCAGATCCGACCACCACCATCATTCCGCCATCAGATCCGGCCACCACCATCATTCCGCCATCAGATCCGCCACCACCATCATTCCGCCATCAGATCCGGCCACCACCATCATTCCGCCATCAGATCCGCCACCACCATCATTCCGCCATCAGATCCGGCCACCACCATCATTCCGCCATCAGATCCGCCACCACCATCATTCCGCCATCAGATCCGGCCACCACCATCATTCCGCCATCAGATCCGCCACCACCATCATTCCGCCATCAGATCCGGCCACCACCATCATTCCGCCATCAGATCCGCCACCACCATCATTCCGCCATCAGATCCGGCCACCACCATCATTCCGCCATCAGATCCGCCACCACCATCATTCCGCCATCAGATCCGGCCACCACCATCATTCCGCCATCAGATCCGCCACCACCATCATTCCGCCATCAGATCCGGCCACCACCATCATTCCGCCATCAGATCCGCCACCACCATCATTCCGCCATCAGATCCGGCCACCACCATCATTCCGCCATCAGATCCGCCACCACCATCATTCCGCCATCAGATCCGGCCACCACCATCATTCCGCCATCAGATCCGCCACCACCATCATTCCGCCATCAGATCCGGCCACCACCATCATTCCGCCATCAGATCCGCCACCACCATCATTCCGCCATCAGATCCGGCCACCACCATCATTCCGCCATCAGATCCGCCACCACCATCATTCCGCCATCAGATCCGGCCACCACCATCATTCCGCCATCAGATCCGACCACCACCATCATTCCGCCATAAGATCCGACCACCCCCATCATTCCGCCATCAGATCCGGCCACCACCATCATTCCGCCATCAGATCCCACCACCACCGTCACTCTGACCGTCAGATCCAACTATCGAGAAAACCGTCGATGTTTTCTTCTTTGTCGCATCTGGCCTTCTAAGGTTTCGGCAGTGGTGGATATAGGGTTTTGGTCGGAGTTAGTCAAGGTTGACTATGGTGGCGGCGGTGTGACGCAAAGGGAAAAGGTTGTTTTGATCGGAATAAAAAATAATCTCGGGGTAGTAATCGGGGGCAGGTGGCGGCGCATGGAGGAATTAGGGGGATTGGTTTATTTGTTGGTCAAGTTGGATTTGTATTCCGACAACGATGGTGATGGCAGTGGTTTTTATTTTTGGAAGAATAGTAGCAAATCTGAAATAGGGGGCTGCAATCTTCCATGTTTAATGGGTTTGTGTGAAATCATTTTTCCTGAAAAACCCACATCTTTGTTTTGATTTTGTTACTAGACATACCAACAAAATTCAATGATAATTCATCTCCATTCACATGCTGATTTCTTTCTGCCATAACTTCTCTCATAATGATAATAATAATATGTTTGTTTGATTCTTGGGTTTAATTAAGGGGCTATGATGAATTGATGATTTAGGGCTTTATTCGCCATGAAAATGGTGAAACGGGTAGGATATATGATTTTTATGGGAATCAGTTTTTGTTGGGTTTTTGCAATTTTGGTCCTATGCACATTAAATGGACGAATCTACCTCGCACGTGACACACGTGGGTCAAATAACGGAGCAAAATGGACGGAAAATTAAAAATGGACCAAAATTGCGAAACTTTTTTATTTGTGGTACCAGAATCGCCACTTTGCAAATGTTTGGACCAAGATTGTAAATGGTGTGATAACACAGGGACCAAAAATGCATTTCGTTCTTTATATTTTATTAATTTATACCCAACATATATTTAGAGACGTAAATATATTTAGGATAGGAATACTATGTGGGCATTTGGTCTAGTGGTATGATTCTTGCTTTGGGTGCCAGAGATGACGAGCTCATGTTTGTTTTGATTGACATTGTTTTTAGATTATTATCGTCATGGGTAGGCTCAATGAATCAAATTCTTACACGTATATCTTCTATATTAAACTAGTTTCTTTTCATTATGACCAACTTCAACGCATCAAAAATTGAGCAATAAGAAAAGAAAAAAAGACAAAGAGATATACTATAAAAAAATAAATTATATAATGTAGTTAAAAACTATAGCAGAGCATGTGCTTTGTATGATCATTCTTTTTCGAACTATGGGAGCAATAAAAAAATGATCTACTACCATCAAAGTTGTAATACCATTCGATGACTAAATCTAGATTTACTATTAAAAAATGTTATTATTAAAATGAATGAATATAGTACGTCTCTTTCAGCCGTAATCTTATTGTGTTTGGGTTGACAAAAAAAACGTAACTTATGTGATTTCAGTTTTCCTTATAAAATTCCACAATTAAATTTACTATATGTCTCGTTTTACATACAGAAAATATATACATATGCTATCATATTTGTTTTCTCGCTTAACTTTTTTTGATATTGCTTCGTGTCTTTGTTTTGATTTACAAAATTAAACTTTCGGAAAACGTTAAATATTTCAAGCTAATTAAGTGCACAACATACTCTTATGACCTCGAGGAAAGCACTCCAATTTTTCTTTAAAGATAAATTGGGATCATTGATAGGCTCCTAACCCATTTGATAATCTTTATTCACCATTAAAAAAACCCATCATAGGTGAAAAAAAATATGTTGGCCCAACATGAAACCCTAATATCTTTAATTAAAATAATAATATACCTATACTCGGCTTTTGATAAGAGATCATCTCCATGTCATACTCGTGTAAGACACAAAACAATGTTTGAAGAGTTGTATTTATTAAATAAAAAAGGAAATGTACTTCCACTTGGTTGGATATAAGGTAATAGTTTTTTGATAGGAGAGGTCCCAGGATCAAACCTTGAAAGGGCAGGATTTTATCCCTAATTAGTGTTGTGTCCTTGGGCGGCTAGTTAGGGGTTTTTCCGAGAAGGTATTTAAACTAGCTTATAAAAAGGAAATAAAGTACAACACGAAACCAGCATGGTATAAAACAGATCCCACAAATAAACCGACTTAAAAAAGTTACGTGTCCACTTTTCCAAGAAATCCCAAGGGGCATATCCGTAAATTCAATCATTTCTAAAATTTTCAATTCCTTGGGGGAGAGGATTTCTTAATTGATTGAAACCGACCTCTGTTTCATTATATATATACCGGTTGGCCATTGCCCCTAGTTTCCGTTGCACCGCCTTCTGTTATCTCGGCTATCCACCGTTTTATTGCTTCACAGATTTCAGTTGGTTGACGTGCCCCCCAATCCATTATTATATTCCAATGCATTCTTCTTCTTTCCATAACTTGATTCATAATCTGACTTCTTCTTCAAGTCCTCTACAGATGCTACATATATTTACACACAGCGACAAATACGTTCGTAATTATTTGTAAGTTTTTTTTATATTCTCTTCTCTTTTAAACTTATATTCACATATATATACCGATACACACATATATATATATACTTGTTTATTATATCTCTATATCTATATTCTGTTTACGCAATTACTTATAGATGCTCAGCGTTTTGATTACGCAGATTCATGTTAGAATAATATATATTTTTTTATGTTTTTCAGTTACAGTTCTGTTATCAAGCCTCAATTGTTAGTTTGTTAGTTAGTTTAGTTAGGGTGTTTTGAAATCTTAAGCGAAAACTTAGATACAGTTTTAAATATAAATGATGATGTCACTATTATCACCACCGGCTGCTGTTGATCCGAAATTGATACATAATGATAATGATTACGATTACGATGATGATGAAATTTCTTCGAAATTCGGTCCCATACACGTTCCGGTAATCGAAGGCTCTGTTTCTGCTGATGAAAGTGATGAACAAGGAGATACTGATTCTGACGATGAGGTGTCGTCAGTTATTTCGGATTGCGAGAGTGTCGTTTCCGGAAATAATCGAGCTGTGGAAGCTACACGGACGGTCGGGTTAGAAAGGACTAGTGATGGATTGGTTAAGCTGGATGAGAGTGATAAGTTGCATGAGATGATTGAGAGGAAATTTGTGACTAGGTTGAGTGAATTCGGAATTAAGGCTAAAGTCGAATGTATTCGTAGAAATATGTTTAATGCTAATGCAATTGGTCAAGCTAGATTAAGTAGCTTTCAGATATACGCGAAAGCTTTGGAGAAGAAAAACGGTAGTGCTGATGTTAATGTTAAGTATGCTTGGTTTGGTGGTTCGAAAGCTGAGATTAATAGGATTATTGCTCATGGATTTGGATATGAGAATATTGCCAAGAATGGTGGTTTTGGTCATGGTGTTGTTCTATCTGCTGATCATTCTCCACTTAACAGGTCAGTTGATTTTTTTATTTTTTATTTATTTATGGATTTAGTACTTGTTCTTCAATTTGGCATCATTATTTGTGATTTTGATAACAATTTAGTTGCATAGTATTTACAATAGAGTTTGGTTTTTGATCCAGTTTATGTTTATTACAAGTAGATTCAAGTATGATTACAACTAGAATAGTGGAAAACCAGTAATTTGTTCTGTCGACATCTAGGTGGTGATGGAATAGTAGACTTGATCTTAGCTCATGTTTACATCATGCTCTTATATGTGATTAGATAGATGATTATATAGTTATATACTTCGTAGTTTAATAACAGTAAGGTTGAATATATACCTTTCAAGAAGGCATTTTTTCCTTATTGGCATATTAGATTCTTAAAGCATAGGGTTATAGAAGTAAAAATGTAGATTCAAGTATGATTAGAACTAGAATAGTGGAAAACCCCAGTAATTTGTTCTGTCGACATCTAGGTGGTGATGGAATAGTAGACTTGATCTTAGCTCATGTTTACATCAATTTGCTCTTATGTGTGATTAGATAGATGATTATATAGTTATATACTTCGTAGTTTAATAACAGTAAGGTTGAATATATACCTTTCAAGAAGGCATTTTTTCCTTATTGGCATATTACATTCTTAAAGCAAAGGGTTATAGAAGTAAAAATATGGTGCATCAATCAAGGGCATTCCCTATTTTGATTCTATCCTCGATCCCTGAAAATTTATCTTCAAAAATAATGAAGTATGCTTAGGACTTTAAGAAGATGGGCAGTAGTGAATTGATTTGTGTTATTAAAGGCATGGAATATGCACTTCTTGATGGTGATGGAATACTGAATTTGATTCAATGATTTTGATCCATGTTCATCAATCTACTTTGATTATTTGATCAGATAAGTATATAGTTGCTATACGAAAAAAAAGATAATGGTATAGTTATAAAGCTTCTATTATAGGGTTTGATATACTTCTTGTTTGTTAGTAATAGAATTCTATGACATTAACTTGACATGAAACTAATCGCTCATGATCTTGACAGTGTCGAATCTGCAATTGTTGATGGTGATGGAGTCAAACACATTTTGCTTTGCCGTGTGCTAGTGGGCAAAACAGAGCTTGTGAATCAGGGATCCGCACAATTCTGTCCAAGTTCTGAGGATTTTCAGACCGGTGTTGATGACTTGGTGTCTCCTAAGAAGTATATCGTGTGGAGTAGCCACATGAATACCCATATATTACTGGAATTCGTCATAAGTTTCAAGGCGCAAATGAGCGTGAACAGTAAGTCCTATCAATCAACAAATTCATCATTTAGCAATCCATATAATCTAATGAAATAGTATAATTTTACTATATCAGTAAGTGGTTCTAAGTTAACCTTATGCACAATAAAATATGATCCAGAGCCTCAGCTAAATGGAGTTCGTCTTGAGAAACCTGTTTCCCCTTGGATCCCAATTCCGCAACTCATTGCAGCGCTTTCCAATATTTTACCTTCTAAAGCCATCAAGGAAATCACACAGTATCGTCACAGTTACATTGTAAGTTCTAAGATATTGTGTGCGTCTGTTAGAGGCTTGGGTTAAGTTTCTTGATCTTAATTGGCTATCTTATCGTTTGACAGGAGCGCAAGATATCTAGACGTGATATGATAAAAGGGATCAGAAAAGTCGCTGGGGATAGGGTGTTGTTGGTGGTTCTAAAGGATTTCAATGCACAGGTACACACTCATCTTTCTATAGTTGTTTTTGTTGTTAAAACTGTGGAATTGTAGTCAACAGATTAGTCTTTTGCTTTAAGACATGGACAAATTTTTATTTGCCTATTGGATTTAGAGTCTCCAAAATTAAAATAGTTTTTCACTTGTTCCGTTTATGGCATACTTCGAGTATGATATTAAAATATTACTCAAATTGGTCCAGTATGAGAATTAGAAAAAGGAAGGTCAGAATAGGTATACAAATTCTGAAACCATATCAGCAGCTTCAGACTCGGCAATTACAAATCTCGTGTCTAATCGTGATGTTTTTGATTATTATTTGCAGCGGCGATTCAAATAAAGGGTGGTTGCATAGAGTTACCAGTTTGAACAGAAGCTGGAGTGTTGTGTCAAGTGAAAACTAAAAGGAGAGTTTTAGACGTGTTAGGTTACGTTATACATTGACACTTACATTTTTACCCCGTACAATTTTAAAATCATGAAACCTATGGAGTTTGATATTGTCTTTGTTATAGATAAAGTCTAGAATATATATATATATATATATATATATTTATGGGGCCTTGATTTCCTTGATCTTGACCTTCTTCTGATTGCAGTTGGTTGTTAATTATGAATTATGTTGTGATGGTTGTGTTGGTACATTCAAGATGAACTGGAATAACAGGACATGATTACATCCATCATGTGTAATGGATACAAATGTACAAACATGGTTGACTTCCTTTATCTTGCCATCTTAGTTACGAGCCATTGGATTGTTCCGGGCTCAATCAAGGTGAACTGGAATAATGCGCTTATAAGCATCGTGTACATCCTTGATATTTTCAGTCAATTTATGTTATGTGCCTTTAATTATTTTTAGGAAAATTTGGTTTGGAATGTAGTGGGCTAAGATATTTTCAGTTTGATATCTTATAACGACTGATATAAGATAATACAGCTCACGACTTCACGAAGACTTCCTTTGCACCTTTAACTTCATCTTTTGATGGTTACACATGAAAGTAGCCGACTTAATTTTTAAGTAGTTCGCGTCAAATTTAGGGGAGAGGATTCCTTCAAGTTACCTTAACATGACTAGTCAGTCATGTTAAGGTGATCTTGACCCTTGATTGAAAATCAAAGACCAATATTCAAATATTATCTTTGAATTTTGTCCCTTGATTTTCAATCAAAAGTTAAAATTTCCTCAACTTGAGTCAAGTTGGGGAAATAACTTGAGAGAATCCCCTCCCTAAATTTAGATGGAACTGGAATGTTTGCATTTGTGGTACTCACTTCATCTATTGAATACTACAACCAGTATTTTCGATCTTTATTGTAGATAAGTATAACTTTTTTGCCTTGTCTGTAAGGCACTTTCTTAATCCAACATGCTTTACAAAATTCATGGTGTTGAAAGTGCAATAGACATCGTTATCGTACTCTCATTAATTCCAAAAATGGTGTCGACTTGATTGACATATAGTCTGATAGTCATATAGACCAACTCCTTACGGTCTTTCACTTTATCAAGCGTCTCGCAAAGGCACAAATCTTGTTCAGCTGTCCAACATGAAATAAACATTATTTGATGAATTTTTTTTTGAAACGGACGTCTTTGACGGGTGTTTTGTCAAACAAGTTTTCGGAAAAAAAAATTTATGAAACCGGGTAAACCGGTACTCCCAATACCGGGTTCAAAATTTTGGATAGAACCCGGTATTGGCAAAACCGGGTTCAAAAAGCTTGAAACCGGTAGTAGCAAACCGGTGTCGCAGTGTACTGACAACTGCAGTGGCATCTTTGACTGAAACAGTGGATGTGACATAAAGCCTGAACCCGGTTTTGCCAATACCGGGTTCGGCCGAAACCCTACACGTGGCGGATCGTGGTGAAACCCTAATTATGTGTTGTCTTAACCTAATATATATATATATATTAGTATTCATGTGATGATGTATCTTCAACCATTATCAGAATTTTAACAAATATTTTCAGATAATATTTAAACACCGGCAATCAATTATATTTCCAAAAAAATGACATCTTCATCATTCAACCCAATTATGGTTCAGTTAATTTGGGATGATTGTGTATCATTCGTAAATGGGATCCTTCAAAATGCAGATGCATCAAAAAGAAGAAGTTTTCCTCTTTTTCAAAGAATGAGTTATTCAGAAATTTGTGATGCTACTTAGAGTTGTTTTGGTGTTTTAAAACAAGCTTTCAAATTGCAATTATATTTATGGTATGAATTTAAGGGTGTTCCTTTTAGAAATTTAATTACTGATGATAATACTTTGGGAATGATTTATCATCTTGGTGATGCGCAATTTGAAGTGAGGTTCGAGCCTACTTTTACAAACCAGTTGTTAAGCTTGACTCAAAGTCAATGTTTTTTTCAACCGAGTAACCAGTCAGAAGATAATAAAGATCATGAAGACAATGACGATGATGAAGACAATGAAGATGATGAAGACGATGACGATGATGAAATTGCACCAACGGTTGATGAATTCGGTGATAAGGCACCTTATACAAGTGATGATACCATCGACAGATATAGCGTTGATGGGGATGTCTCTGGAGATGAAGATGATGAAGGAGCACATGTATAAGGTCACTTGGATCAGCAACAACATCTTAATCTTGAAGATGATGATGATGATCGTCTTATGTCATTCAATGAAGTTGAAGAAGATGTGGTATTTTGGTCGAAAGAAAAGAAATGTGATACAAAAAGGAATGGTCTTTCAAAGCGAGGCCGAACTTGTATACGCTGTTAGGCTTTGGAACATAAGAAAAAACATAGAACTTATTGTTCAAGATACGAGGCCACGGTTTTGGAAAGCACAGTGCATGACTAGAGGGAAGAATTATCGTGGTGTTATGGACCGGGTTCCATGTAGGTGGGTTGTAGCTGGATCTTGCAGAAACAATTCAGGATTGTTTCGTATCACAAAGTGGGTCGAGAGTCACAATTGTTATGGAGAAGTGATAGCTAACAACAACCGATGTATGACAGCAAGTATGATAGCTTCTGAAATTTTGCCCCAGGTGAAGGCGAATATAACTTATCAAGTGAAACACATCCAGGCACAAGTTAAAACAACTTTCAATGTTGATGTGAGCTACGCCAAGGCGTGGAATGCAAGAAGGATCGCCATTGAAAGGTTATATGGAACTTGGCCGAGTAACTTTGATGCATTGCCCAAGTATGTTGCTGAATTAAAACATGCCAATCCAGACACCGTTGTGGAATGGCTCCATTCTCCAAGCAGTTCAAGCCATATACAAACATTCAAGTTTGTATTTTGGACATTCGGACCGACAATTAGAGCATTCCAACTTTGTATTCCAGTGATCTTTTTTGATGGCACTCATTTGAAAGGCAGCTACAACGATAAGTTGCTAACTGTAGTGACGAAAAACTCCAATGGACAATTATTGCCTATCGCTTTCGCATTGGTTGATGAAGAGTCTAATGAAAGTTGGGGATGGTTTTTACAACTCTTTCAACAGCACCTCGGATCACAGCGGCAGGGTGATTTGTGTATCATTTCAGACCGTCACCAAGGCATACTTAATGCAGTGAACCAAATTGACGGGTGGCATCATCTGTATTGTTTGAGGCACGTTTGTAGCAATGTCATGTCGAACTTCAAGAACAGGCGTGTCAAAAATTTGACTTGGGTGGCCGGTTCCACATCCCAACAAGCCAAGTATTCTTGGGCGGTGGATGAAATCAGAGGTGAAGACGAGACTGTTTGGCCCTATTTGAGAAACATTGGTTTGGATAAGTGGACTCTAAAGCACGACTCGGGACTTCGTCATTGGGGTAACTTAACGACAAACATTGTCGAGTGCCAAAACAATATCCTTGGTTTAGCTCGTATGCTACCTATTAGAGCTTTAATTGAGGCCACTTTTAATTGGACAAGAGACTATTTTGTCTAGCAATACCGGAAGTCCAACAATTGGAACCCACCACTAGCTCGCAAAATGTGGGAGGTTTATCAGATGCGTGAAAGAGGCTCAACAAGCCATAGGGTGGAAGTGTATGATGAACGTCAAGGTTTGTACACGGTTAGAACAAACCAAAGAAATGCAAATGGCGAGTACATATACAATGTTGTCATGGCGGAAAATAGGAATAAATGCTCATGTGGAGCTTGGGAAGGAGCTGCTAATCTTCCAAGTAAGAGGTACTCAACCATGATGTGGATAAATCAGTATAATGTTGCACTTGCTCCCCTCCAAGACGTTCATTTCTGGGCAGAGGTAGATTGGAAGATCCAAGGAGACCCGACAAAACTGGTCATAGGGGTAGGAGACACACCAGACGGTACCGGAACGAGATGGATGAGAGTTCTACCAGTAGATCTTCAACCTCAAGACAACAAACTAGATGTGACCTTTGCAACGGATTAGGTCATAATAGGAAAACATGCACCCAAGAATTTCAATAATCTTGCCGAGTTATCTTTTTTTTTTATCTGTTTTTCTTATTGTGTGTTTTAAACTGAATTTGTATGTGTTTTCTTGTAATGTGGCAACTTTTAATATCAATTTTCTGTTTGTTTTCTTATTAGATATTCTTGTCACTTTATAATCAAAAACATATAAAACAACATTAAAAACTAAATAAATGAGTTACTTTATTTAAAACTGAAACGATTACATAAATAAGCCAAAATTAGACGTATCAAATCGGGAATCAGAAGAGTCGAGTGAACTATCACCATCATTACGGTGAATATATTCACCGGGCTCATAGCCAAGGTCTGCAGTTTCGGGGTCTTCTGTTGCGTATTTCTCTCCCGGGTCAGTCACGTAACCATCAGGCCGACTACCAACCGAGCAAAATTCAGCACTAAAGGTATACGCGTGCTGAATCGTGCTCGTTATTGAGGACTCGGAAAAAGTAAGATGGTTAATGGTTAGTTGCAACCATTGGACCTTCTGCTGCAGGTAGTCTCGTACCTCCTGTCTATTTTGGACGGTTGGACCACTGTTGAACGTTCTGCAATTTCGGCCTCGTAAGCCGACTTTCTCGCACTTAAACGCTGAATTAAAGCTGCCATGTCCGTTTTATGCTTGTTATCATCATTCATGTGAGTCCGAATGGAGTCTTTAGCTCCAAACCTAGTGATATTTGGGTATGCATCACCACCAGAAAATGATTGACCTGCCATTTCTGTAAATATGTATCTGAAAATTGAGTTGGGTATGTTTTTTTGAATGTTTTGAATGTTCAGAAAATGAGCAATGTTTGTATCTATATATATCATGTTTGTGTATTAACTCATAATAATTAATGTTTGCGTAAACTCATAATTGATGCATGGCTGCATTTTGTCGACGACATTCGAACCCGGTATTGGGAAAACCGGGTTCGCAGTGATATGTCCCATCAATCACGACACCTGCATGTTACTGTTGCTCTGAAAAGTTGTACGTCGTTCGAACCGGGCTTGCTAAAACCGGTGTCAAAGTGCTTTTTCTGAACCCGGTATTGGGAAAACCGGGTTCGAGCCATAATTTTGAACCCGGTAATGGGAGTACCGGTTACCCGGTTTCATAATTTTATTTATTTTTTTTGCAAAATCTTGTTTAACAAAACACCCGCCAAAAACGTCCGTTTCAAAAAATATTTCATTATTTGATCTCTTGACATAATTTATGTACGGTGGTTAGTCAAGTATAATTGTCTCCTTTTCGTTCTAGGATATCAATCTTTTGCTCTGCTTCTATCTATGACCTCTCTTGTTTAGCAAAATAAGTTGTTCATATTATTATAGGTTTATGTGAACATTTCATAAAACTAGAAGGTATATAATTTAGATGGTTCGCGACATTATACTTGTTATGAAAATAATTTAAGCTGGTTAATGGAAATCCAAGTCGAGGTTCATTGATAAAAAAGGTTCACAGCTTTGAATGGAATAGATATACTGAAATAGGGGTAATCATCTCCATCGCAAGTTTTTAACAAATACTTTTTTTACTTTTATCCTTGAATTTTAGAAAATGCACACCATAAATATTTCCTGGGCAAAACATCCATGATGGGTATTAGCCGGCCTATTGAAATATTATTATATTCTTCTGCAAAAAACCTGTTCTTTTACTATTAAAATAAAGATTTCCACTTTTTTATATGCCCATGTCCAGAAAAAAGGTACAAAACAAAAACAAAGTTGAGAGCATACGGTGTGTTTTCAAAAGTTTTTTATGAAAAAAGTGTAAGAGGTTTTTATAAAAAATCTTTTCTTCCCAATGGAAAAAAGCTTTTCAAAGTTTAAAGTTTCTTAAAACATAATTGTTTAAACCAAAGATTAAATGAAAAGCTCAATATCCATCAACCTATATGTTATGTCTTCGACATATTTTTGTACTACATTAATTTATTTTAATTAACAAAAATCTTTTGAAAAACATTTTTGTAAAAACCTCTTACAACCTCTTACACCTTTAAAAAAAAAAACTATTGAAAATATACCATTGTGGATGCCTTGACAAGCATCTGATCGAAGGTTAAAACCTTTCTTGGATCCAAGGATACAGAATTGTTTTTATCAACTTTTCGTTTACATTTTCATATATTTTGAGTAAAAATCTCTACAAATGGTTTTTACATGTTAGGCGTTTGTACGAAGTGGGGATATACCACTTGGACCTCTATCACATTTAGACCATCTCCCATCACATTTACACCATCTCTAAATCCCTAATGGTGTTTCAATCTTCACGCATCTTTAGCGGACACATGTGACTATCATATTTTTACAAAATTTTGACATTTTTATAAATCTTTAAAATCCTTAAATTTATCATCATTCATACAAATATCCTTAATATCTTTACATTTTTCACATTAGCACGCATATTTCATATGCAAAAAAAAAAGTATAAAGATGTATAAGGATCAGATATTTAGTTTAAAATGTCGGTTATGTTTGGCACAAGTTTTTCAAGAGCTTTTTAGGAGGTTTAGCTCTTTATTTTAAACTAAAAGCTCCTAAAATGTTAAAAGTTTTGTTTGGATGCAACTAGATTTAGTTTTTATTTTAAAAAAAAAGCTACAAAATGAAACGCTACTTGAAGTAGTGTTTTAAGAGTTTTAGCTTTTCGATGAAGCTTTTAATTTTTAAAGTTATACAAATACCTCTTGAAGTTGCAGTTACAGTTACCATACCAAACACTTTTAAAAAATTAAAGTTTTAACTAACAGCTTTATCTAAAAACTACAGCTTACAGCTCCAACTAAAAATTACAGCTACAAGCTACAATTACTTTTTCCAAACATACTTCTTTCAAATACTTGGTTAAGCATTTACTTTAATGATAATATATTCTTACAAAATACCATTGGATGGTCTTTGTTATATACTCTATTTTAGTTTTATTTTAGTTTGGGATTGATATGTAAAATACCAATAAGTCAGGGGGGTGTTATGTCAATATTTTGAATATTTGTTAGGTGGGCGGTTATTGAGTCAAAGGTCAGTCAACGGCTGTGTAGCTTCTGTATAAATACTGAATATATGGATATAATACAATCAGATAACTGATTGATAAAATATTCTTCTCTCAAATTCATACTTCTCCAAATTCTCTGTATCATTTTGGTATCAGAGCTCTCCGATCAGGAGCGCTTCCAATAACCGTTTTCCGATAACAACTCCGATCATTATTCCGATTAGGTTTTCGGCGACACCTATTGATTCTCTTCTCTTTAAAATCAATGGCACCGGAAACTAGTAATCAGGATTATGAAAAGTTGCAGAAGGAATTTGCACAAACTCATAAAGATTTGGCTTCTCAAATCGATTCGTCACTATTGATGAGAGCTACGATTGAAGAATTAACAAAAGAAGTTGATTTATTGAAGAATCAACGGCAGGTGACGGCGCGTAACGACGGAGATCGATTCAGTTCTAATAAGCTCACTAGACTGGTATTTCCAAGATTCAATGGCGATGATGTCGATGCGTGGTTGTATAAGTGCGATCACTTCTTCACCATTGATGAAACCTTAGAAACGAGTAAGGTGGGATATGCGGCGGTGCATATGGATGGACGAGCACTCTCATGGCACTTAGGATATATGAGATCTGGAGGTAAAGCTGTGGAGGAGGTTATGTGGTCTGATTATGCCAGATCCATAACTGCTAGGTTTTCAACCACTCAAATGGAAGATCCAATGGCTGCATTGAAGGCTCTCACTCAAACAGGGGAACTATAAGCTTATTGTGATGACTTTGATTCATTACTTACTAAGGTTAGTCTTCCAGAAGAACATAGTATTAGTTGCTTTATTGAAGGCCTGAAACCTGAGATTAAGTGTCCAGTTAGAATGTTTTAGCCTAAGACACTTAGAAAGACTTATATTTTAGCAAAAATGCAAAATGAAAGTAACAAAGCTTTAGGGAAGACTACTGGAGTTAATAGTGGCTATGGTTACAAGGGAGGGGGTGGTAGAACTATATCTCAGTTGAATAATGCTGCAAAACAACCTCTATTAACCACTCCAGTCAATTTAGTACCATCCAATGCCCTAGTACCTGCAAAAATGACCAATAAGTTGTTAAAAGATAAGAGATCTAAGGGAGAATGTTTTTATTGCAATGAAAAATTTGTGCCTGGACATATTAAGGTCTGTAAGGGAAAGAAACAATTTTTTTGATAGAAGTAGAGGAAAGTACTGAAGAGGAGGTAGTACAGGTGCAAGAAGGTGTAAAATGTAAGGATATTGTGGTTAGTAATCATGAACAGGCTTTGGTGATACAAGGCGAACCACATATCTCATTAAATGCAATTTTAGGCATTCCTTCCTACTCTACTATGCAAGTTGTTGGAACTATAGGAACTAGGAATCTGCACATTCTTGTGGACAGTGGATCTACACATAATTTCATGAACAAAGGTCTATCAGAAAAGATTAGGTGTGCACTTACTCAGATTCCACATGTTAAGGTCAGTGTGGCAAATAGATATGATATGGCTAGTGTAGACATGTGCAGAGCTTTTAGTTGGATGATGCAAGGAGATTGGTTTACTGTAGATATGTTGTTGTTGGAATTGAAAAATTATGACATAGTTCTAGGAGTGCAGTGGTTGGCTACTCTTAATGATATAATTTGGAATTTTAAGAGCTTAACCATGAAATTTACATTAGGAGGTAAACAGTTTGAGTTAAAGGGAGTTGGTAAGCAAGGAGTTAGTCTGTGCTCTATGGAAAAATTACAAGGCATGCTAAGCCAAACTGGAGTGGTCCAGGCTGAATTGTTGGCTTTGATAGAGTCCAATGGGGTCAATACAATGTGTCAACCCCTACTTAGAGAGAGTAAAACAAATGGCAGTTTAGAGAAATTATTGCTTAAGTATGATGACATTTTTCAAGTGCCAACAGGTCTACCTCCACAAAGAAGTTGTGATCATAGAATTATCTTGAAGGATGATAAGATTAATTTGAACATCAAGCTATATAGATATCCTAGAGCACAAAAAGATGTCATAGAGAGCTTGACACATGAGCTGCTTGATACTAGGGTAATTAGACACAGCAACAGTCCATTTGCTGCCCCAGTAGTGTTGGTTAAAAAGAAGGATGGCTCACGGAGAATGTGCATTGACTATAGACAACTGAATGCAGCCACCATAAAGGATGTGTATCATATTCCTTTGATAGAAGAGCTTCTAGATGAGTTACAGGGAGCTACCATCTTTTCAAAATTGGATTTAAGGTATGGTTATCATCAGATATGGATGCATGAGCCTGATATCTACAAAACTGCATTCAAGACTCATGCTGGTCATTTTGAATTCTTGGTGCTACCATTTGGTCTAACAAATGCCCCAGCCACATTCCAATCATTGATGAATGACATTTTTAGACCAATATTAAGGAAATCTACCTTGATATTCTTTGATGATATATTGGTCTATAGTCACTCATGGTCCCAACATATGGAGGATTTGGAGTTGGTTTTATCCATCATGAGAGAAAATGATTTGAAGGCAAAGAAATCCAAGTGTGCTTTTGCAGGAGAAAGAATTGAATATTTAGGACATGTCATTAGTAAGGATGGGGTAGCTACTGATCCAAATAAGATTAAGGCCATTGTAGACTGGCCAACTCCTTCTAATGTAAAGCAACTCAGGGGGTTTTTGGGTTTGGCAGGCTATTACAGAAGATTTATCAAGAATTTTGGTATAATTGCCAAACCTTTAACTGAGTTACTCAAGAAGAATAACTTTTCTTGGACTTTTGAAGCTACAGAGGCTTTTAATCAGTTAAAATTGGCTTTAAGCAATCCACCTGTGCTCAGTATGCCAAACTTTTCCAAGGTGTTCATAATAGAGACTGATGCTTCTGGAAAGGGATTGGGGGCAATATTAATGCAAGAAAAACACCCAATTATCTTTATTAGCAAGGCTTTGTCTGCAAGACAACAAGCATGGTCTGTCTATGAGAAGGAATTACTTGCAATTATTATGACTGTCAAGCAATGGCATCACTACTTGATGAGCAATCACTTCATCACCAAAACTGATCATCAAAGCTTGAAATACCTAACTGAGCAAACCAGAAATGGCAGATGGGTTATCAAGAGTTGATGAATTATGATTTTGAAATTTCTTACAAAAAGGGAAGTGAAAATATAGTGGCAGATGGGTTATCAAGAGTTCAAGGAATGTCACTACTGCAAATGAATATTAGTACCCTGGATCCATTATTATTGGGTAGAATTCAAGACTATTGGCAAAAAGATTTTGAGGTTAAGAAGGTGTTAGACACTCTGCAGCAGGGAGGTAATGTTTCCAACAGAACATGGGATGGTCAATTACTTAAAAGAAAGGGAAAGCTTGTCATTGGTAGGGTACTTGAACTGAGAAGAGATATTATGTCTCTTCTACATTCTTCAGTTGTAGAAGGGCATTCAGGAGTGGTGCCTACATTGACCAGAATTAAGGACTTATTTTACTGGAAGGGATGTGTAAAAGATGTCAAACAGTTTGTTGAAGAGTGTGGAACTTGTCAGAGAGCCAAGTATGAGCTGGTGGCATACCCTGGATTGTTACAACCTTTGCCAGTCCCTCAATCCATTTTTACTGACATTTCCATGGATTTCATATCTGGACTTCCAAAAATCCAGGGTAAGGACACAATTTTGGTGATGGTAGACAGGTTAACTAAGTTTGGTCATTTCCTTCTCTTAAGTCACCCTTTTTCAGCAACAAAAGTGGCAAAAGTCTTTACGAATAATATATATAAAATCCATGGTGCCCCTGCTACTATTGTGTCAGACAGAGATCCCATATTTCTTTGCCATTTCTGGAAAGAATTTATGAGATTACAGCGAATACAACTGGCTATGTCTTCTGCTTACCACCCTCAGTCAGATGGACAAACTGAAGTTCTTAATAGGTGTTTGGAGGCTTATTTGAGGGCAATGTGTTTAGACACACCTCTAAATTGGGTGAAATGGATTCCATTAGCTCAACGGTGGTACAATACCACATGGCATTCATCCATTAAGATGTCACCGTATCAAGCACTCTTTGGGGTCAGACCTCCCACTCATATTCCATGCATTCCTGGTGACACTTCTATAGCAGCAGTGGAAGAACTACATAGGCAAAGAGAACGTGTAATTCAAAGACTCAAACAACATCTTGAAACTGTTAGAAATCGCATGAAGCAGGCAGTAGATCATCACAGAAGTGAAAGAGAATTTACTCCAGGAGAATGGGTTTATGTAAAGCTGCATCCTTTTGCTCAGCAATCAATGAAGGCTCATCACAAGCTGTCTTGCCAAATATTTTGGCCCATATTTGATTCTGCAAAAGATTTGGGTAGTTGTGTGACAACTCGTAATTTATTAACAACGGGTTAGTCTAAATCTCAGTCATTATTATAATCTCGTCTAATTTAGACGGTCATGGACGTGAAAATTATTAGACAATTGAACTTTTGGGCTTAGTTCAGTTAGACATATCCTGATGACGTAGACTATTAGCTATCTAGACGAATGCTCAGTCTTAAAATAACTTTAATTAAACATTTAAAGGTTATGTCTTGTACACAATAAATAGACTGTCTAGACTTAATATTTTAAAGTTTACTTTGACGAAATTTTATTTACTCGTTTTAATTTAAATAACACGAGAAGGAAGGAAGGAAGGAAGGAATGAATGAATGAAGACGGGGTTGTAAAGCAAACCATGTGTTTTTATATTTCTTATTAACCCGCCAAATAATTGAATATTGTTTGTATATCACTACTTAGTGGTATTTGGTTTTTCTGTTATTTTATGGGTAAATCTCAACTTTTTAGTTTAAAGTTTTATTTTTATAATAGACTAAAATTTTCATAAAAAACATTTACGAGTTTAGTAAACTAAGTTTATAAATTTAAAGTAAGCCATAAAGCTTGAGCTTATAAAAGATACACAAAACTCAAATAAGAAAAAAGCTAAGCCAAACATGCAACACCTTCTCATTGAATAATATTTTTTTTAAAAACTAATCAGGTTTGTGAATTTAATCGAGTTCGAATTAGTGGTCTCGGGTTGGCGAATCAAAATGGTTTGATAAATTGGTGGTTTGATTGTTTTTTTTTTTTTTTGTCTTTTTTTTTAAGTCAGATAGGTTGGTCTCAAGTAAATGAATTAGTGGGTTGAAAAATTATCAAGTTGATGAGTCAATCGTTCAACCTATTAGATGAATTTTATATAATGTTATAATATTTTCGGGTTGACTGGTCAACTTGTTAACCCAACTAAAAAAAAATTAGATCGGTAGAGTTAACAGGTTGGTGGTCAACAAGTCTAGAATACATAGTCTTAATCTGACTTTTTTAGTTTAGTTTCAAATTGGATCGATTAATATCAGTCTAACGTAATGATGATCTATTAAATTTTGACAACATAATTAGATTGACATAATCATGTCTTTATGCTCCTTTGGTTCCAAGAGGCTACATGTAGTACGTATCTTTTGATCAAATCTCCAACTAAACGGTTCACTTATGAATAGATCTCACGATAACCTAATTATAACGAAATGCTTTTATGGTAGTCCATAAAACAATTGTGATAAAGAAGATGCCAATAGACCTAGAATAAGACATTAAAAGGTATGCCAATAGTAAAAGATTTGTATGCTAGCCGAATGATACTTTCAATTCGATTATTTCGCTTAGTTTTCTATGGCTTTCTAACCGGGATAGGAAGCGTAATTATGAGTGAAACACTTGGCTTGCGAACCCCTTGGAGGCTGGTTGAAGTGGTTATGTTGTTCGTGCTTAGAAGTTATATGTGCTGCGATACTCGGGTATGACGTGATTTGTTTGCTTGCTGCATGGTGTTTTTTTCCTTTCGACCTTCTTCTATCTTGACATGTTGTGGCTTCTTGTTACCTCAAGGCATGGTTGGGATTTCACAAAAAACACAACGAGGTGAAAACTGGTGGCTCGGCCTTCGTTGGTTGGAAGTTTTTCTCGTGTCTTCGGAAGGTAATTGGCACGAGTTTTTTCACACCCTTTGAAATCCTCGCAGTTAATGTTTTGAGACGCGTCTAGAAATTGTTATATTTGTTTCATTTCCAGATTGTAATTGTACATGTTTTGTATCATTTGGCAACTAGTATTTTGCTAGCTTTGCTTTACTCATATAATATACTTGTTTTTGCCGTTCAAAAAAAAAGTTATGTACGTATCTTACGTTTAATATAGATATTTAAGATAAAGTTAAATTAAAAAACTTTAAAATAAACAATTCACGTGATCCGTTGGAAATCGTCACGTCTTATGTGTGTATGGATCTCTTTTTCCCCCCTACATTCAAATTTATGTTATATATCTATATATTAACTAAAACAGTAGTTACCAAACCTCTTTAAAGCCCTCCCAAACCTAATTCCGAACCTCACTAAACCTTTATTTCATCCCAAACCAGCCACATAAATCTAAATTATATTATTTTATTATTAAAGATTAAATTAATACGGAGTATTAAATAAAAACCAATGTTAGAAGGCGCTGACCTAAACCCGGATTCTAAACCCGATTATATTCCTCCTCCTCATACTACAAACCTCCTCATATTCTTCTCTGATAAACCCTACCCCTCCTTTATTTTGTCTCTCTTTCCCACATCGCCCCGCTATGGTGTTACTGCTTCCCTATCTCCTCATCTCCACCATTTATGGTGTAAAGTCCCTTCTTTCACAATTGATGGTTCAAAAAACTTTAGAGGTATATTTCAATTACTTAATTTAGTCAATATTTAAATTGAATGTCTCATAAATTTTATTTTACTTTTTTTGTTGATTAACTTTGTTTATATCATTTAGATCTAATAAATTCGTCGGTGTTTTTATTATTTTATAATAATAATGAACTATTGATTAGTTTTTTCATTGAAATCAGGTACAAGATTTTTATTAGTAGGGATTTTGTTGTTTTAAAAAATATATATAATCTTTTGGTAAATATGTGTGTGTATTTTGTTTAAACTTAGACAACTACTAGATGCTACATTAATTTATGGGCAAGGCATTTTCACACTCGCGTAGATTTTTAAGTAGGGAGTGGAGACATTAAGGATCATCTAGCAATGTAACTGCTTATCTATATTCCTTAAGTTTTCTTTATATGTTTTTTTTTTTGCTCTTTGTATCTGGTCAAGTTGAAACTTAACTATTGTTTAAGCTGGCCACAATTAAATTGCAAGTAAAGAAGTTTGTTTCTTATTGAAACTGAAGTTAATTATGTGTTGTAATTGAGGATTGTTATTATTGTAATTGAGGTTGATGCAGCGAGAACTGTTATGAACCAACTTTATAAGATGAATACAACACAAGATGGATGGTTCTATGAGTAAGTCTACGAATTATTTGCGGTCCCCTATCCTATTTTGACAGCCCATTTTGCAATATATTTACTCATCTGTTTTAGTGAATTTTAGAAAATTTTTGTGTCAATTATCTAATTTTATCTATATCATTATTCATTCAATGTACAGAGAAATGGTAATTATAAGAATTGAAGATGACTTGGTCAGACCAATGTGAATATACCAAAAATGCACTACTCATTATTTAATGGATGCTTTTTAAAATTCATAGATTTTTTTATGGGCAAATGAAATGATACAAGTTTTTTTAAAACATCACTCTCTTCTCCTGTCCAAAAGGTTCTGCAAATTTTATTTGTCAAAGGTAATGCCTTGATCCTCCATGATATTATTTTTAGTGTATGCACACGCAAATGCCTCCTAAGCATTCAATGTGTGGATGATTGTTGTTCATACGAAGTTGAATGATTGTTGCTGTTAAAAAATGATTCATTTAGCGATACCTTTTATGTTTGCAATACTAATAGATATCATCTTTGTATGCTTATGGATGTGCGGACACTGGATATACATCATGCGCTTTCTAAGCCTTTAACATGTGTTTGGTTACAGGTGCATGCATTTGACAATGCCCTTGAATGCGGCCCCACAATCAAGCTTACAAGCTACCATAGGTGACTAAATGCACGACCCCTTGACCGACCCATTTGATTAAGTATGTTTTGCCTAACATATTGATTGTTTCATTAGTTAATGATTGTTTCATTTATTATTGTATGGTTTCATATGTAATATAGTCATATAGAATACCCCCCCCTTTTACATGGAATATAATCTAAATTACGTATTCTATATCATCAAAAATCAAGGGTACCAATTCATCACAAACTTACTGCTTTTGAACAACTTAACTTTAGTGTTCACTGTTTTGGGTGTAGCAGTAGGTTATCTAGGGAGATAATGTCTTCGTACATGATTGAAAGAATGCACATTGGTGTCATGCTATGATAAGAGATGACATTTATTTTTTTCATTGTGTTCAAAGTTTTTCTTTTTGTATAGCGATTCTACTCAATAGGGGTACAAATGCATGAATTTGAAAATTGGATAGTTATAACTTCTTAGTTTATCTTGATGAATAATTTATTTGTCTTAGCTTCCTTGATGCTTGCTTTCATCTGTGATGTTATTCATGATGGTGTTACCCGTTTGCTCATGGTATATGCTAATGTGGTTGCAGTTAGTTTTCGAGAAGTATGTAAAGGTTGTCAAGAAGATTAGGACGGAAACATTGGATGATGTTCTGTATCGGAAGACGATGGGATAGACTGTACTCCCATGAGTCCATGGAATTAGCATCGAAAAAGGATACATCCAAAGACGACAAAGAGAATGCAAAGGCCTTATGAATGGATGGTTCTTAACAGGTGAGGGGTTCGTGTTCATTAGCTGGCATTATAATTAACATCCATGATTCCATGTACCTGCTTCTGCACATAATTGATTTGGATGA
>CM067168.1:103263152-103465846 GCA_034093135.1 Erigeron breviscapus
TGGCTGCAAGTGGTTCTCTTCTGTTTTCTCGGGAATCGGTGAAAGTTCCTTAGGACCGATCGATTCGCGATTCCTACGACTATGTAAGTGCGGAATCCAAACATAATCGTTATTGAGGTAATTGAATGAAACACATAAATATGAAAACACGAAATCAATAAGAACAGGAGATATAAATCTGATTCCTTTATCATTAGTCGAATGATTACAATGAATAAATCCGTTTACAATACATCTACGATGATTACGGATTACAATCAACGAGACGACTCTTGATAATCGAATAATATGGGCGGCATCTCGAGGTATAGATCTCTACCTCGAGAACCTAGTGAATGACATCTGTTGCAACTAAAATCATTAACCTAAAACCGAAACCTAAGATCTCTATTTATAGGCTAGAAATGGGCTGGGCTTCAAACTCGTGGGCTTCCAAACGCGTGCTACAGTAACACGTGTTTAGTCAAACTCGTGTTACTGTTCACACGAGTTTGGTCTAAACTCGTGGCCTCCACACGAGTTTGGTCTAAACTCGTGGTCAACACGTGTTTGATCTAAACTCGTGGTCAACACATCTAGCAAAACAGCCCATTAATTGAGATGCATCGGACACAAAATGTGCACCAGAACGTGCACTTACAGTCTCCCCCTTGACCGATGCACTCAATTCATTCACCGATAATCATTAGCAATCGAAAACCTGCAAAAGCAAACTCCCCCTTAACTAATGATACCGGGTCTTCTTTTGTTGAGACTCGATCTTCTGACACAACACTCTGATCTTCAAACTCCAAAATCTCTGTATCTCTGTGACAACCAACTAACCTAACACATCTCATTGTAGTTCTCCCCCTCAACAGTAACCATCTCCGAATTAAACATATGCAATCTTCCTCCTGCTTGGAACTTTGCTCGAGACATTCCTCGACTTGCTTAACTGGCATATAATAGAGAAGTTGAATTTCCAACAATCAGCATCAAATCAATCAGCTCTCACAAAAATAAGAAACTCTGTAGCTTGAATCACAAAACGTAGTACCATAAATCCTGTCTCAACTAGCAGCATCTGACTTTGTCTTGTACCTTCACAATTCCACCAACCACCCGAAGTCTTTCCTATCAGATCTCCCCTTCAGTTGTATACACCGCCAAATATAAAGATCTTTAATCTCGCAATCACAATAAATGATCGCCTGATAATCATCTCTATTCTTGGAATATAAATAGGTTCAATCTTCAATTACTTAACAACAGATGACCAACTTCGTTGCTCTTAATATTTCGACAAAGTTTCCACAACTGCCATCTATTTGATACTTGAGCATATTTCACATTAAGCACACCATCATCTAAACACAGATCTTGGTTTGTCTCTCAAGTAGCACATAATTTTACTCAGAAATCTGAAATTTTTTATCTCCCCCTTTTCTCTGTAAAATTCTGAAATCTAGCCCTTCTGTGATATACCAATTACCAGTTCAGCTCAGAAATCTGTTGATAAAAGTATCTCCCCCCTTTTCTCTGCAAAACTTGGAAAGGTAGTATAAGCTTAGGTTACAAGATCTCCTATTCATAGAGGTTCTTCAAAATGGCCTAGAGCTCATTACAGCAGCAGCTCTTCGCCAAACAGGGTATATTCGTTTTCCCTCCAAATTTCCGAGGAAAAACACATTTACGTGAAACATTGGTATTCACGTAAATTTTTATTTCTAAGGCCGTGGGAAAAATTTGATAATTGCCGAAAATTTTCATCCAAAACGTGCCGAAATCGCACAAAAACGGACCGAAAATTTTTCGAACGCTACCAAACTTCAAATCTCCATGAATCATGCCATTTTAAGACCATGGACAAAAATTATTTTTCCCGCCAAAATACTTTTTTTTTTTTTTTTTTTTTTTTTTTTAGCTTTTCTACAACCCTGTCTTCTATGCTTCAATGTATCGTTGTCTTCTGCTGTGATCCTTCCACACCGAAACATACTTGAACCTCGATTCCATTTCGACAACTCAAACACGTTCTTGTGTTACAGTAAACACGTGCTTGGACTCAAACACGTGCTAGTGTTACAGTAAACACGTGCTTGGTATCAAACGCGTGCTAGTGTTACAGTAAACACGTGCTTGTGTTACAGTAACACGTGCTTGAACTCAAACGCGTGGTACACTAATCTCAAACACGTTCTCCAAACCAAACGCGTGCTAGAGTGACGTAACACGTGCTTGTGTTACAAACGCGTGCTAGTGTTACAGTAACACGTGCTTGTGTTACAGTAACACGTGCTTGTGTTATCAAACGCGTGCTAGTGTTACAGTAAACACGTGCTTGTGTTACAGTAACACGTGCTAGTGTTACAGTAAACACGTGCTTGTGTTACAGTAACACGTGCTTGAACTCAAACGCGTGTTTTCCCAAACGCGTGTTTTTCCAAACGCGTGTTTTTCCAAACGCGTGTTTTTCCAAACGCGTGTTACCAGTAGAACAGATCTGATCGATGTTCTTCATCCAAAAACCCTAAAAACGAACCACGAATCAGAGACATAAAGCCTCTCCTTCTCTGATACCAATTGAAAGTTCCTTAGGACCGATCGATTCGCGATTCCTACGACTATGTAAGTGCGGAATCCAAACATAATCGTTATTGAGGTAATTGAATGAAACACATAAATATGAAAACACGAAATCAATAAGAACAGGAGATATAAATCTGATTCCTTTATCATTAGTCGAATGATTACAATGAATAAATCCGTTTACAATACATCTACGATGATTACGGATTACAATCAACGAGACGACTCTTGATAATCGAATAATATGGGCGGCATCTCGAGGTATAGATCTCTACCTCGAGAACCTAGTGAATGACATCTGTTGCAACTAAAATCATTAACCTAAAACCGAAACCTAAGATCTCTATTTATAGGCTAGAAATGGGCTGGGCTTCAAACTCGTGGGCTTCCAAACGCGTGCTACAGTAACACGTGTTTAGTCAAACTCGTGTTACTGTTCACACGAGTTTGGTCTAAACTCGTGGCCTCCACACGAGTTTGGTCTAAACTCGTGGCCTCCACACGAGTTTGGTCTAAACTCGTGGTCAACACATCTAGCAAAACAGCCCATTAATTGAGATGCATCGGACACAAAATGTGCACCAGAACGTGCACTTACATCGGGGATCATTAGAAGCTCTGTATATAGCAGCCAACATAAGGTGCAGGGTTTTATCCATTGTTCATTGCTTATCTTTGACTCGAAAAGGAAGATTAATAACTAAAAGATTAATAACAAACTAGAGAGCTTCCATGATAGTGTTCACATAATTTTATCTTTTTATACCTTATTAAATCACATCTCTTTTTATCTTCCTCCAGGGAAGGAAATACAAGGGACAAACTCATTTCTTTCCTGCCACTCTTTCATTCCATTCCACTGTATGTTTTAGATCATTTAAACTCTGCTCCCATCTTTGTTTTTCTCTTTGTTTTTTTGTTCAATAGAGATCTAGTCGGATCCTTTACCCATTTGTATTTGAACATCTGATCCAATGAATTGTAGATAGAGGATGGAATTAGTATTCTCCAGATAAGTATCGTTTACCCGTCCAATACTAAATGCAACAATGTCCTTTATCGGATATCAGAATTAAAAGCAACATTTTACCTTTTTGCAATGTTTTAACATGAATAATCTATTTATCGAGTTACAAAGTCCACGGACATTTATTTTGGTGTACACGAGCTTACTCTATATTGTCATTGTTGATGTAAATTTCAGATGTTATACTAATAGTCAAACATATCGTTTAGCCATGTCTTGTCAAAATGGTATTTATTTTAGGACGGAGGAATTAATTCTTATGCATCTGACCCTAAGCCATTAAAAATTCTTCAAATACATTTTTGTATGTCGAGCTCTTTTCTCACCAAATGGAGGGAACCAGATTCCTATATTAAAAACAGCCGCTGCAGTACTGGCAAGGTGGTTTTCCCCAATTGTGTTGGCATTCTCTAACTTGTACTTGTTTACATATTATTTATCATGATTTGAGGATGATGCAGCGAAATTACTATCTAATTCTAACCATGGATGTTAGAATTAAAAACCTATTTTTTACACGTGTTAGACCTAAGGCATTGCTTAATAAATCCACATTTCCATCTTCCCTTTATCTCTTTTATTTTTGTTTTATTGAACTAAGAGATGTTGAAATGGACAAACAAGTGATAGTGACGTTAAACTTTCTTGTGTTACATGTTTAACTTGTTTGCGGTAAAATGCAGGTCATATGAGGCTTTTCATGGCCGGTCTCTTGTAGTGCAATTGATTCCGGCTGTTGGAATTATCGCTTTTACTGCATGGGGTCTTGGACCTTTAATGCGTTTTGGCAGGGTCCTTTTTCTGCAGGTATATATAGAATAAAGTTATTTTATCACTTTCATTTAAGTAATTAATAGCCTGATACCTTTATTACTTCATACAGAAAAATGATAATAGTTGGAGCAAGAGTAAAGAACACCAGGTGATGACATCTTATATTCAACCTTTGTTGTTATGGGGCGATGTTGTACTTATATGCAGGTAAGAATAACATTGTTGTAGAAGTTGTTAGTATGTATGATAATACCAGATTTTTATGCCATATGTTCTATAACAGCAACTCATATTCACAGAGTACTGAACCAGTTATCCTACCTTCTGCACCAAGCCAAGCTGTTAAACAGCGGCTTCTGAATTTTGTGCGTTCATTATCCACAGTATTGGCATTTGCGTACTGCTTATCAAGGTAATCTGTCTGAAGCTCAAGCAATTATTCTTTACAATAAGTAGGTAGTTTTTTACCATTGGGGCGGGGCGGGGCAGGGCAGGGCGGTGTATCTAACTTGTAATTTTGGATACTTAACTAAATTTTAGGCTTTACCATAAGTAGATACAATACAAGTGTTGCACAACATGAATGAAGGTACAATAATACAGTATATAGTAATGCATTCATCAGGATTCATGACATTGAGTAACCTTATGTGTTTGTTTTGGTGCTGATGTCCCACAGTTCAAGGCTGTGGAAATGATAGGCAGGTCATGGGCGGCAAAGAGTTTGGAATAAAAGAAAGCCAGAGGAGAAAGAAGAACTGTAGCAAGTGTGGAGGTACAAAACACACAATGCAAGGACGTGCGGTAAAGACTGAGTAACAAAGAAACAAAACACATCATTTGAGGTTGCTGTGAACAATACATGATGGATTTTTATTTTCATACTGCTTTAATTGTTTATTAATTATCTGTTCGGGTAGTAGTCATTGAACAGATGGTATTTGATATTTTGAATTTTTCAGACATTTATATGATCATTTTTTAAACACATGATGTCTCAATTACTATGGAATTACTTTGTCCAGGTTATAATCAAGGAAAAAGGGGGGAAAATGAATTAAACACATTGTGTTTTGGATTCTAAAAGATTCAACATGTCGAAACACATTGTGTTTGTAAAAGAACACCTTTTTAGAAATTGTATGAGTTTTTCAAAACCCAAACACAATGTGTATAATGTACAAAAACATCTTGTGTTTAGAAATTGTATGGGTTTTTCGAAACCCAAACACAATGTGTATAATGTACAAAAACATCTTGTGTTTAGAAATTGTATGAGTTTTTCGAAACCCAAACACAATGTGTATAATGTACAAAAACATCTTGTGTTTAGAAATTGTATGAGTTTTTCGAAACCCAAACACAATGTGTATAATGTACAAAAACATCTTGTGTTTAGAAATTGTATGAGTTTTTCGAAACCCAAACACAATGTGTATAATGTACAAAAACATCTTGTGTTTAGAAATTGTATGAGTTTTTCGAAACCCAAACACAATGTGTATAATGTACAAAAACATCTTGTGTTTAGAAATTGTATGAGTTTTTCGAAACCCAAACACAATGTGTATAATGTACAAAAACATCTTGTGTTTAGAAATTGTATGAGTTTTTCGAAACCCAAACACATTGTGTTTAGAAGTTGTATAAATTTTTCGAAACACAAACAAAATGTGTATAATATAAAAACCCTAAAACCTAAAGCTTAATTGCTAATCCGAGGGGAAAGCTACATTCTAAAAACCCTAAAAAATCTACACTCTAAAGCTTAATTGCTAATCCGAGGGGAAAAGATACATTCTAAAAACCCTCGACCTTCAAACCCTAAACCCTAGAGCGGGATGTAGTAGGGGACGGATGTATACGGTACGCTTTAGGGTTTAGGGTTTGAAGTTGTAGGGTTAGCCGGCTAACCCTACAACTTCAAACCCTAAACCCTAGAGCGGGATGTAGTAAGGGGACGGATGTATACGGTACGCTTTAGGGTTTAGGGTTTGAAGTTGTAGGGTTAGCCAGGCTAACCCTACAACTTCAAACCCTAAACCCTAAAGCTTAATTGCTAATCCGAGGGGAAAGATACATTCTAAAAACCCTAGAAAATCTAAACCCTAAATGCTAAACCCTAAAATGCTAAAGCCTACAGGAGGGGGACGGATGTATACGGTACGCTTTAGGGTTTAGGGTTTGAAGTTGTAGGGTTAGCCAGGCTAACCCTACAACTTCAAACCCTAAACCCTAAAGCTTAATTGCTAATCCGAGGGGAAACATACATTCTAAAAACCCTAGAAAATCTAAACCCTAAAGCTTAATTGCTAATCCGAGGGGAAAGCTACATTCTAAAAACCCTGAAAAATCTAAACCCTAAAAACCTAAAAAGGATGAGGGTTCCCACTCTAGGGTTTAGGGTTTGAAGCGTAGGGTTAGCCGGCTAACCCTACAATTTCAAACCCTAAACCCTAAAGCTTAATTGCTAATCCGAGGGGAAACATACATTCTAAAAACCCTAGAAAATCTAAACCCTAAATCTTAATTGCTAATCCGAGGGGAAACATACATTATAAAACCCCTTCAAAATCTAAACCCTAAAGCTTAATTGCTAATCCGAGGGGAAACATACATTCTAAAAACCCTAGAAAATCTAAACCCTAAATGCTAAAGCCTACAGGAGGGGGACGGATGTATACGGTACGCTTTAGGGTTTAGGGTTTGAAGTTGTAGGGTTAGGCTAACCCTACAACTTCAAACCCTAAACCCTAAACTAAAGCTTAATTGCTAATCCGAGGGAAAAGATACATTCTAAAAACCCTAGAAAATCTAAACCCTAAAGCTTAATTGCTAATCCGAGGGGAAACTACATTCTAAAAACCCTAGAAAATCTAAACCCTAAACCCTAGAGCGGGATGTAGTAAGGGGACGGATGTATACGGTACGCTTTAGGGTTTAGGGTTTGAAGTTGTAGGGTTAGCCGGCTAACCCTACAACTTCAAACCCTAAACCCTAGAGCGGGATGTAGTAAGGGGACGGATGTATACGGTACGCTTTAGGGTTTAGGGTTTGAAGTTGTAGGGTTAGCCGTACAGCTTAATTGCTAATCCGAGGGGAAACATACATTATAAAACCCCTAGAAAATCTAAACCCTAAAATGCTAAAGACTACAGGAGGGGGACGGATGTATATGGTACGCTTTAGGGTTTAGGGTTTGAAGTTGTAGGGTTGCTAACCCTACAACTTCAAACCCTAAACCCTAAAGCTTAATTGCTAATCCGAGGGAAAAGATACATTCTAAAAACCCTAGAAAATCTAAACCCTAAATGCTAAACCCTAATGGCTAAAATATATGGGCCAAAGGCCCAATAGTCTTTATAGATTTGATGAAGATTAAAGTATGTTTTCAATTACAGATTTGATGAAGATTAAATGCTAAAGACCCAATATGGGCCAAAGGCCCAATACGCTAAATGCTAAAGCTACATTCAATTACAGATTTGATGAAGATTAAAGGTAAAGTATGTTTTCAAAGTCCATAGTAATTCCTACAATGGCCATACACAAGGTGTTTCTAATCCAAAACACATTGTGTTTCGGTTTCGAGTAGTTCCTACAGTGGCCATACACAAGGTGTTTCTAATCCAAAACACATTGTGTTTCGGTTTCGAGTAGTTCCTACAATGGCCATACACAAGGTGTTTCTAATCCAAAACACATTGTGTTTCGGTTTCGAGTATTCATACAATGGCCATACACAAGGTGTTTCTAATCCAAAACACATTGTGCTTCGGCTTCGAGTAGTTCCTACAATGGCCATACACAAGGTGTTTCTAATCCAAAACACATTGTGCTTCGGCTTCGAGTAGTTCCTACAATGGCCATACACAAGGTGTTTCTAATCCAAAACACATTGTGCTTCGGCTTCGAGTAGTTCCTACAATGGCCATACACAATATGTTTCTAATCCAAAACACATTGTGTTTCGGTTTCGAGTATTCATACAATGGCCATACACAAGGTGTTTCTAATCCAAAACACATTGTGCTTCGGTTTCGAGTAGTTAATACAATGGCCATACACATAGATTGGGTATTAGCAAACCTTGGTTTTTATACAAAAACAATTATATAAACAACATGCAAATATGCAAGACTATGTATTGCTAATGAAGCAGAAGTTGACATAGGAAAGAAAAACTTAAAAAAAGTATCCATTACTAGAAAATCTGGAAAAAACCAATTTAAAACCATCAAATCCAACAATTTTCTAAATCACCGTACTATACAGCTAAACTAAGTATCGGGCTCAAACCGATCAGAAGACCTTATCAAGTAAAAAGGTTCTATCTAGAATGCAAAAGCATTAAACCTGAAGTACAAAATGATTTTAAACAGATTCAAAAAATAATATCACTATAATTTACGTTGGTTCCTATCTTTGCCTCTCATTTCATCTTTGTCATAACTACCGATGAAGTCCACTGCTTTTTCCAAATTCATTTTAGAATGCTAGTGTTCATTTCGTGAGACAGAACCTTTGCTGCATATCGATGCCTTAGCCTCCTCAGCTTTACAACTTGTTCACCGGACTCGCTTGGAAGATCACAGATCCAATTTTCATCAGGATGTCCCACATAACATTCCATGTGGCCCCCTTTGCCTCAACAAATACAAATAAGTGAGGTCTTTCCTCTAATAACTCATAGGCGTCAACCTCTTGAAAATACGCAAGCTCCTTATCATAGTTTTGAGGTGGTGCCCCCTTTGCCTGAACAAATCCAAATAAGTCACATTGAAACGAAAAACCATAAACTAAAGAACACCATTATCCAAGCAGAATGATATACGTACTCTAGCAAGCGGAGGTTTGTTTTTTCTTATCCGTTTCTCCTTCTCAGATCCATAATTAACAAACCCTGGCAATCGACACCGACACTCTGACAGGATAAGGCAACAAACGTAAGCAACCGACAACATTACTTATGTGATATACCATGTGTACAAGTTTTCCACGCTTGGTTCATAAAGCTATCACAAAATAGTGGTAAACAAACCAAAACACCATAATTCAACCAACTGCACTGCAAGAATAAGAATTACTACCATTATTCGTTCATATTAATAAACATCTAGTTCATGAAATGTCTTCTTATATAATAATAACATTAGTAATAATAATAACAATAACAAAATGACATAAGCGAATCTGTAATGCATTCCAACCTATGAGTACCCACAATCATAACCAAAAGCAGACCACCAAAACCAATATCCGAACAAAACCCAGAGCTACAATTGCAACTGTTATGAAATATTCTGTTTGAAAAGAGACCCAATCTTAAAGCTTTTCACAAGAGTGTCTACTCCTATGCATAATCCCCTAAATCACCTAGAATCCTACATTTTAGTAGGTTTCAACTATGGGTGATCTGATCCTAACATCATTGTTTACAATCCGGCCATCAATCCACAAACTAATACTGAAACCAATGTCTAACACCCAATTGGTAAATACTAAATACCTGGAATCAGCCTGGGAATGTCTTTTGCAGAGAATCAGTTCTCTAAAAGAAAGCCTGCACCAAGCAATAATGGAGCTCGTAACATCAAAATATCATGTGAAAGAGCATGAACAATTTCGCTTGTAGTGTTAAATATTAAAACTAAAGCAGCAACAAGAAAAGAAGAAGCATAAATTTGTTCCAGTACCATCTAAAACTAAACTACACAAGTGGTTGAGATAACTTTATCTTTAATTCCTTGTATATAGGGCGGCAAGAACCGGTACCATTTGGATAATTGAAACCATAGTCGACAGGTGACTCAATAAGGTAGCACCACTATTAACCACCGTTGCCATAGCAGCTCCAACCTAAATGCAAGATATTTTGACTAATTTACACCATTGAATCAGAAGCCATGGAGCCTGTTCTGATCAACCCTTAACATAAATTCGATCACAAATTACTCCTAAGAAGAGCAACTCGACTTATTTAAAAACAAATAACTACGCTTATTAGAAGTCAACAGTAAAGACATCAAGAAAAAAAAAATACACTTGACTAGTGACTAAGTTACCTGTGTCTCTTGCCAAGATATATATTCATAGAAAGTAGATGACCAAAGCCATTGCAGTGAATCAACCCATGTAAGATCATCTGTGTATCGACGAGCTCGGAATCTTTCTTCTGATCATAATCTTTCCATGGTTTTTTATCACCATATGATGGAATTATAAATCTGTATCTTCTTTTAGACACAAAATGATGCCCCCATCCTTCATACAACAAAATTAACAAAATCACTTATATTAAGTTTCCACAAATTCAGTATAAAACACACACACATAGATACAGATTTGCAGAAACAGAACAAAATCACAATTCATCAAATCAATATAATATTTCATTATAAATTTATCATTTGCAGTTACAGCAGAAAATCACAATTTCAACAAATTCAAAATACACACACTGAAACACACACAAACATAAATCCAGAATTCAATTCGAGAAAAGTTAAATTCAGCACACACTGTTACACACACACTGGTTCACACACTCATATTCAGATTAAACGAAAATGACGTCAAAAAAACTCAATTGAGAACACGCAGTTACACACACTAATTCACACAGATATATCAATTAATGACAAAACGACGTCGGATCTATAGTAACATCACAATCTCAAAAACATCAAATTCATCAGATATTGAACAAAAATTGATTCACTCACATAATCAAATTGAACAAAACGACGTCGAATTAACCGTGACAGTATAAAATCTAAATTCGGAACATAAAATTCCACAATTACTTATCAAATCAATATAATATTTCATTATAAATTTATCATTTGCAGTTACAGCAGAAAATCACAATTTCAACAAATTCAAAATACACACACTGAAACACACACAAACATAAATCCAGAATTCAATTCGAGAAAAGTTAAATTCAGCACACACTGTTACACACACACTGGTTCACACACTCATATTCAGATTAAACGAAAATGACGTCAAAAAAACTCAATTGAGAACACGCAGTTACACACACTAATTCACACAGATATATCAATTAATGACAAAACGACGTCGGATCTATAGTAACATCACAATCTCAAAAACATCAAATTCATCAGATATTGAACAAAAATTGATTCACTCACATAATCAAATTGAACAAAACGACGTCGAATTAACCGTGACAGTATAAAATCTAAATTCGGAACATAAAATTCCACAATTACTTAAACAAATACACACACAGTTATGTATAGATATAGTTATAGATACAGAGACTTCCGATTTGCAGAAATAACATTAAATCAGAAATCGAAGAATCAAAATAACACAATTACTTAAACAAACAAAATTACTATAGATACAGATATATATAGATTCAAAGAGAATATACCGACGGATTTACAGTGAAAGCAAAACGGAAGAACAGAGCGATCATTAACATGCTCTTTAATAGTATAAAGAGGAAAAACGACGCTGTTTGATTCACATAAGAAAAGCGTAGACCAAACATTCCGTTTGTTCCATACCTACAATGATCAGAAGAAACTCATATCATGAATCGATTAAACATGATTAATCGCGAAGTAGGCCGGATAATAGACGGCGGCCGGAGAAAAAAAGGAGGCCGGAGAAGAAAGGGAGGGCGGAGAGGAAAGAGAGCGAGAGAGAATTAGGGTTAGATGAATTTGAGATCTGAAAGAAATGAGAAACAGTTAATGTGTTTGGGGTTTTGTTTCTGGGGTGAAAAGACGGATATACCCCTCCGTGTTAAAATTGTTTGTATGGAGCAACTTCTAATCTGGGCCGTAGATCTTGGTTGATGGATGGTCAAGATCTTGTTTTCTGGTTTTCACCCAAAAAAAAGTTTGTATTTGAACTTTTATTCATATATTTTAAAGTTTAAAAGTTGTCTTATTGTAAAGATCCTTTTCCAAAAACAACCCATAGCAGTATTAACAAAAATTATAAAATAAATGTTGATCTAAAAAGCATATTAATACCCATATGTGAAGTTTAAATATGCGGGTTCGATCCTTCGGGATGCCCAGATCATGTGGGGATTAGGATGAAGGTATTTTACCGGCATCATATGGCTCATACGGGGTGGGTCGATGGGTATCCAATTGTGGTACCGGGGCTAGGGTTCCCCCCGTTACCCTTTTTTTTTTAAAAATTATCAATAAAACTATTAGACTTATTTTTCTTTTGTTGGTCCATTTTCATTTGTAAACAATATCAGTAAGCATTTGTTCGTAAAGCATAACTTAAAATATTTTAGTCTCTTTGTTTAATCAGATCCATTTATTAAATTCTTATTAGTTCAAACATATTTCTCAACTTATATATCTTTATGTTAAAAAACCATTGCATAAAATAAAGCATTACTTGTGCCTTAAGCCTTCCCAATTATTTTATATTCTCTATAATCCTTAAAAATTGATGAGATCTAAGGGTCACATCTTAGCCCTTGGATCAATCATCATCTATGGTCAAAATTAATATGAAAAAATACACAGGGATGGGTATTCTAGTAAAATTACACACAAAAAACACACAAAAACACACACACAAAACACACACAAACACACACAAAAAACACACAAACACACAGTAAAACACACACAAACACACACAAAAACACACACAAACACACAGTAAAATACACACACATCGACTTTCTCTCTCTCTCATTCGGCATCCGACGACCACCACCACCACCACCAATGGCACAGCCACGTTGCCTTCGTCATCGTCATCATCTCCATCATTCATCATCAATTGATCTTAAAGATGTTAATAACAATGGATGATCTATTAAATACGAATATATGGATTTTTGTTATGTAAATTTGAAATTGTCATGGTGATAATCAAATGTAATTAGATAACATGTGATTAGATCTATTCTAACATTTGAATTTGTTAATTTTTTATTGGTTATTTAATTGATCTTGTTGTTTGGTACAATATTGTCTACAAGGTGTTTGATGAAAAGTCTAAACCAAAGTTTGATAATATGATTTAACCACCTTTATGATTCTGAATCAAATTTGATTGTGTATAGGTTTATTGATATAAACCCCATTTGTTTGTGTAAATGTATGAATAAAATCAAATTTGATTTTGTATAGCTTTTGAAACTATACGTATACAATCAAATTTGATTGTGTATAGGTTTGTTGATATAAATTCCATTTGTTTGTGTAAATGTATGGATAAAATCAAATTTGATTTTGTATAGCATTTTGAAACTATACGTATACAATCAAAATTGATTGTGTATAACTTTTTTGATATAAACTCCATTTGTTTTGTGTAAATATATGAATAAAATCAAATTTGATTTTGTATATCTTTTTAAAACTGTACGTATACAATCAAATTTGATTGTGTAGAGGTTTGTTGATAAAAACCCATTTGTTTGTGTAATGTATGAATAAAATCAAATTTGATTGTGTATAGGTTTGTTGATATAAACTCCATTTGTTTGTGTAAATATATGAATAAAATCAAATTTGATTTTGTATATCTTTTTGAAACTGTACGTATACAATCAAATTTGATTGTGTAAAGGTTTGTTGATATAAACCTCATTTGTTTGTGTAATGTATGAATAAAATCAAATTTGATTTTGTATAGCTTTTTGAAACTGTATATATACAATCAAATTTGATTGTGTATAGGTTTGTTGATATAAATCCGTTTGTTTTGTAAATCAAATTTGATTCAGAGGGGAATCATGACAACAGGGCTTTCGGCCACCGCTCTAGGGTATAAGGTTTGAAGGCTGAGGGTTAGAGTTTGTTATCGTCAGGGAAGGACGCATTCTAAAACCCTAAAAAAGGCACCCGGAAATCAAATTTGATTTTATTCATACATTTACACAAACAAATGGAGTTTATATCAACAAACCTATATACAATCAAATTTGATTGTATGCTTGAATCTGTTATATTTCGTATCATATGTGTTTTTCTTAACCAATCAAGTTTGATTGATTTAGCCAATCATATTTGATTTTATTCAGAATCATAAAGGTGATTAATCATATTATCAAACTTTGGTTTAGACATTACATCAAACACCTTGTATGCAATACTCAATCAAAATATGATTTAATTCTATATCATTTATAAGAAACTTTGGTTTAAACATTTAATCAAACACCTTGTAGGCAATATTGTACCAAACAACAAAGTCAATTAAATAACTAATAAAATTTAACAAATTCAAATGTTAGAATAGATCTATGTACAATCAAGTATGATTGGATGTATAATTAGCAAATACGTATATAATCAAATTTGATTTAGTACATACACTTTGGTTTAGACATTTCATCAAACACTTTGTGGGCAAAATTCTTTTAAAAAAATTTTAAACAACAACAACCAAGAATACAACTTCTGTACAAAAAAACAAAACCGAAACCGAACCCGAAAGTCAACCCGTAACCGAAACTGGTCAACAACCGGGTTTGACCCTAACCGGTTCGGGTTCTCCATAAACCGATGGTTAGTACCCGGTTATAGTTTCTAGCCGTTGAAATCGGGTTGGACCCGGTTACTCCCAAACCGGTTAGAGAATCCGGGTTCCAACCCGGTTATGTAACCGGTTAATCAGGAGTATGAAAAAGATTACCAAATCGAAGCTTTACATTTCTAATTTCTTACATATGAAATCCAAAATTTATATTATTATCTTGATATTTACTTCTTTATCTCCTCCCCAAAATAATCCCTATAATTATTCAAACAATAGATTTCGTAGTATATATATGAATTTTCACAGTCCATCTTTGAGTTTTAACAAATTTCTATACGGTTTGAATCTTATCATGTTTATGTCGGAAGGTGCTCCCTTCCACTCCAGTTTACTACTACAAATTCACACATATTGAAGTTTGTTGATAGTTGATAGAGTTGATACTCTTATAATTTTAATGTAGTGCTTTACATGGGCCTGGGAAGTCAGTAACTCCAGTAAGTACAATTGGAACGTTGGAATGCTTTGTAGCCGTTTTTTTTACAACTTTTATTATCAAGTATTATTAAGTATTTGAAGACTTTGAAGACTTGAAGAATGAAGACTGGAAGACTTGAAGACACAAAGTTGAAGAATTTATATTAGTGAGGACTTTTATTAATGAAGACGTTTAATTTTAATGTTTAATGTCGAACTCGTTTGAAGTTTGAACATCTTTTTATTGTGTGTTTGAAGACTTTTTATTAAGTATGTATTAAGTATTTGAATGTGTACTAAAACTTTGATCTATAATAAAAAGTATGTATTTTTAAGCGAAAAATAGACTAATAATTCAATTACGGCAAAGTGTAACCGGTTACTAACCGGTTTGGTACCCTAACCGATCACTAACCGACCCAATTCGGTTTCAAATGGGTTGGGTTTTCCTCCCTCTTAAACCGGGTTGAACCCGACCCGGTTAGAGGTCAAACCCGGTTAGGGAATGGTCAACCCTAACCGAATCGGGTTCAAACCCTAACCGGTTTGGTCAATAACCGGTATATGTACACGACTAGATACAACTTCTTATCATATGAAAAAACAAAAATAATAGAAAAGAACTACAAATCATGGATAAAAATGGTTTGCTTATCTACATTTTATATAAAAAAACATTAACTACATAAAAAAAATATCTAAAATATCATCATCCATTTCTTGTTGCTGCTAGTGGTTTGAGGTGGAGATCCAGAAGGTAGTGGTGGTTGTCGTCGCCGGAGGAGGAGAGAGAGAGTCATCGGAGAAAAGAACGTGTGCGAGAGAGAGAGAGCGATGTGTGTGTGTGTTGTGTGTGTTGTGTGTTGATGGTGTGGTCGGAGATGGTGGTGGTGGTGGTCCATCTATAGAGGAAGGAGGAGGGAGGAGGAGAGGAGAGGGAGAGAGAGAGAGAAGAGAGAGAGAGAGGAGAGAGAGAGAGAGAGAGTGAGAGAGTGCGCGTTTTTTTTGGTCCAGAAGAAGAAAATGATAAGTAAATTTGTAGGGTTTTATTTTTTAGTGTAAATTACCATTATATCCCTCCGTGTTTTTTTTTTAATTAGGAGATAAGTTTTGATCCTAGCCATTGAATCTCAAGCAAAATTATAGTTTTAAATGGACAATTACCCATTACTATATTATTATTCTAGTGTCTAAAATGATTTCTCATCTAAGGAAAATGATTGATCATTCTAAATATTAGGCTAAAACTTTTCCTAAAACCTTATGAATGTGACAAGTAGATTCCACTTAATCTCTTTCTTAATCTCTCCCCTTGAATTTTCACATGTCACCATCCAATAAATTAAAAGATTTTTAGGCTAATGAATTAAGAGGATTAATGAGTCACCCTCGTCTAATCTAAAGTTCTAAACCCCAATAATAACAAAGAAGATGTAGAAACCCACAATTAATATCCCCCAGCATGGCCCAATAATAAACTCACTCTCATTTCATTTGACACTTGACAATTAGCCTATCCATCATCAAACAAACACCCTTTTCTTTTCATTTCATTTTACACACTCGATCTTCTTGGTTCTTTCACCATGCAGTCCAGCACAGTTTCTACAATTTCTCCAGCTAGCTTCACCACCAATTCCTCTAACAACCTCACCGATGTTGCCGCTAGAGTCGTTGAAGAATTCCGTAACAATAACGACGATTGCGATTATATCTTCAACTTCAACGATCATGATCATTCTAACAGTCAGTTTTCCGTTCCTAATAACGACGGTAATCCACAGCATAATCATCCTGATAATGATAACGATGATGAATTCGAGTTTGCTGTTGTTCGTACGGACGTTAATAATTTACATGTAATTCCACAATATCCGTTATTTGATAGAAACTTATTACTAGACGTTGATCCTAGTTTAATTCACTTCGTTAATGACACGACGGAAATCGTACGGCCTTCGTTACATAAGCTATTCAATGAAGAACGTGAATTCACATCATCGGAATCCACGTCATCAGAATCCGACGATCTCGACGGTGTTAATCCGAACACGTATTGTGTTTGGAAACCGCCGGAAAAGTCTAGTTCCTCACGCCGGTGGAAAATCCGGGATATTTTGTTCCGGAGTAACAGCGAAGGTAAAACGACGTCGTTTGGGAAGAAAAATGAGAAAGTAGCTGACGGTGCCGTTAAGTCGGAAAGTAGAGGTAGCCGACGGCGGTTGTACTTGCCGTTCCGACAAGCTCTGGTTGATTCATTTAGTAACGTAAGTCAATCTAACAGAAATTTACGTCCATTTTGATTGATTTTTTTTATACAATTATTAATTAGGGTTTGCAATTTTCAATTTATGAAATTGGAGACTGTAAATTAAGTGAGTGAATATATATGTGTGTATAGAATTTAACTACTGTTACTTTGTTAATAGTTACAGTAATTGAGGTCTGTTATTTTTTTTTTGAATAATTTTGTTTGACGGTTGTCGGTGATTTTCGGGCGGCGGTGGTTATGATTTTCTGTTTGGGCGAAATAATGGAGCAATAGTAATGGGACAGCTTTTGGAAAAGGTAAAGGGAGAAATTGTAAAAGTTGAAAAAGTGAAAGGGTGAATAAAGAAAAAAAGATGGAGTGAAGAAATACATGGTGTGATGTGACGACGGAGCATACAAAATATGTGTGTGTGTTTATTGGTAGGTTTGATCATGCGATGACGGGTGTAACAAGTTATTGATATTGACATTTGATATTGTACCTATACACAGTTTATTTGTTCTTCTTTTTGTTAATCGTTTCATTTACGTGTGATATTCTGGATTGCCGATAGTAAATGTACATCGATCGTATCAAAAAAGTCGATCAACGAAACAATAGTTTTAAGAAATTTGTATAATTTGATTTGGTCATATTGATATATAAACGTGTGATAAGAACCTCGACATAACCACGCTACGCTAGGAATGATATGGCATCCGATATGGGGGAATGTCGAAACCACGGTCTGTCGGTCTATCATAAATATTACAATGTTTTTAGTACATAACATTCAAAACGCAAGATTTCTATTCTAATGATTACTTTTTAGGCATTTATAAAGCTGGCCATCTAACCAAGAGTATACAAGATATAAGATTAGATATATAGGACTAAAAAAAGTATATTAGGCCATATATCCCTGTTGTTTGGTTCGTCCATAACTATTTGGTATGATTCTTTATTTGGTCATCAATAATACCTGTCGTTTTAAATGATATACTATACCTTTTGACATAAATATATGTTTCTTATTAAGGAGATACGCCATGATCAATAATTAAAAATGGTCACCGCCATACACCAAAGCAGATAAACCGTAGTATATGTGTTAGTTGGGAATTTGTTGTCTAAATTGTGATGAAGTGGCCTAACTAGCCTTTTCACTTCTCGTAAAGGTTCATATGTCAATTTACATCTCAATACAGTTTCTTTTTTTAACAAATCAATTCCATATTACTAGTATTATTTAGACTGGAAATATTTATATTTTTCATGATTATAAATAGAAAAGGTTGAAGTTGGTTATGCATTGGTATCAAACTATAATTGCATATATAAGATAAAAAATAGTAGAAAAGATTAATGGGCGATAGTTTAATGCGTGTTAAACATAAATTGTAGTAACCTACAAATTCTTATTTATCAAATTTTTACATAGTTTATATATTACTGCTATTGATTGAATTAAATGAATTATAAACATTTATATATACATTAGGCGGCTTTGATCCATTTTATATTTAGCTATTACCCCTCTTTTTTTCTTTATAGGAAAATAGTCTTTCTATCAACTAGCAAGATGCTAATAGAGTATGTAATTAAGTTAAACAAGGGTGGAAATAGGATGCAATGGATCGCAAATCCAATTTTGCCTAGAATTACATTACAATTTCTATCAAAGATCTAACGGAAGGGGAAAAAGTTCGATGTATTCAACGAGAGTGTCAGATCCGAGGCTTAACATTATTATATATATGAAACTATAAAATATTTAACATAGATTTATTCGTCGAAAAGTTTAAGGTCTTGGTACGACTTTATCTGTCATTATGGATTTGGAAAAATCATTAGGATAAACAATTTATTTAGTTTTTGTTGGTGAGGTATGATAGTGACGAAAGAATGGAAGTGATAATGACTTGCAAATTGAGGAATGAAATGATCTGAGAGTTGAATATAGAGAGTGAACTAGACATTTCGATGTGATAGATATATATTTTTTATTCGTAATATGTTGTTGAGAGTTTCATTCGACGGGATTCCAAAGTTTCAAGTTTGTAGTATCCGTGATCATATGATGTACATGTACCTATGTATTTCTATCAAGTATCCGAAATGAAGAGAAGTAGGATCACATTCGCATAATGTACCCGCGTAATACGCGAGATAAACATATTAAATTTTCATTATAACATAATCAAGTACTTATGGATAAAACATGTTAAAATTTGATGATATTATCATTCAGAAAATGTTTTGTATCAAAAATGGTTAGTAGGATATGTATGTTATATCTTTATAACACGGAACCCATGTAATGCGGAGATGGTGGCGGCGACGGGTGGTAATGGCGGTTAATATTGGTGGTGGTGACAGTATCGAGTGATGTAGGTGGTTTAGGGTGTAAATTAGTTCATTAATAACGAATTAGGTAATTTATAATAACTCTTTCCATTGGGGGGTCATTAAGGACAATTGTCTCATTTCCAAACTAACTTTTTTATAGCATAATCTAAAAGGGAAGTACTATTAGGTAGTGTTTGGTAATGTCTTAATTAAAGTCACGACTTAATTTTAATTGCCTTAATTTATTAAGTCAATCAAATATGTTTGTTTGTTGACTTAATAAACAAAAGCTATTGTACAATTATCACTTCTATTTCTAGAAGGATGGGGTGTTTGAATTTTGATAAAGAAAGAGAGATTTAATGACGTTGTAAAGTTAAATGTAGTGACTACCTGCTTGTAACATCCCAAAATTTAAAAGGTTATTGTTTATATATAGATTATTATTTTTATATTATTATTATGTTTGGAAATTATACTAATTTATTAGTTATAAAAGATAAATTTTGTAAATTTGCAAATGAAAATCTCTAAGGTCATAATTTAAAAACGGGATGTGTATTTATAGTTTCATTTATTTATTCAATTTATATATTTAAATAATACTTGGGCTTTTAAGATTGGAAAATCTAAGTGTTAAGCTGATCAAATATATTACTTGCTAAATAGATTTATGTATTACTATTATTAAGTCGGAAGTTTATTTAATTTATGACATCAGTTTGTTCATCAAAAAGATATAAATAAAAGGATATAAATATATCTAAGAATAAATGATGTGGCGGTGTGGTGGCGATGGCTGATAGTGGTGGTGGCGACGTCAACAATGACGGTTGGTGGGGAATGTGGTGGCGGTTGTGGCTGTGGTGGTGGCAGTGACGATAGGTGGTGGTGGTGGGCGGTGACGGCAGTAGCGTTGTAGTTATTAACTTATTGATGTAAAAATAACGTAACTAATGTAAAAGGGGGTGATGTAGTTATTTTAAGAGTTGATTGATATATGTTACAAATAATTTCATTAAAATAGATAAATGACCATATTTATTGTAGCTTTTATCATTAGTATTGTTTAAACAAGATTTTGTATAATATGTAAATATGACTTTGTATAATATCTGAATATGTTTATTTAGAGTCTTGTGACATTATAAAGAAATATATCTATTGCAGGTCACAACTTCGTATAGTAAAAAAAATAAAATAAATGCTATCCTTTGATGTTATAGACTTAACTATATATATATATAGGTTTTAGGTAAAATAAAACAAGTATTAAAGTAAAACAAATAAAACAATAGATTTCTCTTGAGTGAAAATTACCGTGCATCATGAAAATCATCGTGCATCAATTGGTTCGTGAATCTTCGTGCATCAATTTAACCATGATCTAAAGGTCAAGATCTTGTCTTATTTGTTTTACTTTAATACTTGTTTTACAATACCCAACCCCTATATATATATATATTATATATTTATATATATATATTATATATATATATGACAACATTGCTACAAAACTACAAAATATAAAAGAAATTAAAGTATATATGGTTTTCGGTTCGGTTCGGTTTTGGCGGTCGGTTTTTGTGTATGAAACCGAAACCCGAACCGATCCGTTCGGTTTTTAAAAACCAAAACCAATCCAATCAGTTTGATTCGGTTTTCGGTTTTGTCGGTTCGGTTTTCACGGGGTTTTTCGGTTTTCGGTTTTCCGATTCGGTTTTTGCTCACCCCTACATCATACACTAACTGCATTAAATATATTCATTGTGGTTGTTGATATTTCTTTTAAACTACATAAAATGGTTCAAATTGTAAAATACTCATACAAACATTGTGTTTAGTATTTTTTAAATATGTCTATTTATTATGCTGAATTAATTGGATATTTGATTTTAGAATATTGAAGTTTAGATGAGTATTTAACACACTGATTTGAGTCATACTAATGCATGTTTTAGTCCGACCAACTCGATAATGAAAACGAATGAGTGGTACGCTTTCGTTTGGTTATCACTTTTTGTATACAAGCAACATGATGTCAGAAATGGAATAAAATTAAAATTTGAGAATGCTATAAAAGTGAATAAATGATAAGACTTTGTTAGGCTTGATGACATTTTAGACCATCTTTATAGAAATATTGATGTATATTCTCTGGTGCTTAATTAACAAAAAAAAGATTGTCATACTTATAATATTAACGTTTTTCCAACATGTAGTATATATAAGTGTTAATCTATGTTTTTTTAATATACAATAATATTATATTATGTATATATGTTCACTCGCGTATTACGCGGGACAATAATCTAGTTAAATGAAGATATTTAAATTAGTTAAATGATAGAAATAGTATGGGTAGGTTAATATGTTTTGTTGAAAACAAGAGATGGTTAGATTCTCGATTAATAAAACCACTTGGTCTTTGATCAAATGGTCAGTTGAGGCCCTCTTTGGAGAAATTGGCGGAAATGATGTTAGCTTGGAGACCCAAGAGTGAATCTTGATTTCCTGTGGTTTCAGGCATTTGCCTCTTGAGCCTGTGAGCGTACGTGTTATCACTCACGTTCTGCAAGAGTGCGTCAGTTCCAACTTTCAACATACTACCCAACTTGGATGTCACTGCTAGGGTTCCAAACAGTAATATCTGACATATGTCGTTAAACAAAAGGTTTCCGGCTAATATGCTGAATAGAGTATAGATATAGTTATGAAATAAATCAAATACTATAATATATCTATTCTTACGTATATAGAAGATTTAGGAAGATTAGCTAATTTAATTTTATGTATAGATTTATAGATTTACGTATGTATAAAATTAAGGAAGATTCCTAAATTAGCTAATTTTATTTTATATGTAGTTCTATAGATTTACGTATATATAAATTTAAGGAAGGTTAGCTCATATTATTTTTAATGTTAAGGGTATATTTTAACAAATCATATAAAGTATAAGTATTAATATTGTCATTTATAAAAGATGAAATAATTAAATATGATCTAACGGTTCTAAATCAAAGATGGAATCCATCCAAGGGTTCCTATTTGTTTAGTGATGTGACCAATTTATATAGATCGCCCACATCATTATTGGCCTTTTTCGTATGTGTTTTAAGTCAATTTTGTATGCATTTGACGCGTTTATGGTGTTTGTTAGTGCTTTCAGGTTCTTAGCAGGTTGTGCGTCCATTTGGTGCATTTTCTGACGATTTTAGGCCAAGATGTTGATCCGAGTGTTCGAGAGTTGTTAATAAAGAAGAAACAAAGCTTTCAGCAAGTTTCAGCTGCGCCGCAGTGGGAGGGATGTTGCCCCACTGCGCCGCAGTCACTGGTGAGAAGAACCAAAGAATTCCAGAAGTATTACACTGCGCCGCAGTGGGAGGGATGTTGCCCCACTGCGCCGCAGTCAATGGGTGCCAAAGCCAATGCTTTCCAGAGGTTTTACACTGCGCCGCAGTGGGAGGGATGTTGCCCCACTGCGCCGCAGTCCATGGTCGATCAAAAACAAAATAATTTCCAGAGGATTTCACTGCGCCGCAGTGGGAGTGCACACGCTCACTGCGCCGCAGTGAGTGCACGGGGAACTCAGGTTTCAGCCTTTTGCATCAGATTTGGGGGAGGTATAAATAGAAAAATAAACCCTATTTCCCAAGTTATCAAATTTTCTTTCTAGGAGCTGTTCTACCACGAATTCTTTCAAGGATCATCTCAGATTTCATCATTGGATTCATTGAAGATTCAAGAACATCCATCTAGATCGTATCTAATTTTCTGTCTTGCAATTTAAATTCAACAATCATTGGTACAATATGTTCTCTTTCAATTTCTTTTATCAATTTCAATTTAGCATGAGTGGCTAGATTTCTAATCATCCACTTTGATGAAACTTGACGAATGATATGATTGCAATATTTTAATTCAAGAGTTGATTCAACTATCGTTGTGTCGTGATCTTTATCAATTAATTCCTTGTGATTTATTCTTTTGATGTTGATGGTGTATGTGTTCATCGTTAGTGGTACTAGGTGAATATGTTTATCGTTTCAATTCGATTGTCTATGGTCGGTTGTCACTGGTTCATGGTATGACGGTGAATGTCAAATCTATAATAGGAATTAATCGGTAAACGTGTTTAGAAACGGTTGGCGGTACCACGTTTTCATTCACATAGGCATAATTGGTAATTGGATAATCAAGCAAACTAATTGTTGGGGAGATTTTCTAGGCATTGGTGGTACCGGCTTGGGTAATTAAACTAGCAACTTAGGTGTTTGGGTGATTTGCGAGCGGTTGGTGGTACTACGCGAGCATTTTTATCCTTTCACGATTATCTTGTCAACTCTAAAGAATTTGATCTTTACCGTGTGCAATCATAGCTGAAGTCAAGTGGATTCGAAGTGGATGATCTTTATTTATATTGTCTGAACTTTCTTTACTTTTAATTGTCTTGTCATTTCAATTTCTTTAATTTCAAATTGTCAAAGTTAGGTAGCAATTCGGCTACGGTTCCATCCTTTTTCTAAAACTACTTTAGCAAACAATTATTTCAAAACCAATCCCTGCGAACGATATCGGACTTACTACTTACTATACTATATGCGATCAGGTCCACTGCCTGAAAGTGTGTAGTAGTCGGTTTTTAGTGGTACTTGTTTATAAATTTTACAAACTCGATTTCACACATCAAGTTTTTGGCGCCGCTGCCGGGGATTGTGTGCCGATTTAGTTGTTAATTTAGTGGTTTGATCCTTTCTCACGCGTGAGGAAGTTACTTGTTTTATTAGTTTAGTTTTCTTTTCTTATCACCGGTGCATTTGACGTGTTTGTGTTAGTTGTGTTTTGCAGGCATATTTCTTTAGTTGATGAACTTGCGTTCTTCGGGTCTCCCTTTGAATAGTCCTTTGTCTACTCCGAGAAGACCAAGAGGGCGTCGGTTTAACTTCACTAAACCCACAACACCAATACCAACACCATTTTCACCTATAGCTAAACCCACTCCTGATTCAGACGAGGAAGGGTTTTATTTAGACGAATTCTTTAATTTAGAAGTTAAGCAAGAGGAGATGGGTGACGAACAACCAAGGGATCCAAATGACACTCGCTATGGCGAGAGGGTTCGAACTATTCCAACCAGCCGTGGCTCTGCCATTAGACCTCCGACCATTGATCACACTTTCAATTTGAAAGGAAATCATCTCAAGAGCATAGAAGAGCAACAATTTAATGGAAAAAGGAAATGGGATCCTTACCAACACTTGGATAGGTTTGAAAAGTTGGCTCGGCTTTATCAATATGGTCAAAATCAAATGAATGCTGTGAAACTTGAGACATTTCCCATCTCAATCACCGGAGAAGCACTTGATTGGTTCAATGATCTTCCAGAGAATTCAATCACTACTTGGGACCAACTTAAGGAGGCTTTCATTGGTGAGTTTTATTCACTCAGAACTCAAAGAAGGTTGGAGAATATGATTAGGTCTTTTGAACAAGATGATGGAGAAGATGTTGTGGATGCTTGGGTGCGTTTCAAGGAAATGTTGAGAAATTGTCCAGGTCACAATTTGACTAGGGAACAATATGTGGAGCTTTTCTTTGATGGGTTAGATAAGAAGTCTAAACGAGAATTGGGATATGCTTTTGGGGGTAGTTTCAATAACATTACACCCAATGAAGGTTATCAGATCTTGGAAGACATGGCAAAGGATAACTCAACTATGGATGATGAAAGGTTCTTGAAGAATGAAAGGAAGATGAAGAAAGGTACCAAAGAAGGGAGAGTTGCAAGGGCTGAAGCTAGCAATGATTCAGGGGTTATTGGAGAGATTAAGGCGCTATCTGAGCGCATGGATAGGAGCTTTGCTGCTCAAGAGACTAGGTTTGGAGCACTTGAGAGGGATGTTAAGGTCGTAGCCGATGGGTGTGATCATTGTGGTGATATGCACTATTCTGATGAGTGTCCAAATCGGGCACCCGAAGATGTGAACTATGTTCAGAATCAACCCCAAGGGAACTTCCACCGCAACACCGGTTTCCAGAACTGGCCTTCAGGTAATCCTTCTTATAACTCTTCTTTTCAGGCTAATGCTCCTCGTTTTTCAGGTAACAGGTGGCAAAGAGATAATTATCAGAATCAGCCACAACAGCAGACTCAGCAAGGACAAGGATCAGGTTCTTCTTCTTCTAATGCCGATCCTAATGCCGAGTTGAGGGAGATGATGAAGCAGTTGTCTAGTAATCAAGTTGAAACAAACACTAGCATTCAAATGATCAGGGATGATACTAAGGCTTTGAGTGAGAGGTTGGATCAGATAAATGGGAAGGTGGAGATCAACATGAAAAATCAGGGAGCTAATTTCAAGGATCTCGAGAGTAGGATGGCAGCTCTTGCTAGGCCCACGGGGACTCTTCCTAGCAACACACAGCAGAATCCTAGACCTCAGTTTAATTCGGGACAGAAATACACTCCACCTCCAGTCCGTAATGAGCAAGCCAAAGCCATCACCACTCGTACTGGTAGGTCTTATGACCCACCTCCTATTCCTAATGTTGTTGTTTCAGATGTGCAGGATAACGGGAGTGATGATGCTGATGTTGATGAAGAGATAGAGATGGAGGAAGATCCGACCGTGAAGACTCCGGTCACTCCACCAAAACCGGCTGTGGTTCCAGAGGTTAAACCATACAAGCCAAAGATACCATTTCCACAGAGGTTCAGGAAAGCAAAGCTGAAGGAACAATATAACAAGTTTGTGGACATGATCAAAAATGTTCATATTAATGTTCCTTTAGTTGATCTTATTCAGGGGATGCCCAATTATGCCAAGTTCATTAAGGAGCTTGTGACAGACAAAGGGAAATTTGATGAGGCAAAGGCTACTTTTCTTAATGCCGAGTGTTCTGCTATCTTGCAGAACCGCATTCCACCAAAGCTTGAAGACCCAGGGAGTTTTCTTATCACTTGCTCTATTAGAACTATTATTTGTAAAGCTTTAGCTGATTTAGGGGCTAGCATCAATTTGATGCCTTACTCGGTTTATGCCAAGTTGTCATTGGGAGTCCTTCGCCCTACTCGCATGAGTATAAGACTTGCTGACCATTCATTTCAGTATCCCATCGGGATTGCTGAGAACATTAGCGTCAGAGTTGGCCATATTGTTTTTCTTGTTGACTTCGTTATCCTCGAGATGGAGGAAGATCCAACCGTGAAGACTCCGGTCACTCCACCAAAACCGGCTGTGGTTCCAGAGGTTAAACCATACAAGCCAAAGATACCATTTCCACAGAGGTTCAGGAAAGCAAAGCTGAAGGAACAATATAACAAGTTTGTGGACATGATCAAAAATGTTCATATTAATGTTCCTTTAGTTGATCTTATTCAGGGGATGCCCAATTATGCCAAGTTCATTAAGGAGCTTGTGACAGACAAAGGGAAATTTGATGAGGCAAAGGCTACTTTTCTTAATGCCGAGTGTTCTGCTATCTTGCAGAACCGCATTCCACCAAAGCTTGAAGACCCAGGGAGTTTTCTTATCACTTGCTCTATTAGAACTATTATTTGTAAAGCCTTAGCTGATTTAGGGGCTAGCATCAATTTGATGCCTTACTCGGTTTATGCCAAGTTGTCATTGGGAGTCCTTCGCCCTACTCGCATGAGTATAAGACTTGCTGACCATTCATTTCAGTATCCCATCGGGATTGCTGAGAACATTAGCGTCAGAGTTGGCCATATTGTTTTTCTTGTTGACTTCGTTATCCTCAAAATGGAGGAAGATACGAAGGTCCCTCTTATTCTTGGACGCCCATTCCTGAATACCGCGGATGCTATCATCCGTGTGAAGGATAAGGAGATTTCCTTAGGCGTAGGAACTGATAGGATTGTGTTTAATGTTGAAAAGTCTATCAAGCATTCATATTCTAATGATGAGACTTGTTTCAGGATTGATGTCATTGATGATGCACTAGATCAAGAATTTCAGGACTTCATGGAGACAGATATTGGAGAGGAAGAGATCGCTAATTTAGGATCTGGAGAAATTACTGATGAAGCTTTGTTTGCAGAGGTCATGGCACTGAGCTTGGATGAATCACCTCCCGAGGACGAGACTTTTGAGGAGGTAGTTGCTGACGGGAGTTCAAGGGTACCTAACTCTGTTGATGTACCACATACTGACTTGGAGCTTAAGCCGCTTCCAGGCCATCTAGAGTATGCATATCTGTCAGGTGAGTCTTCTCTTCCAGTGGTTATCTCGTCCTCACTCTCGAGTGACGAGAAAGACCGTCTCTTGTCTGTGCTCAAAGCCCATAAGCGGGCTTTTGCTTGGAAGACCACAGATATCCCAGGTATTAGTCCTAATTTCTGCCAGCATAAAATTGATTTTCTTGATGATGTTAAGCCCGTTGTCCAGAGACAAAGGCGGCTGAATCCTAATATGAAGGAGGTAGTTAAGAAAGAGGTAATTAAGCTTCTTGATGCAGGAATCATTTTTCCTATTGTTGATAGTTCATGGGTAAGTCCTGTCCACTGTGTGCCCAAAAAGGGGGCATGACAGTCATTGAAAATGATAATAAGGAGCTTTTGGCCACTAGGACTATTACGGGTTGGCGGGTTTGTATAGACTACCGTAAGCTTAATGATGCCACCCGTAAGGATCACTTTCCCCTTCCTTTTATTGATCAAATGTTGGAACGTCTTGCAGGGAATGAATATTTTTGTTTCTTGGATGGGTTTTCCGGGTACTTTCAAATACCCATTGATCCCAAGGACCAAGAGAAAACCACTTTCACTTGTCCCTTTGGCACTTTTGCTTATCGGCGTATGCCGTTTGGTTTGTGTAATGCCCCTGGCACCTTTCAAAGGTGCATGATTGCTATTTTCCAGGACATGCTTGAAACTTCCATGGAAGTTTTCATGGATGATTTTTCAGTTTTTGGGGATTCTTTTCATTCTTGCTTGAGTAATTTGGATAGGATGTTGGAACGGTGTGAGAGGGCACACCTTGTTTTGAATTGGGAAAAGTGTCATTTTATGGTGACTAAGGGTATTGTGTTAGGGCATAAAGTGTCCAAGGCCGGGATTGAGGTTGATCGGGCTAAGATAGATGTAATTGCCAAATTACCCCCGCCTTTCAATGTGAAAGGGGTAAGGAGTTTTCTTGGACATGCAGGTTTTTATCGTCGATTTATTAAGGATTTCTCTAAGATTACTCGTCCTATGACCCACTTGTTGGAGAAGGACGTCCTTTTGTTTTTGATGATGCTTGTTTGAGTGCTTTTCAGGTATTGAAGGAGAAGTTGACTGATTCTCCTATCATGGTAGCTCCAAATTGGGAATTGCCTTTCGAGTTGATGTGTGATGCCAGTGACTATGTTGTGGGAGCTGTGCTAGGGCAAAGGGTTGAGAAACATTTCAAACCCATTTACTTTGCTAGTAAAACTTTGAACCCCGCCCAACAAAATTACACCACTACAGAAAAGGAGTTGCTTGCAGTGGTCTTTGCATTTGATAAGTTTAGATCATATCTTGTTTTGAGTAAGACCATAGTTTTCACTGACCATTCAGCCCTTAAGTACCTGTTCTCGAAACAGGATGCTAAACCCAGGCTTATCCGTTGGATTCTTTTGTGCAAGAATTTGACATTGAGATAAAGGATAAGAAAGGGGCTGAAAATTTGGATGCCGACCATTTGAGTCGTTTGGAAGATCCTCACCGGGAGGAACTTCGTGATGGGGAGATCAATGATCACTTCCCCGATGAGTCTTTAATGTTTATTTCTAACTCTGATGAAGCTCCTTGGTTCGCAGATATAGCTAATTATTTGGTTGCAGGTGAGATACCTAATGATTTCACGTCCCAGCAGAAGAAGAAGCTCATATCGGATGTTAAGTATTATTTTTGGGACAATCCATACTTGTTTCGTGTTTGTGCAGATGGTATGGTTAGGAGATGTGTTGCTGGAAGTGAGACAAGAGAATTTTGGTTGCCGACCATTTGAGTCGTTTGGAAGATCCTCACCGGGAGGAACTTCGTGATGGGGAGATCAATGATCACTTCCCCGATGAGTCTTTAATGTTTATTTCTAACTCTGATGAAGCTCCTTGGTTCGCAGATATAGCTAATTATTTGGTTGCAGGTGAGATACCTAATGATTTCACGTCCCAGCAGAAGAAGAAGCTCATATCGGATGTTAAGTATTATTTTTGGGACAATCCATACTTGTTTCGTGTTTGTGCAGATGGTATGGTTAGGAGATGTGTTGCTGGAAGTGAGACAAGAGAGATTTTGGATGCATGTCACTACGGGCCAACTGGGGGTCATTATGGTCCTTCAGTGACGGGTAAGAAAGTTTTTGATATTGGCCAACAATTTTCAAAGAGGCCCAAACTTTGGTTGAGACTTGTGACATCTGTCAGCGACAGGGGAACATCACTAAAAGAGATGAGATGCCTCAACAGAGCATTCAGGTATGTGAGGTATTTGATATCTTGGGTATAGACTTTATGGGACCTTTCCCACCGTCTAATAAGTTTCAGTACATTCTTGTCGCCGTTGACTACGTGTCTAAATGGGCCGAAGCCAAGGCTTTGCCCAAGAACGATGCGCGTGTAGTCATTGATTTCTTGAAACAGTTGTTCTGTCATTTTGGTTGCCCTAGAGCTTTGATTAGTGACCATGGAACCCATTTTGCAAACCATCAGTTAGCCAAAGTGATGAAGAGGTACGGTGTTGTCCACTATTTTTCTACCTCGTACCATCCACAGACCAGTGGTCAAGTGGAAAACACAAATAGGGCCTTGAAGAGGATTTTGGAGAAAACTGTTGGAGATAACCCCAAGGTGTGGTCAAAGAAGTTAGATGACTCCTTGTGGGCGTTTAGGACGGCTTATAAGACGCCGATTGGCACCACGCCATACCGGTTGCTCTATGGCAAAACTTGCCATCTTCCTATTGAGATAGAGCATAAAGCGTATTGGGCTTTGAGGAATTTGAATTTGGACTTGATGGAAGCGCGTGAACTTAGGATGTTGCAACTCCATGAGCTTGATGAGCTTAGGTTAGGTGCTTATGAGAATTCGAGGCTATATAAGGAGAGGACCAAGATTTGGCATGATAAGAGGATTCGTAGGAAGGAGTTTAAGGTTGGGGCTAAAGTGTTGTTGTTCTTGTCAAAATTTAAGATTAAGCAACCTAAACTAACTTCTAGGTGGATTGGACCGTTTGAGATTAAGCACGTATACCCATCGGGTTACGTAGAGTTGTTTAAGCGAAATGGTGAAGGATCGTTCATTGTCAATGGGCATCGACTTAAGCTATACTTGGAAGAAGAGCAGGTCGAGGGGGTATTTGATGAGATCCCCGTGTTTGAATTGGAAACTTGAAGGTTGGTCGAGTCAAGCTAAAGACTCGTTAATAACTTAAGCGCTTCTCGGGAGGCAACCCGTGTTTATATTATCAGTTTTACTTTTCTTTGAATTAGTTAGTTTTAATCTTGTTTTATTAGTAAGTGCAGGAGTGGTCTCGATGTGAAGCGGTTCCGGGTAAGTGTGATTTGAGTTTTGTCATACAATGTTTGAGGTAAAATTTTCAGAAATTCCCCACTGCGCCGCAGTGAGAGGCCGGGTAGGTCAAGATGAGGCCATGTAAGTGTTAATTTTCTTTTACTTTTACACTTTCACTCTTTCTTCTTCCTTTCTCTCATCTAAAAAACCAAAACACCCATTATTTCCCATCAAGATCCTCCATTCTCTTCCATCTTTAATCCTTTCTCCAGATTTTTATCTTCATACATTGCATTATGGGAAGAAGTGTAAGTTTTTCTCTTTTGTTTCCTTGTATTTTTCTTTTATTTTGAGCTTTCAAATTCTAGGGTTTATGCTAGCTTAATCTTTCGAATTAATTTAGGGGTTTTGATGTTTGTGGGCAATAGAAGCTAATGGGTGTTAAATCTTTCATCTTGTTCATCCAATATTGATTTTAATTTTGAAATTAGGGTTTTGGAAAAATTGGGGATTTGTTATGAACAAGTGTGGGGGATGTATATGTTGGTTATTGTAGTTTTGAAAGAAGATTGGAGATTATTGTTTCATTATTCCCTGAATGTGCTTGTTTGATTACCCACTTTTTGTGCCTAGTCGTGATGAACCCTAAATTAGTTGCCCAGATTTTGTGCCTCACTGCGCCGCAGTGAGAATCCTCTGCCCGACTTGTCTTTTTACCCCACTGCGCCGCAGTGAGGGTTAAGTATGCCCACTGCGCCGCAGTGGGGGGACTTTCCTGCCAAGATTTTCGTTTGTTTAATATGGTTCCCAACTCTGTATTCTTATTAATCACGATTGGTCGCTTTCATGTTTGTGAATGCAGGGAGCAACTGATAAGGCCGCGGGAAAACGAAAAATGGTTGAGGGGCAATCTAGTGAGGCCGTTGATGTCCCGAGTCAAACTTCCAAGAAACAGGTGGAGGTGCCGCTTACATTCATTGAAGGTGAACTGAACGAGAGGCATGCTTGGCTCCAATTCGGAAGTGTTAAGCAGCCACATAGGAACATGTACAAGAACAAGTTGTATAAGCTTGCTAAGCATGCCGTATGTCCAGCGAGATATTTACATCCTATTCAAGCTCAGGTATATGGAGTGCAGGAGGACATAAGAAGATGGTTTTCTATGAGTTTGAGAATTGGAGGGGAGTCAAGAGGGCATGACGTGAATTGTGATATTTGGCGGCGGGTTTTTGCTAACCGTGAGCCCGCCTACCGTGAGTTGTGTTTGGAATTTTATTCGACTTTGAAACTGAAGAAGGAGTTAGGGAAAGTTAAGGATATATTTGAGGAGAGAATTGTATGGTTTTATTGTGGGGGACAGCAGAGGAAGCTGTCGATTGCTGAGTTTGGTTATTATTGTGGGATATATTCGAGAGAGGAGTTACAGAGTGCGGATCTTAAGGCTATTTTGAAGAAGGGCTATTGGACAGGAGCCGATTTGGGTGATGGAGAGTCTATTTTGGAGTATTTCACAAGGATTTCGGGAGGAGAAACTTGGACATACACTAGTGGTGTGTCAAAGATAAAGAATGTACGTTTGAGGTTACTCCACCGCATGATTGTGACATTCTTGGTGCAGCGATCTACTCATTGGGAAAAGGCTTACCAGAATGATCTATGGTTACTTAAGCTCTTTTCTGAAGGTGCTCCATCAAGGTTTGCTTTGCCTCCTCTTGTACTGCTTGACCGTATGTGTAACCATTCTGATTCGAATTTGGTTTTGGGACATTTCATCACGGTTATTTATAAGAGGATGGGAGTCTTTGCTTCAGATGATTGCCAGACCTATCTTTCATTACCAGTGCATCAGGAGAGTTTTCAGTATAATGAGCTTTGGAGGGCAAAGATTTTGAAGAAGAAGAAAGCAAATGAGCAAGAGCAGTTGTTGGCTGATGAGGGTGAAGTTGAAGGACCACCTCCCGTACAGGAGGTTGATGTTGATGTTGATGTTGAGGTGAAGTTGAGGACCACCTCCCGTACAGGAGGTTGGTGTTGATGTTGATGTTGAGATGGCGGAGGGTCAACCGGAACCAACGAGGAGGGGTGGTCGTAACATTCCCATCCCTCGCTCGTTTGACTTAACACTTTTGGGGAACACTGTTCAGAGTATTTATGAGTCTCAGCAGAAGAGTCGGCAGGAGTTTGATGCTTACCAGAGAAGGATGGCTCAGGACTTTAACTGGATTGGATCACAGCAGGCCCACACTAACTATTGCCTTGATTATTATCAGCCGATGTGGGATGCTCAGTATCACGGTCGGGAGTTTGTTCGACCTGACCCGATTCCTCAGTTCTCTCCACCGCCTATTTATGTCCCCGATTATCGTCAGGGGGGTCAGTCTTTTTTCTCTCATACGACTGCCCCGGGGAACATGTCACCACCACCCCATGATTTAGGAGGTTCTCCTCGAGGTCCAGTGCAGTTTGGGGTCTTTCAGGGTGGCCATGTTGGCGGTGCTTCTTCATCTTTTGCAGATTTTGATGCAGGTGCTCATTCAGGATTTGATGCTGGTCAGTCGGGAGGAGATGCAGGTGGTTCGGGTGCAGCTCAGGAAGAGGAGTCCGATTGGGTGACGAGTATTTTTGGAACACCTGGACTACCCTATGGCTACCATGGTCAGCAGCAGTAGTGGATATGATTCCCATCCGGATCCGTGGGATGGAATCATGTGATGATTGGTTATGTTGGTATTTTCATGTCGTTACTTTAGTTATCATAGTCTGGTATCCACCCTACGGGGTGATGAAACATTTGTACTTTCCTTTGTTTCTTTTATTTTCTGCATGATACTCTTTTTAGTTTGCATTTTGTATGGATATTTTGGGATGTGTTCTTGTGATGTGTAATTGAGCAGGTTTGATCCGAATGGATGGCCATACCTATTGTACAACCCAAGTGTGGGGGAGGTCTCATTGGATTCTCATTCTCACCTACATTCTGTGGCATCGATTTGTTTGATTGTGTGATCGTGTTAGTAGCTCACTGTGATGTCATGTGCATATGCTGGCAGTAAGTTCAGCGCAACATTTTTAATTGGCATCTTTACTGACATTGTTTTGCACACAGCTCTCGCACATTCCATTTTGGACTAGTCTGTTTCTCCCGTCAAGCAAATTGGACTTCCTTTTTAGGAAGAGCAATTTGTGCGGGGTCGACTTACTTGTTTTGAAACGGAATGTGTCCATGATCCGGTATGTGTTCTCATTCTTTCTGTCTATTTTGCTTACCCCTATTTACCCTTGTTTTGACCGAGTGTTGGACATTGAGGGCATTGTCCATCTTAAGTGTGGGGGGTGGCAAATAGGTTTAAGCAACCGGATATATCTCTTTTGTTGTTTTGCCATTGAGATTTAACCGGTCTTGTAGATGTGTCCCTCTCGTAGGCTTTTGGATTTTATCCAAGAGTAAGGGTTCTATCTTGAACTCTGAACTATGATGTGCATGTTTGAGATTGGTGGTTTCGATTTGGTAGGATGACGGAAGATGATATGATTTGAAACTTGTGTTGAGCTTGTCCTTGTGGTAAATTGCTTTTGTCACTTAATTCATAATAACTTAATGAGCAATTTTACTACAAATTTTTTTCCTTGGTACAAATTTAATCGGCGAAATGTGTTCTAAACGGTTATTGGGCTAATCCTTGTGGATTGATAACATTACTTGCATACTCAAATATCCCAAACACCCAAAAGTTGTGAGATTCATCATTCATTTATAGATGTGCTAGGTGTTGACGGTTTTGGTTTGATTGCCTTGTAATTATGTCCCTCTCTTAGGCTCTTGGATTTATTCGGGAGTAAGGGTTCTATCTTGAACTCTGAACTATGATGTGCATGTTTGAGATTGGTGGTTTCGATTTGGTAGGATGACGGAAGTTGATATGATTTGAAACTTGTGTTGAGCTTGTCCTTGTGGTAAATTGCTTTTGTCACTTAATTCATAATAACTTAATGAGCAATTTTACTACAAATTTTTTTCCTTGGTACAAATTTAATCGGCGAAATGTGTTCTGAACGGTTATTGGGCTAATCCTTGTGGATTGATAACATTACTTGCATACTCAATATCCCAAACACCCAAAAGTTGTGAGATTCATCATTCATTTATAGATGTGCTAGGTGTTGACGGTTTTGGTTTGATTGCCTTGTAATTATGTCCCTCTCTTAGGCTCTTGGATTTATTCGGGAGTAAGGGTTCTATCTTGAACTCTGAACTATGATGTGCATGTTTGAGATTGGTGGTTTCGATTTGGTAGGATGACGGAAGTTGATATGATTTGAAACTTGTGTTGAGCTTGTCCTTGTGGTAAATTGCTTTTGTCACTTAATTCATAATAACTTAATGAGCAATTTTACTACAAATTTTTTTCCTTGGTACAAATTTAATCGGCGAAATGTGTTCTAAACGGTTATTGGGCTAATCCTTGTGGATTGATAACATTACTTGCATACTCAATATCCCAAACACCCAAAAGTTGTGAGATTCATCATTCATTTATAGATGTGCTAGGTGTTGACGGTTTTGGTTTGATTGCCTTGTAATTATGTCCCTCTCTTAGGCTCTTGGATTTATTCGGGAGTAAGGGTTCCATTTCGAACTCTGCACTAAGATGTGCAAATTTGAGGTTAATTTATTCCATTTCCGGGTTACTTTCTTTGATATGAGTGTGCCGGTGATGTGTTGAGCTAGAACTTGGCCTGGTGATCGTTACGAGACCGCAGTGAGATCACTTTTGTGATATAAGTACATTGGATGACGAATTGGCATACTAGGTTTGACCCGTATTTTCTTTCTATTCACCCCTTGCTTATGTATATTTTTACCTTTAGTATACATACTTTTATACATGTACATACATGTTTTGTGTAGCTGGCTACTCTGGTCAGTGATTTTCCTTTCTTTGTAAACCTTTGTTGCACTCATCTTTAGTGCAAGATACATTTAGACACCCTTTTTGAACTTAGCCTTTTCCTTTGTATAAATCCACTTAAATATGTAAACTTTACCTCGCCATACCGATAGTCTAATTTTGGGGGGCCATTGATTGTCATTGGTTTGTTTGGGCGGTTTGGGAGAGCTTCAATGGGTTGTCAGTTGGAATATTCTTGGTCTATGGGAATACGTCGATTGGTCAAGTTATTGGGGAATATCTTGGATTGTTCAAAGGAAGTATATTGTTATAGACATTGTTCATCATTGTAAGAGGGTGCCTACTAGTAGAGTAAAAATGGTTCAAAATAAGAGAAAAAAGTGAAAAACAGAAAAATTAAAAAAAAGAGAAAAAATGAAATAAGAAAAAAAAAAAAAAAAAAGAACTTGGGCTACTAGTGGGTACTTCTCATTTTTATATGTCAAAAGAATTGTTGTATCATTTGGTTCGTGAATAGAATGGAAGATTTGGTTGTCCTAAGTTGTTTGAAGTTGATACACCACAATGGTGTCGGGTTTTGCTTGTTACTTTTGAGGTGTGTTCGTGGATAGCATCTTATGGGTTGGGGCAATCAATGGTAAGGGTTTGATTAGACTATTTTGTACATAACTTATACTTTTGTTATTTCCTTTTAACACTAACCTAAATTTCCCAAATCCCATTGTAAATACCCTTAGCCTAACATTACAACCGTTTTATATGCCAAATTTTGATGATGTACTTGGTGCTCACGCCATGTCGGTGAAGCTATGATCCTAGTTCAAGCCTATGGTAAGATATGCATCACGACCGAGCAATGAGTGATTATTCATATATATTCAACCCCAATAGTAAGTTCGTTGGAGTAGGATGATTTTGATAGGCTCATTTGTTTCACTTTTGCTTAGTCGTATTATTGAGGCTTGTGGATTGTTCAGATATTGTCAAACATTTCGGGTTTTCATTTAAGATTAAAACTGCTTCACCAAAGTCCTTGTCATCGACATACTTGGTTTGGCTTCTTTTTGATAATCGTAATGTGTTTATATAGCTTCATGCCAAGGAATGCTTTTGCTTAATTTCCAGATTTGCTTGAGGATAAGCAACGCTCAAGTGTGGGGGGATTTGATGTGACCAATTTATATAGATCGCCCACATCATTATTGGCCTTTTTCGTATGTGTTTTAAGTCAATTTTGTATGCATTTGGCGCGTTTATGGTGTTTGTTAGTGCTTTCAGGTTCTTAGCAGGTTGTGCGTCCATTTGGTGCATTTTCTGACGATTTTAGGCCAAGATGTTGATCCGAGTGTTCGAGAGTTGTTAATAAAGAAGAAACAAAGCTTTCAGCAAGTTTCAGCTGCGCCGCAGTGGGAGGGATGTTGCCCCACTGCGCCGCAGTCACTGGTGAGAAGAACCAAAGAATTCCAGAAGTATTACACTGCGCCGCAGTGGGAGGGATGTTGCCCCACTGCGCCGCAGTCAATGGGTGCCAAAGCCAATGCTTTCCAGAGGTTTTACACTGCGCCGCAGTGGGAGGGATGTTGCCCCACTGCGCCGCAGTCCATGGTCGATCAAAAACAAAATAATTTCCAGAGGACTTCCACTGCGCCGCAGTGGGAGTGCACCACGCTCACTGCGCCGCAGTGAGTGCACGGGGAACTCAGGTTTCAGCCTTTTGCATCAGATTTGGGGGAGGTATAAATAGAAAAATAAACCCTATTTCCCAAGTTATCAAATTTTCTTTCTAGGAGCTGTTCTACCACGAATTCTTTCAAGGATCATCTCAGATTTCATCATTGGATTCATTGAAGATTCAAGAACATCCATCTAGATCGTATCTAATTTTCTGTCTTGCAATTTAAATTCAACAATCATTGGTACAATATGTTCTCTTTCAATTTCTTTTATCAATTTCAATTTAGCATGAGTGGCTAGATTTCTAATCATCCACTTTGATGAAACTTGACGAATGATATGATTGCAATATTTTAATTCAAGAGTTGATTCAACTATCGTTGTGTCGTGATCTTTATCAATTAATTCCTTGTGATTTATTCTTTTGATGTTGATGGTGTATGTGTTCATCGTTAGTGGTACTAGGTGAATATGTTTATCGTTTCAATTCGATTGTCTATGGTCGGTTGTCACTGGTTCATGGTATGACGGTGAATGTCAAATCTATAATAGGAATTAATCGGTAAACGTGTTTAGAAACGGTTGGTGGTACCACGTTTTCATTCACATAGGCATAATTGGTAATTGGATAATCAAGCAAACTAATTGTTGGGGAGATTTTCTAGGCATTGGTGGTACCGGCTTGGGTAATTAAACTAGCAACTTAGGTGTTTGGGTGATTTGCGAGCGGTTGGTGGTACTACGCGAGCATTTTTATCCTTTCACGATTATCTTGTCAACTCTAAAGAATTTGATCTTTACCGTGTGCAATCATAGCTGAAGTCAAGTGGATTCGAAGTGGATGATCTTTATTTATATTGTCTGAACTTTCTTTACTTTTAATTGTCTTGTCATTTCAATTTCTTTAATTTCAAATTGTCAAAGTTAGGTAGCAATTCGGCTACGGTTCCATCCTTTTTCTAAAACTACTTTAGCAAACAATTATTTCAAAACCAATCCCTGCGAACGATCTCGGACTTACTACTTACTATACTATATGCGATCAGGTCCACTGCCTGAAAGTGTGTAGTAGTCGGTTTTTAGTGGGTACTTGTTTATAAATTTTACAAACTCGATTTCACATATCAAGTTTTTGGCGCCGCTGCCGGGGATTGTGTGCCGATTTAGTTGTTAATTTAGTGGTTTGATCCTTTCTCACGCGTGAGGAAGTTACTTGTTTTATTAGTTTAGTTTTCTTTTCTTATCACCGGTGCATTTGACGTGTTTGTGTTAGTTGTGTGTTTGCAGGCATATTTCTTTAGTTGATGAACTTGCGTTCTTCGGGTCTCCCTTTGAATAGTCATTTGTCTACTCCGAGAAGACCAAGAGGGCGTCGGTTTTAACTTCACTGAACCCACAACACCAATACCAACACCATTTTCACCTATAGCTAAACCCACTCCTGATTCAGACGAGGAAGGGTTTTATTTAGACGAATTCTTCAATTTAGAAGTTAAGCAAGAAGAGATGGGTGACGAACAACCAAGGGATCCAAATGACACTCGCTATGGCGAGAGGGTTCGAACTATTCCAACCAGCCGTGGCTCTGCCATTAGACCTCCGGCCATTGATCACACTTTCAATTTGAAAGGAAATCATCTCAAGAGCATAGAAGAGCAACAATTTGATGGAAAAGGGAAATGAGATCCTTACCAACACTTGGATAGGTTTGAAAAGTTGGCTCGGCTTTATCAATATGGTCAAAATCAAATGAATGCCGTGAAACTTGAGACATTTCCCATCTCAATCACCGGAGAAGCACTTGATTGGTTCAATGATCTTCCAGAAAATTCAATCACTACTTGGGACCAACTTAAGGAGGCTTTCATTGGTGAGTTTTATTCACTCAGAACTCAAAGAAGGTTGGAGAATATGATTAGGTCTTTTGAACAAGATGATGGAGAAGATGTTGTGGATGCTTGGGTGCGTTTCAAGGAAATGTTGAGAAATTGTCCAGGTCACAATTTGACTAGGGAACAATATGTGGAGCTTTTATTTGATGGGTTAGATAAGAAGTCTAAACGAGAATTGGGATATGCTTTAAAGAATTAAATATTGTGTTGACCTTCAAATTTTCACGCATTAAAGTATTAAACCCCCAAACTCTGACTGATTCTCAAGATTGTTTAACAAAAGAAAAGAAAAGATTAGATGTGAAAATTGTTTCCTTCCAAATCACCCCAAATGTGGGGAGAAAATTTTTTACACAAAATTAACTAAAATTTCCTTTCAAATCTTATCTTTTCATTTCATTTCCATCTTAAAAACAAACTCAAGAACACAACATATTTTACAATCCATTTTATTCTTTTCTTTTCTTCCCTTAAAACAACTCAAGAACATAGTGTGAGCTTGTAACATTGTTTTGTAAATTGTTGATTGGTTATTAATATTTTTTCACTCTTTGAAAAAAAAAATATATGGTGAGGGGTTGATTGGGGTTGCTTATATACAGTATTTATTAATTATTGAGTTTTGTAAAAGCTAAAAAGCAATTTTGTGAGTATTTGTATCAACTTATTTAAGAGGCTTATTATTTTAAAGGGTTAAAAAAAAATCAATATTTACAGGCTTATTTAAAACTCAATAAATAAATAAGCATTTTCATAAAAGTTAGGCCAAACACCACCCAAGTGGGATTAACTAGCTAATGGGTTGACCATTGTCTACAATTTTTGTATCCAACGTAAACTTATTGGCGAGCAAATTCAAATGGCTACAATGAACATCACTAATCTTTATTTTTTAATTGTTGAACTTCTTATGCTTATTATTACTTGTAATGAAAAACATATAGTATATACACATAAAACAAATGTTGATTAAACTTGAAATTTATTATTACGAATTAAAGCTGGCATATGTTTTGTAATATTTCATTTTAAATGGTTATCATCTAGTTCAACCATTTTGCCATCTTTAGGCATAAGTAAGACATCCGATCGATCAGATGCTTGAATGGTTTATAAACATTCATAATCGTGTTTCAGGCATTCATATGCTAACAATGTAGTACTAGACTACTACTACTACTAGTAGTAGTTAAGGAGTAATTTTAATATTTATTGATCCATAGAATTAGAAGGTATGGCTTAGAATGTTGGCTAGCTTAATGGACTAGTAGTTGAGGCTTTTGGCTATTGGGCCATGAGAGTTTTGGAACTGGAATTGACTTGAATGATTCTCGTACTTAGGATTTTGGCCCATCATCAAGTTTTACAAACCGGCAAACCCTACCAGAGTACCAGTTATACAAATTTAACGAGTTTAATCTTACATTCAACTAGCTCAAAATTATTTCATTGGTAGGTCCGAGGAAAATGGCCCTAAGTCGTAAACTTGGTTTGAAAAATGCCCGATCTCGTACACGGCCCCATTTCCGTGGTTGTATCCCGAGCAAAAATGGCCCCGACACGTTGCTGATATGTAAACCTATAAGTATAGGCATTTGATAAACTTTGTTTACGAAAAAAAACAAAGACAACTTTGTATATATTGAATAGAATAACAACACATGTATCACGTAATTTAAATTAGTAACCCAGACACACCTATGCTGCATCGTTTTCAACTTATCTTACACTTAAATTGAAAATAAAATCAAGATTTTGTTTTGTTAGTTTCATTGCATCTTAATTAAGCAACCACCAAAGATTTCAATAAAATAGACTTTCACAGGATTTGCATGAGATATTTCTATTTTAATTAAGCAACCACCAAAGATTTCAACAGATTTGGCGTGCAACTAAAAGCTCTTATATGTATTTTTCTATTTTTATTCACTATTATAGTTATAGTTATAGTTATATCCACCCCACAAACGCTTTAGTTAGCATGACTAACGAGAACTTTTGTAGAAATAGGTCACACGAGTTTGATCCTAAGACCCGAGTGCTTAGTTGATAACACATGATGAACCTTTTTGTTGAGTTATATCTCAATACATACATTTTTAAATCTTCAATTTTTTATTATATTCTTTACTTGATTATATTTTAACTTATGAATCAGATTTTATGTATTTAGATGGGTACTAAATTTTATCAAGTTAAAAAGGATATGAGAAGGACCAGATACAAATTGATGTGAATGGGAATGAGCCTATCAGAGTGTGTTGCTTTGTTGTTCTAGTGAAAGTCCAACTGTCCAGACCAAAATTTTCAGGCAATTTTTTGAATTTCCATTCTGATTTCAGTTTCAAATTACATTAGAATTGCATTTATTCATACAATTGTAGAATTCCGCTTTCAATGAGCATCCTAAAGGCTTGATTCAACCCAAGATGTAGCTCATACAAGTGCTGGTTTCAAACCCGATGACGTAGGCTTCACGCTGGCTGCATAATCCCGAGCCCACAAGTCATAATGTATGATTTCCTCGAGTGAAGGTGCTGTCACCAATTCCGCTCTATGTTTCTCGCAAGTTAACTCCACCACCTTGAATATGTCCAAATAGCTAATCCTATAATGCCACAAAACAGTAACATTGCCAAGATATTCGATTAGAGGTGGCAAATGTGACCATTACTGATAAACGGGTCAAGTTGGATAATGTATTTATGTTATATCTCAAACAGGGGGAAAAAAAAGAAAAAAAAAGATATAAAGGAAACATTTGAAATGTGGTCGACAATTTGAAATTTATCCGAGGTCTACTTTCAACCAAGGAATTAATCATGTATAACAAGTATCTACAGAAACTGAACAAAAAAAGTGTTTGTGGTTCAAACAGAGCTGACCTATATTGACCCATTCCAAAAAGTACTGTTTACATGTGACTCCCATTTGACTAGTTACCCAACCCATTACTAAAAATAAACACATGCTATGATGTTAACGACTTACTTTTCATCGATGAACATTTCGACGGCTTTCTCATTAGCAGCACTAAGAACTCCGGTCATTGTACCGCCGGCTCGTCCAGCTGCATAAGCCAGATCCATTGACGGGTATTTCACATTGTCTGGAGCTTTGAATGTCAAAGATCCCAGCCTGTATAGTATATAAAAGTTATTACCATAGGTAAAAATGATGGTTTCCTGTCTTCTAAAATTACTATGACTTACTTGCAGAGATCGAGACGGGGCCATGTGATCTCCGAACAGCTTACTCTATCAGGCCACGACAATGTATACAAGATTGGCAAACGCATATCGGGCCATCCTAATTGTGCTAGCACAGATGAATCCTGAAAATAACAAGCCAAAAGGAAAACATGTTAACAAAATTTTCTCAACAGTTCTGACTAAATCAATATCTAACCCAAACATATGATAGATTACTTTACCTGTGTCTCGACCATGGAATGTATAATGGATTGAGGGTGAATCACGATATCAATGTTGTCATAATCTGACCCGTAAAGATAATGGGCCTCAATAACTTCTAGACCCTGTGAGAATGAACCCAGTTAATCTTATTGTCTGGTAGCAATTTTAATTCACCGCTCATATCATTTTCAGAAAACAAGATTACCTTGTTGAAAAGTGTGGCCGAATCCACAGTGATCTTTTTCCCCATGCTCCAGTTGGGATGCTTCAAGGCATCCGCTACTTTGACATCTTTCAGTTTTTCAACGGGCAAGTCCCTAACACGAACATCAAAAAAAAACCATAAGTATTACGAGTAAGAAAATGTTCATTACATAACACAAATTTAATCAGGAGTTTATTATACCTGAAAGCACCTCCAGATGCAGTTAAGATTATACGCCTTAAAGCACCTTCAGGAAAGCCTTGAATACACTAAAACAGAACATTTATGTAATTAATGTCAAGCAAAATAAATATTTTCAGGGACATGTACATGTCTTGACGGGTATACTATATTATACCTGAAAAATGGCAGAATGTTCGGAATCAGCAGGAAGAATCTTGACATTATGCTTGTGTGCAAGAGGAAGAACAAAGGGACCGCCAGCAATTAAAGTTTCTTTATTAGCTAACGCGATGTTTTTCCCTGCTTCAATAGCAGCAACTGTAGGCTAAGAAAGAAAAAAGAAAAGAAAAGCAAAAAATATTATGTGAAAATGTCTCAAAAGGGCACAATTTCACGAATGCTAACGTTTCAAAGTCTTTATTTTGATTTGTGATAAAGACTTGTTAAATTAGATCCTCAATCAATAGTATTATAAAAACTGAACAAAAATATATACTTATAATATACCTTTAAACCAGCACAACCAACTATCCCTGTGACTACAGTAACACAATCCGGATGGCGGGCTACCTGAATTTGATTACAATAAGTCTCATTTAAGTAATTTGACCACCAAAAAAAACTATTTAGCAGAAAATGTAAAATGATGTAAATTAGTGACAGACCTCAACGACACCTTCGTCACCAGGAATGATTTCAGGCATGTAATCGGAACCAGCCAAAGCTTCTTTGAGTTCACTAACCAATGACTCGTTCTTAATGGAAACTAGCTGTGGTTTAAATGCCTTGATCTGCAAAATGGTAGGGAATATCAGTGGAAGGCTTGTTCTATTTTAGAATGCTAAAACAAGAAAGTGAGCCTTAAAAAGTTAAAATGGGTGTCTGGAATTGCATTTTGATGTAATTATCTGATCATTGTGTTATCAAGACTCAGATGACCAGTATCCTAGTGATCAATTAGGGGTCATTTTACATATAAATCCTCATAATTAGTATATACCAAATACTCAAACAGCTACCACAGCTAAAGATCCAAACAATATCTCGTACAGTCGTACGAAGTGTTTTTCTTACAGCTGATTATTTTTTTACACCAGATTCTACTAATCAAGCAATTACCTGCTCAGCGAGAAGGGTGACATTTGATCCAGCAGCAAGTGCTACAACTTTGAATTTCTCAGGATTTTCAGCAACAATATCTAAAGTCTGCACATCGATATATTAAGTAATCAAACGAATCTAATGCACACCATAATCAAACCAAGAAAAAAAAGAAGAACTCAAGCTTTACCTGAGTCCCAATGGAACCAGTGGATCCAATGATTGAAATGGGTTTAGGTCCATCCCAATTCTTAGCCCCCAGCTGCACAAGCGCCGTTCCTGGCCATGCTGGCGGAGGTGACGTCCCTGCTGAACACTTGACCCCTTTTACCTTGCTATCCTTCCTCTTACAAGAAACCCCACCTACAAAAACACCCAAAAAAATACACACAAATTAAGCATGCCTAACAGCAAGATAACCACCAAACATCATAATCACCATTATAGAAATTATAAATTACAAATTTATTACATCTTGATCAAACAAAACATAAATACAGATAAAAATAACCAAGGGCTTCACTATAAAGATTAAACTTTTATTAAGCTAAACACTAACACAAATTAAGAAAGACCAACAACCAAATTACCACTAAACGCAATAATCAACATTATATATACAAAACTTAACATATTTTTACAAAAAAAAACTACATTTCAATAACCAAAAGACTGGGATACAAAAACTAAGCATGCCCAACAACCAAATAAGCTCAGAATTAACATTTTATAAATCAAAATTGAACAAATTTATTATCTTAGTTAGATAAAAACTTGTAGATATAATTATTAAAAAGATTGGATTTTGTCATTTTTGATTAACCAAAACACTAAGAAAGCACAAATTAAGCATGCCTAAGAGCCAAATAACCACACAAAAAAAATCATATCAATACAAATATTAAAAAGATAGAATTTCTTAGAATGATAACAAACAATACCTTGAAGCTTGAGAAGATGAGCGTTGGATCTAGTAGCATCCAGAAAAGAGATTGTTTTGATTTCTGTTGAAGAAAGGGTGTTTAAAGACATGATCTTTTCTGTAAATTTTAGACAAAATTTCTGTTAAAAAAAATCTGAATTTCAAGAAATAGACCAGAGAAAAAACAGAAAGCCAAAAGGGGGGAATCTTTGTTTCTTATTTGGCAAAGAAAAGATGTGGGATTTAGTTATTATAGAAAGGAAGTGACAAGGAAAGGGGGAGGATGAGAGTTGAGAATAGTGTCCAGTGCTTACTGTTATATGGAGTTTGGAAATGGTGATTGGTGATGAGGTTACTATTACTACCTGCAAATATAAATTGAGTATTGTTATACATTTATTACCCCTTGAGGTTGTGTACCGTTTCACTTGACCCCTTTTACCTTACTAAGTCCAATAAGTTATGGGAAATGATTATCGTACCACAAATATTGATAAATCTACCACACAGTACAACTTTTAGAACATACTGTACAAGTCAGTATAGTATATATGTGGTAGATTAATGAATACATGTGGTACAAATATCACTTCCTATAAGTTATAGTTTAGCTATCAATATCTTTTAATTTAGGGCATTCGGAGTGAAACGGTTTTTATTTATCCATGGGCAATAAATTTTAATGTATTAGGAAGGAATCTTGTCTAATTTACTAATTATTAGTATTTTTTTTCTTAGTGATTGTAAAGAAAGGCGTTTGGCAATGGGTCAGCAGAGGATTTTACCAATGATGATAGGGAAGTACCGAAGTATTACATCGTGATGAGATCTACACCCTTCTCGACATGATGGGGAATGATGTGAAAAGAATCATATTGTGTTTTTATAGTTTTAGTTATAGTTGTTAGGGATTTTCGGGTTTGGATGCATCTCTTCAAATGAAATATGGATAAAACATAAGCAAGTTTTAGTTATAGTTATAGTTGTTAGATGTGATTGTGAGCATAAGCAAAAGTTCTTATATTAGATCAAACATTTGTAATGATGTTATAGTACAATGATAACATAGATTTATTTGTGTGCAAAATTTAGACTTCTTTTTCCAATCTATAAAAACATATGTAATATTTGGCTAATAAATGTGATTACAAGTCAAGTTTTAAAGTAAACAAGTTTTATGAATTTTTCACAAACACATTTTTTAAAACAAATATTAACAACTAATATCGTACAACTGGTTACATTTTCAGGCCCCTAAATAAATACACAACTATCATTGTATTACCAACAACAAATGCACATCTATTCTCACAAAAACTTAAATTTATAAATACTTGTTTGATTCAAAGTTTTTTAAATAACATGTTTTAAGGCATAATTTGGATCAACTATAATTTGGAAGTTTTCCACGTGATTTCGTACACCACCAATTTGGATTATCATAAACTTTAAGCTTTTATACAGCTTATTGACTATCCCCTAACATTGATCTTGTTACCAAATATGTTGAACAACTATACAAGTTAGTGTTTGAGGTTACAATAAGAAAAGCTTTTGTAATTTTTTTATGCAAAAGTTTATGAGAAACAAATGAATCAAGTGTAATTTCCAAAATAAGAGGGGAGTAAATGATATGAACCCGATAGTGTAGGCATCAAAACGAAAAAACTTACCAGATTCGACAAAAAATGTAAAATCAAGGAGGATAAGACTATTTAAACAAGGAATCAATGCAGGGCTGCTCGTGGCCTGCAGTTTAGTTTATGTTTTTTTTTTCATAATACGACGACATTTTGCTATATTTTTTAACGCATTTCGAATTCATTGAATTCCCTGCTAAATAAAGTATAGCCACACAACTTTTACTTGAAAAAAATCATTAGAAAAAACACTTAAGCACCCTTCCCTATTGACCAACATTAACATACATGTTGATTACAGTGTGCAAGTCCAATATTAAACGTAATTTATTATTGATGGCTTAGCCTTCTTTAAATTATACTCCGTAATTTTTAACTTTTTCTTTTCTCAGCTAAAATTTTTAATGTTTCAAAAATTTGATGATTAAACTGATATTTATACTTAAATTTTTTTGATGTTTAACCCCTAAACTTTATCGTTTATAATGATTTAGCCTTTTAAGTTATCTATAATAAACATCTAAGTTTCAAATGTATGGTTGTTTAACCCTTCTATGTTATTAAACCATTAAGTAAAAACAAACAAAACAAACCAACCTTAGAGCACTCACAGTGTCCTTCATCCATCCTTCAAGGATAGTCCCTGTCAGAACCACATCAGTTCCACATCAGCCCAATGACTAACCAAGAACTAATCCCTCAAAACACTCACAATGTCAGAACTAGTCTAGGACTCACCATCTATTTAATATTAAACATTTTAAAGAATAAGAGGACGGTGGACGAGCTCTTTCCCTGTAGGGACGGACGAGCGGAGGACGGTGGACGGACGAGTCACACCTAGTGGTGTGCACTCGTCATTCTTCGAGGGACGGGTGAGGGACGAGCGGAAGACGGAGGCACTGTGAGTGCTCTTAGAGAATACAAAATTTATCCTTATCCTTATTTCCATGTCGCCTCTAGTACTTTTATCGAAAACTGAGATACATAGTGTTGTGTTCTTCTAAATTCTAAATATTAGTTGGGGAAATTTTTATTTTCTACTCTTTAATATCCAACTCGTGGTCATGAATCAACATTATCGTGGACATGCGCATTCTTAAAATTTATGGAAATACGATTGCAATGGAATTTAAGATCTCCTACATTAATTAACCTAACATGAAGAAAAAAATTCAAATTTCATTTCACTAAATTCTTATAAATTCTGATAACCAATGACCCGTCAACTTTGGTGATACATATGCTTCGATTTTTATATTGGTTTCATAAGTTATCGATATGATCTTAAAATTTTGAATAGTTTCACTTCTACTAAATAGCAAAGCTTTTTTTCCCAATTTTTTTGAGACTAGTGTTACCTAGTTTACTTTTTTCTACAACATTAAAATATCAGTTACATTAGTTTAATAATAAATCATCTTGGTAATGAAAGGATCCTCAACTTGAATTTTTTTAAATAAATAATATGATCATAAAATAAGTTAAACTTAGGGTGAAGGGAATATAAAGAGCATATCTTCAAATGAATTTTAGAGAAGATACCTTCACGTTACAATTTTGGCACATTGCTGCCATGAATAAATATCATTGATCACGAAACACTGAAAACAATACAATAAAATATTAAGGTCGGAAAGAAAACAACAATATTTGTATTTTAAGTATATTAGTGACTTAGTGTATTACGAATAGGGAAGTGATATTCGTACCATTTTTTTTTATTAATGTACCACAACTGCGCATTACCGATTTGTACAGTGAGTTATACAATTTGTACATTGCGGTACATAAAAAAATGATGGTACGAATATCACTTCTCATTACAATATTTGTGATGTCTTCAATCGCAGCCACAATTATAGTATAATTTAGACCATTCTTAAATAACGACTCATATGTGTGACTAGTGGTCTTTAACTATATATAACAATGATAATAACAAAAAGTATTTTCGATGTTCAGTTTGTGATGAGAATTACAATATACCCACACGATACTCAGTAGAATTTAATGTTAAACAAACCCAAAGCGTTCACTAGTCAATGTAAAACACATAAATATATTAATTGGAAGAAGCCTTATTTTGACAATACTGGAGAGGGTTACTTTTAGCTACACATCATTTGTTCATTGAATTTAATAATATCAAAATGTTCACTAATTGCTACCCCTATTTGACCTTTGTATCTTTTCTATACACTAATAATAATAGCGATTCACTCCTCAATTTTGTAAACCAACCAACAACGGGAAACAAGTAGTACTACTTTGACATTTTTTTCAAAAAATAACAGCATACACTTCCAAGTAAATTGCGTCTACATAAATAGAAATAAAAGTTCTCTATGAAGAAAATAAACTAATGTCATCAAAATTCAAGTTGTTTTAAAACAATTTTAAAGATTTGGCTAGAACAACCTTTTGGGGTTATGTACATGTAAATATTCGTCTTGCTAGACTAGATCTCAAGTTCTCAACACATCCCAAAAATAATGATTTGAAAACAGTAATTCTTAGTCGGTGGGCTGCTTAAATACGTACAGTTTGTTTACCATGTGGGAGTGTGGGACTGCAGTCACGATTGAACCTACCAAAATTCACGGTACATCATTTTTAAGAAAGAAAATGATATATTGTTATTATTTTTTTTGTGAAAAAATAAAAATAAAATGCAATTCACTATCTCTTTTTCTTAATTTACTTTTCTTAATCTATCAAATGTGGTGATCAAGTTGTTAAAAAATATTATTAAACTGATGTATCGTTTTTTTGTTTAAAAGATATTCAATTAAAATATATATTTACCAATTATGAACTTCTATCAAACTTTTACATGAAATTTGAGTATATCTCTGGTTTTTCCCACAGGTCTTGGGTTCGACTCTTATGAGTGACAAGTCTGTGGATTTTTCCTTGAATCACCTGTAACGGCTTATGGTCTACATCTCGTAGTCTAGAGTACGTGCAGAGCTTCACCATTATACGGTGAGGTGTTCCCTGATGTCGAATATCGACCAACTGTTCAACAAAAAATCTTTACGAAACTTATCACCCTACACCTTTGTATACTTACTATTTATAGAATATTTTTATTTAATTTAGATATAGTGTCTCCATCTCATGTTAAAACAATTTATTGACCATCCATCTACTTGCACATCAATACTTGTACTTCTTCGAACAAGTCTCGATGTCATTTTACATGTATCAACCTTTGAAGAACGCAAAAAGAAACTATAAGGTTTGATACAAAGGAGAGACGCTCTTCAATCCAAGTGTGTAGGCGATGTATGTTCGCAATAATGAAAAGAAAAACAATATTTGTTCAGTTTCTTGTGTAAAAGTAAATATTATACAAACTATATGAGAATCATAAATTCATAAGGAGTGTTTAAGACAAAAATTATCGACCTCAACATGAGACGGGTCAAAATAAATCAACATTCTGCTTATCTTTCACGTTTTAGAAGAAACGCATTTATATATTTTCAATATAAAACTCACCCATTCTACACACGAAACAAGTCATAGTTGGGATATTGTATAATATCCACACCGATTTAACGAATAATATAAAAAACACTATCCAAAAAGTAGTTTATCTCTAAACTAATGGTGTATATATCATCTATAATCTATAAAATTTCAAAAATACTATTAGCATAATGAGGGGTATGCATATTTAATATTTTGATGATATCTCCTTCAATCATACATTATTTTATCCTTTTAAATCAAAGTTCAACAACACAATTTTGTTGGTATTATCCGAAATAGATGAAAGCACCCAAGATAAAAAGTTGTTACGGTGAACGTGTTACCGAATGAGGTTCTCTCATCAGGTTACCTGAAAAAAGAGTCTTTTTTACTCAAATGCATACAACCTAATTGGGATATCACAAGATCGTTTACAAACCTTTCTCTGACCACCTGCATCTAGTGATATTCGAATATAAAACCTCTTAAAAAAAAACCTCTTGTAAAGAGGTTTAGAAGATAACCAGTGCCCACCTCCAATAGTTAAGTTACGTTATTATAAGAGCATTGGGTATGGAGTGAATATGTCGAACCCTGATTGCTTTGTTGGCAGTCGGCATACAATTTCTTCCATAACTCTTCATTCGATGAAGAATTCATGATCAAGATTCTTGATGTTTATGCAGAGGTTCTTGATGTTTATGCCGGTATTCGGCGTTCACATATATTTTTGGATTTTAGTGAAACCCACCCCACTATACATTATTTAATTATTTAATGCATGATCCATTTTATAATTTTATATAGGATGATCGGTTATTATTTAACTATCTACCAATATATATATAACAAGATCTTAAATTCATTCCTAAACAAATAAGAACTCTTGGATAGATTTCATCTTTGATTTAGAGCCATTAGATCATATTTAATTATTTCATCATTTATTAATGACAATATTAATACTTATACTTTGTATGATTTATCAAAATATACCCTTCTTAATTATTATTATAATATACCATAAATAATATATAAATAATATGATAATAATATTGATTATTCAAACTCTTTAAGATGCATGTTGTTTATCGTACTCCCATTAGAAATAAATTAGGATTGTGATGCTATTATAAAATTGTCAACTTATAATTTATTTATTTTTTAATTAGTGATTTAGTAATTCAGTGAGAGTTTCTTATTTATTTTATTTTTATTAAAACTTTTCTAATATTTATTTAGTTTTTAATTATAATAATTATAATTATAATCTATCTACCAATATATATATGTAATAAAAATTGAAGACTTTGATTACAATATCTACATTGCTTACGAATGTAATTCAAGGTTTCATGTACAATAATAGGTTTTGAAAGGAAAAAAAGTTATTGTTTGTTTTTGTATTACCAGAGACTAGAATCGTGTTCATATAATGCACTAGATAAATGATCTTATACATATGATATTTATAATAACATTATGTTATAGTCATAAAATCAAATTTTAAGCTTTTTTCATATGGGGCTACTAACATTATATACAACTTTAATTACTGGATTATTTTTTCCAGTTTGATTTAATAAGTTGTTATCTTTTTTAAATCACACATAATTTTTTTTTTATCGTAAATCTTGTTTATAAATCAAGTTGGATTTAACTTATATATTTTTCTATGGCAGTTATATATACATTGTAATAAATATGTGTTATATTTAAGGACGGGCCAAAATGTTTTTTGTGAGGGGCAAATGTAAAAGTCGTTTATTTAACTTATCAGATCCATGTCTGAAAATATTTTTTAAAAAAATGAGTCTTGACTCGAGAATATAGAAAATGGGCCCCTAAATGAATTTTGTTAACGTCAGATTTAGTCAAATTATAGAAAGATATTTAGACTCAATACTAATGAGTTGCCTATGGTGGATTCTAACTCGGCTATTCAAGAAAAAATGTTTCTTGGATTATTTAGGATATATTATTTTTCTTTATTTTGATTGATTAAGATCACAAATTTTATTTTATTTTTTGGGTGGAAGGGGTAAAGGGGGGGGGGGTCGAACTTGGAAAAGGAAATGGATCAATCGGAAGGCAATTATCAGGTAAAGAAGTGACTGGTTTAGGTTTTGGTGGTCTGGATGCTTTTAATTTAGTATTGATGTACAAATGGATATGACATGTGGTTCAAAATCTGGATGTCATTAGGATTAAAATCATCAATGTGATCCATGGTACTGAGTCTGCATTCCCGTGTAAAACAAATAGTAATAGTATTTGGGCAAATATATGTTCCTCATTCTCTTAGGCACACCCCACTAGGAATGAAAATAAAACAAGATTCTGGAATGATCATTGGTTTGATGATGGAAATTTTGCAACTCAGTAAAGGTTGTATGCCCTGGGACGGTCTAAAGAATGTGTCATGTGTGACATTTTTGATGATATGACATGAAAATCCGAATGAGATCGAGATATTTGTGGTGGCATGGATGAGCAATAACTTTGGTAGGAGTAAAGTTGTTCAATTATCAAGGTTAAAAGAGCTAATATTAATAAAATAAAATTAAACACTTAAATTTGTTTATAGTTACTTATGAAAGTTGTATTTTTGATATATATAAATATAAAAATATATTTACTCGCGTATTACGCGGGATAATAATCTAGTTATTTTATATACTAGCTAGTGTCTAGTGACATTTAATCTATATTTGATTTTAAAATATTACAGTATATAATAAAGCAGTTTGATAATGAAACTAACTGTAAGTATACAAGTTTTTTTTTTATCAAGTTATTTTCTTAATTTGAAATCTGCCTTTTTTTTTAAAAAAAAAAAAAAGAAAAAAGAAGAGTTGTTTTTTAATTCATTTGAGAAATTGAACATGGTTGTACTCCGATTTCCGATTGATAATCCGTCATTATATTTATTACTGTATTTTCAATAATATATTATTGATTAAAAAGTAGTTTCAAAAATAATGTGTATAATTTATAAAAGTAAATAAAAATGATGTTCTGCATTGTTCTGCATCCATAATAGGTGAAAACTGATGTGGCAGTTGTCGTTCAGATAGTTCTGCATTACTTAACCATACTTGATGCTCTAAAAGGACCAAAAACAGATGAAAATAACTTGTTGTAGCGTGTAGACCACAACGCACATCTTTTAAACGTTTTGCCATCATTTATTGTCCATATATCGTTTATCACGTTGAACATATCCATATCTGAGATTCTGAAAAAAATGCCTATTTTACAGGTAACTTTTGAAAGTTAAAACTCAATTGTCACATACCTCGTGAGGCTCAGATAAAATTCAAAGATGGTCGAAAATGTACAGGTCCAAAGGCTGCTTATTATGCTATAAGGTAGTCGTGAAGCACCTAAATACATATCAGTAACTGTGAGCTACTAAACCGTCCTTGCATCTGGTAGCAAATCATGACTAAAAGAAAGCTACCTCAAAGAAAGAATACTGAGCTCTTGTATTGTACAAGACTTCATATAATAATAAGACTATAGCCGCTCTAGATTGTTGTGGGGTGGGCGACTATTTTGTACACTAATTAACAAGTCTGAGAAACCAACTAATAATAATTACATCATTTCACACGAGTTTCACATTATTTTCCATGAATACTAATATTAAGTAATTTTAAGTATCAACTTTAACTTAGAGTGCTAACATTATTCAAGTATTTGAACAAAAATATTAAGTAATTTTAAGTATCAAGATACCTTTAACACATGATCTCTTAAGCATTTGTCTGAGATGTTTAAGCCTCATAATAGGAGCCTTCTTCCTCTTTCTGTATCTCACTTGTGCTTGTCATTACTGAACTCCCTGCAGCTACATCAGGTGGCACACCACCTGATTCAGATATTTTTGTAACCCTCTGTAACTCATCGGTTACCTCTGCCGAACGAGCCAGGAACTGTTCATCAGTCAATTGTTGTTCCTTCTCTAATGGTGATTTTTTGGGTTGCCTGATGGCTGCTGCTGCTTCTGCCATCGCTACAGGAGGTGGCTGAGGTGGGACCCAAGAAGATCGTTGTACAGGTCGTTCACTAGCCCCACTGGAATAACTGATCTTGTTCTCTTCAGGTTCTAGTTCATTAGCACGGACATTCTTTTGTTGCCACCAAGGAGCTGAACCTTCCCCATTAACCTGGTAGACGGATCCGGGGCCACCATTATCTTGACCATAGGAATAAAGTCCATTGCTGTTTTCAGGAGCATAGGTTGAGTTTCCCTGTGACTGCGTGGTCTCCCAAGGCTGGAAAGTAGAAGCACATATTAGTGGAAATAAAAAAATTAAGGAGCAAACATGTGTGAAGAAATTATGTCTTCATAAAAAGACTAAACAATGTAAAATTGAGAAATTGAACCTTAGGCTTTGGTGCTAAGCGAGGATTTGATACAGGTTGGTCTGGGTTTGGTGGTAGATCATTGATTTCCTGAAGCAAATAAGCACAGATAAGTACTACTAATATACATGAAAACAGCTTAACATTTCCTCCAAAAAAACAAAAACATATAAGGAAAGCTTACTCGGATATTCGGAGGCCTTTCACCTCTTTGAACCATCGACATTACCTGCAAGTGAATGCAAAAAGTGGCACTGGCCCATGTAAGAGTACATTCTGGAAGAGTACAATCAGTGATCACAGGTTGGAAAATGGGCCAAATTTGGTTTCAGTCAAAACCATAATTGTTTGTTACGAGTCAGGGCAAACTGATTAATAAATCAAAACACTTTTGTTCAACTTTTATACAGATAGTTAAGTGTGTTAAATATGATCACAAAGCTATATTAGTACATAAAATTTTAATTTTTAATTGTAACAATTTGAGGAGGATGTATGCATTAAGCGTACAATTTGGGTCAATTTATAACCATTTGACCCATTAGGGATAAAACATAATTCATTTGTAAATGGGTAAAAAACGGGCACATCTAGGATCCAGGGATGAGTGGATAACCACAATTACTTTTGTTATAATAGATAGCAACCTTTGTTGCTTTAAATAGAGAAAAAGGCTTTCAAGTATATAGCAGATTAGCAAACAATTGGCCGTTCGGCACACACGAAAAAATTACCTCCATATAAGACTTTGGGTGAGGTGGCGTAGCAGACGGTTCTATAGAAGCAGGTGGCGGTGACAAAGATCTCGCTGTTCACAAAATATTAGTCATTAAACAACTAAAACACAAAAAACATATGTATGATGAATATTCAACTACTGATGATTACCTGAGCGCGCGTCGTAGTCTGCCCTGCCATTTGCATAGGATGGCTGAAATGTTGCAAAAAGTGAAATTAGAGTTAGTAAAATATGATAAATTGACTGATAGCTTTAAATGGTCTTTTAAAAAGATCTGAACCACTGTTAGGGCATGGATGTTTTAACTCACCCTTGAGCTTGTGACTTGAACTTCTTGCCCCGAAATGTTACTTTGACCTGAAAAACAAAAGGAAACTTAAGAAGCTAGAAGATGCAAACCAATTCTTAGACCAAATTACAGATTTGGAATGCTCTTCATTTATTCATCACTCCATCAATTCGAACTCAAATCCAGTCAATTGTGATGACAGGAAGTATCACGTCATGACATTTAGCTTTAGCCAAAATCAGGATACTGTGATTCAGTCTTAGATTAACCAAGATTTGAGGTGTCAATACTAACCCATTTACATATGAATGATGCCTTGTAGATTGGGTTAGAAAATAAGTCAACTGGGCTACCAGGTAAAAATTTGCCCATGGTTTATATTAATATCATACCATCTCGTAAATCGCATTATTCCGATGATAATATGTGACAGGCGATTCATTTTACATGAAGTGTAAAAAAATGAAAACGTAAGTGTTGCCGGTCAACCCACCAAACCAACCAATTTAGACTGCTTACCCCACCCGCCCATTCTGCTACCTCTAGCAATGATAAGCATAGATAATCAAGTATATATCCTTTACCAAACACCTCCCTTATCTCATAAGGAGCTCTACCTATTTTGAGGCAAAGAACCTTCTTATTTTTCAGAAAAGGAGAGATCAAAGTTCTAATCATTTATTCATTATACATATAACATAAGCATGAATTGTAGACTAGTAGTCGAGTACCAGTGTATCTTGAGAATGCATTTCAAACATAATATACTTTCAACACAATATCTGAAAAGCCTAGATTATAATATTTACAGCAAAGACACACTAAATTTTTTCAAACTATCCAACAGTATCATAAAATGCAACTACGTGCTTGTATGGAGTTCTTATTAGGTTGAAGACGGGAAATTTGGTAGCTTACCATAACATTTCCTTGGCAACAACATTATGTAGTTCTTATTCACAAGATTAACTTGCTTTTAATTACTTTAACTAAAGATAATTACACTTTCTAGCCTTACAGATAAACTCCCACTAACTAATTAAATTTTTTTCACCATTTAACATTAATCTCCAACATATTATTAATAACCCCTATTTCTTTCACAAGATATCAATACTAATTTGCACCTTCAAATAAACGAAACGTCTATACACCCTTTAACTTTATATTTCACATATGTGCAAATACGAACATTAAATATTATAAAATTTCAAAACTGAAGTTAACAAAAACATTTAAAATATACCAAGTAAATTAGACCAATAATAATAAATATATCTATAACTCACATAAAGTTTTCAAAAAGGTGTCATCTTTAAATTAGACCAATAATAATGAATCATGAAGAACAAGTTCCAGCTAATCAAAAATTCTCCTCTACCTTCCAACTTCCTTATTGAGTTGCTCATTGACTTCATTTTCTGTACTTGCACATCTAATAGATTCAAAAGCTCCCCAAAGTATTTCTTCTCTGTGAAGAGCAAAGACAGTTTTAATTACTCAACAAAACAGGCAACACAAAAAAAAAAGGAAACAAGAGAAACAGCAAACTGAAGAAAACAAAAATACCTTCTGTTTTCGACACCAACATCTCCTGGCTAGGACGTGCCACATCAGATGCTGCCGCTGCTGCAGCTTTTGGGGCGGCCGCAACTTCTTCATCCAATGTTGGTTTTCTGTTTGTTTCCTTTGCAAGGTCGTCTTCACCATCTTCATGTACAACTTTACGGATCCAAGATTTTAATCTTGGAACAACGGCATTCTAAAGCCAACGGAAGTGTCAGCTCATACTATATTTCGATAATTCCTAAAAGGTTGACTAATAAAGAGCAATATTGCACAACGAACTATTACACTGAAGATTCAACAACAAAAAGGTAGAAGGTTAGCCAATAGCTAAGTCCATCACACCATAAAATTGAAGCCCTATTACTTAAAAAAGCAGATCTTTAAAGATTTTCACCTTAAAAACTACAGCTGTTCCAGCACCTGAAACAGCAAGAACTCCAACAGCGATAATAGCATGTGACCAATGGAACCGTGATGGTGTCAAGATCCCCAATTTAGAACTGGGAACAGCCGGAGCAGCTGCTGCAGGTTGCAGAGACTGAGTCGGCGCTTGTTGTTGAGCATTCGACGCAGGCTGCGATTGGCCACCTATTATCATCGTAAATTAGATAACATCATGCGAGACATATTTCACTTCCATGTACCAAAATTTATCCACATCATAAATTCACAACAACGGAAAACTTAACAGTAACTATAGATACATAACTTCCTCTATACATAATACGTCTAAACGTCAAACTAGGAACACTCTAGAGAAACAAAAGATTTCACCTTGATTTGTAACGACTGGTGGAGTAGCCGAAACACTAGGAGAATCATCCTGCAATTTACACAAACATCTCCTGGCTTACTGGAAATAATCCTAATCACAAGTACTCGATTGACTAAAGAAACAACAACTAATCTTACTGGAACACGACGAAAGGCTTCGTCAATTTCCTCCTTAGTGAGTCCTTTCCTTTCGAGAAAAGATCGTCTATACATAACAGGTGATCCTTTAACTTTAGGATGTGAAAGGAACTTGACAGCATTCTGTACTTGATCCTCTCGTATCGGTTCGGTATTAACGAATATCGACGGTTCCTTAAGGGGAGCAACTTTTTCGGTATCTTGCTGATTATCATTAGTACTTACTGGCTTTACAGTCTCAGTAACTATAATTAATCAATCAATCAATACATACAACATATTAATCAACTAAGTTAATATAGACATGGATTTTAGGGATTTCCATCAGTAGGATTTTGGGGAGTTTCTATATATATACATATATATATAAATTGAATTAGATGAGACTAAAAATAACCTGGATTTTGGGAATTTCCATCAGCAGGATTTGGGGGAGTTGCCATTCTTCTTCAGACTAAACTATTTAACTTTATTACAGTAAAAACCACGAAAATCGCAACTTTAAAGATGGTAAAACTGAGAACAGATGGATTTACAAAAAGAGAGAGTGATAGCTAAAGATGATGATGATGATGATGATGTCAGCGATTTAGGACGAGGAGTGAAGAGGTTTCGCTCATCCCGACGAAAACTTCTGCGAGAATTTGCTCCAAGTAATTTTTGCCAACGGGGTTGCATTTGGTTATTTGGTCCTTGGAGTTCTCATTCATTGTAGATTTACTCCTCCTATTTTTGAGCTTGCCACATGAACTAATGAAGTTTTTTCTAGAGAGATAGTATTTGCCTGTTTGGTTGTGGTCTAATCATATTACCTCGTGACTATTTTCGACCATTTCTTGATTTACCCTCTAAAATGTTAGACCTAGGAAGGTTTCGAATCTCGGACTTAAAACATGACATCCAAATATTAGGGCATCTCTAATGGGAAAAAGCTTTTAAAAACTTTTTATTTTGCCAACTAATTAATCCCTTAATTAAATATAGAACGAATTGCATTTTTGTCCCTGTGTTATCACATCTTTTGCAAGTTTGATACAAACATGTGCAAAGTCGCGAAACGCATCCCTGTCATATCACACCCGTTGCAATCTTGGTCCAAAGTTAACTTTCCGTCTAATTTTACCGTTAAAGACATCATGTGCCCCTCACGTGAGGGGTAATACTGTCTTTTCATATAAACGAGGACTATTTCTGCAACTAACCAAAATACATATCTCATGATCCTTATCATCATCAAGATCTGTAAATGAACGTTTTTTGCAGGAAAGGTTTCTTCAAGAATCACGGCGGTGAACAGTACCACACGGCGGCCGGAAAATAGTAATCACCTCGCCGGGAAACTTAAAATGCCGATTTCTCACTTGTTTCTTCGAATTAGACCACGAAACCACCACCAAAATACTCACAAACAGATTCCGCACAAATCCTCGGCAACAAAAATCGATTTTCAAGCTCGCCGGAAAATATGTCAGATCGCCGGAAAATTAACCGTCAACAAAACTCAACGAATCGAAAAATTGAAAAGATGAGAATGATCAGCACACGATCGCGAGTAAATCCTTGTGATTTTCAGGTCGATTTGATGAAAAACGAAGACAGAATTGAAGAAAGAAGTTCAAGAAAAATTTTGTTGATTTTCTTTTTCTGTTTTTTTATTTATTTTAATTAATGAAAATTCAATGTAAAAGGAATCTGCTCTTGAAATGTGTGTAATCACACTCGTGATAATACAGTAGCAATATTATTATATCTTTGATTTTTTCCTAGATCTCCCCATATATATTATATCTTTGATTTTTGTATATATATTTATGTATTTATTTGTTATTTAGGGTGGTTGTTTGTGATGTTTGTAAGATGCAGTAGTCATTTTGATTTGTCATTTTGATTTTGGACTGCAAGTGGTATGGTTTGTTTGCAGCAGGTCGACAACAATAATGGTGGTATTATGCTTTAATTGGTTTTTTAGGTTTATATTTGATGATGAAACTAATGAAAGTGATGTAGATGAATCTGTTCACATAATGAATGATGATACTAAATTTATTTATTTATTTTTATTTTGCAAAAATGGTCCTATAGTCATTAAATGGACGAAACTACCCTCCACGTGATTGGCACATGATGTCTTTAACGGTAAAATTAGACGAAAGTTAACTTTGGACCAAGATTGCAACGGGTGTGATATGATAGAGATGCGTTTCGCAACTTTGCACATGTTTGTATCAAACTTGCAAAAGATATGATAACACATGGACCAAAAATGCAATTCGTTCTTAAATATAAGAAAAAGTTATTCACTCCAATGCAAAGCTTTTTTTGTGTGTGGATTGAGAAAAAACTTTTCTTCAAAGGGTTGAACATTGTCAACCTTTTGATAAAAAAAAAAGCCCTTTGTACCCAATGGTATCAAGCTTCTCAAAGACTTTATTTCTTCAAAAAAAAGTTTTTCATCAACCTCCATTGGAGGTGCTCTTAGGCCACTTTAGTAGTAGTTATCGCCACATTAACCCATATATGAATATATTTATTATTAAGTTCTTTAGCCTTGAGAAAATTAACCTAAGTTCAAGTCTCGTTTTTCATATATATGGAGTGGATTAATAAGAGGTCTTTTGAGAGTTCTGAGTTTCATTTTAAGCAGTCATGTAATGTAGGAGTAAAGGTAAAATAATATGTCGTTATAAGAAATAAATTGTGAATGAATTAAAATGGAAATTAAAGGTGGAATGAAAACGAAACCAAATTCTCATAAGCACAATATATGAATAGAATCAATTTGATATTGATGATTATGCAAGTCAACTCAAGTTTTATTACACTGATCATAATCATGTACAAATGAATGTGTAAGTTTTGAAATGATTATTTTTGTAAGACAAATACTTCGAAGTGCAAGTTGATAGTTATAGTAGTTATTTTGTTTGTTTTGCACATTGCAACTTATAGTTGTCATTTAAATATTTTACCATCAAGCTCACCTTAAATAAACATCAAGTGATCAGAAATATTGAAGTATGAATGTAACCTAAGGTTCAACTTTTTTGTTTGTTTGTTTGTGTTGTTTTGTTTGTTTTATGTATTTTGTAACAAAAGATATTATAGTTTGAGTTACGAGTTTGTATTTTTAAAGCCATAAACTTTCGTAATACCTAACGTTGATCGTTATAGCTCAATGATTGAGCACCAGCTTTACATGCTGGAGGTCTCGAGTTCGAGACACTGGAATGACATTTTAAAGAAATTTCACAATAAAGTCCTCCAGTGAAGTAGGTTTGAGTCCTGCAGAGGGGGCATTGTTTTATCCCAATTAAATGTCGTGCCTTCGGGAGGTTTAGTTGGGAGTTTCTCCTCCTACTAGGTATTGAGGGTGAGGGGACTCTCTAACGCGGACCCGGTTAAGACAACGTAAGCTAGATCCCCTGTTGCGAGCAAATGATCCACGCTTTTATAAAAATAAAATAAAAAAATACCCATTTCTGAATGCAAATTCTAATCTTACCTTTAATTAAGTCTATAAAAAAGGGTTAAGTGCACGGAAATGTAATCAACTAAGGCCGAAAAGTTATTGTGTACATGAACTTACAAAAGGTTTATTGTATACATGAACCCTGCTATTTTTCTATTGTATAACGAAACCGGCTAAAGTCTTGATGTGGGCCGGTTAAGTGCATGGAAACATAAACTTTGTAAGTTCATGTATACAATAAACCTTTTGTAAGTTCATGTATACAATAAACCTTTTGTAAGTTCATGTATACAATAAACCTTTTGTAAGTTCATGTATACAATAAACCTTTTGTAAGTTCATGTATACAATAAACCTTTTGTAAGTTCATGTATACAATAAACCTTTTGTAAGTTCATGTATACAATAAACCTTTTGTAAGTTCATGTATACAATAAACCTTTTGTAAGTTCATGTATACAATAAACCTTTTGTAAGTTCATGTATACAATAAACCTTTTGTAAGTTCATGTATACAATAAACCTTTTGTAAGTTCATGTATACAATAAACCTTTTGTAAGTTCATGTATACAATAAACCTTTTGTAAGTTCATGTATACAATAAACCTTTTGTAAGTTCATGTATACAATAAACCTTTTGTAAGTTCATGTATACAATAAACCTTTTGTAAGTTCATGTATACAATAAACCTTTTGTAAGTTCATGTATACAATAAACCTTTTGTAAGTTCATGTATACAATAAACCTTTTGTAAGTTCATGTATACAATAAACCTTTTGTAAGTTCATGTATACAATAAACCTTTTGTAAGTTCATGTATACAATAAACCTTTTGTAAGTTCATGTATACAATAAACCTTTTGTAAGTTCATGTATACAATAAACCTTTTGTAAGTTCATGTATACAATAAACCTTTTGTAAGTTCATGTATACAATAAACCTTTTGTAAGTTCATGTATACAATAAACCTTTTGTAAGTTCATGTATACAATAAACCTTTTGTAAGTTCATGTATACAATAAACTTTTCGGCCTTAGTTGATTACATGTATACAATAAACCTTTTGTAAGTTCATGTATACAATAAACCTTTTGTAAGTTCATGTATACAATAAACCTTTTGTAAGTTCATGTATACAATAAACCTTTTGTAAGTTCATGTATACAATAAACCTTTTGTAAGTTCATGTATACAATAAACCTTTTGTAAGTTCATGTATACAATAAACCTTTTGTAAGTTCATGTATACAATAAACCTTTTGTAAGTTCATGTATACAATAAACCTTTTGTAAGTTCATGTATACAATAAACCTTTTGTAAGTTCATGTATACAATAAACCTTTTGTAAGTTCATGTATACAATAAACCTTTTGTAAGTTCATGTATACAATAAACCTTTTGTAAGTTCATGTATACAATAAACCTTTTGTAAGTTCATGTATACAATAAACCTTTTGTAAGTTCATGTATACAATAAACCTTTTGTAAGTTCATGTATACAATAAACCTTTTGTAAGTTCATGTATACAATAAACCTTTTGTAAGTTCATGTATACAATAAACCTTTTGTAAGTTCATGTATACAATAACCTTTTCGGCCTTAAGTTAATAGCAGGTAAAACGTGTTTTCTATAACCTTTTTAAGAGTTCATGTATACAATAAACCTTTTGTAAGTTCATGTATACAATAACTTTTCGGCCTTAGTTGATTACATTTCCGTGCACTTAACCCCATAAAATGAATATGAACAGAATACAAATTTCTTTAGTACACTATCTCTCATCACTATACCCAATTATAAATGGTATGTGAGTCGTCAAACAAGTCGACAACGGCTAATTTAATGAAAGTCACTTCTTTTCTTTATCTTTAATCTCTTACAAAGAGAACTGAATTAAGAAATTAAGCATATTTTTTGTTCCCAAAAATCCCCATTCAGCATATTTATGGTTCCTAAAATGCCTCTCTATATACTACAACACTAAAATATCATATCTACCCTTATAACAAATTGTCACTCCTAAAACAAAATGACAGCCAAATAAAATCACAACTTTGTTGTCGTGAAATCACATTCTGTAACCAATGTATTCATTAAAAAGGTGATTATAAAATTTCGCCGCAACGCGCGAGTATTATGCGTGTTTCATCTAAATAATATACTTGGCCCATTGGCATGTATAACCCCAGCAAAGTTTAAGAGAACCCACAATACGCACTTACGCAGCAAATCTTCACAAAAATAAAAAGTAACCCATTATTTAAAAAGCCGGACCGGAGCGGTTTGACAGGTCGGAACGTGAACCAGAGATATGTCTGGTTTATTTTGAACTGTTAGATGATTATAATAAAAAAAATAATCTGTGACATCAAGAATCAAACTTGTGACCTCACTTGTGAAGGGGAAGGTGCCTAGCCACTACACCCATAATAGATTTGTTGTAATATTTTCACATAATTTGAATTAAAGTCAACATCTATACTGAATTTGTCCCATGTTTCGAACACATAACCTAAAAATGTTGGAGTAATCGGTAACGACATTGTATTAAGAGTACTTGATTGATCTTATTTTTAATAGAGTTAATTACGAAGTATGTCCTTGTGGTTTTTCAAAACTTACAAATTCCATCTCTATTTTTTAAGGCGCCATGTAGCCCGACCAGTGATTTAGTATCCCGACCAGACTATCCGCGGCGATGTCGCCGCGGAAAGTCATGTACGGTTATCCGTACACTGTTGACTATGACAGTCAACAGTGTCGTTTTGTCGTATTCGACTTTCCGCAGCGACATCGCCGCGGATAGTCTAATAGGACAAAAGTCACTGTCGACTGTCAAAGTCAACAGTATTGTTTTGTCTTATTCAACTATCCGCGGCGATGTCGCTGCGGAAAGTCGAATACGACAAAACAATACTGTTGACTGACAGTGTACTTGTGTAGTTATATACTGCGTTTTGGTGCAATTTGTTCATTCGCTATCATTTTCAATTCGATCCCTCTCATTTGTTCATTCAATGTTTATATATTTTCTATCGCTCTCATTTTATAGATTCTTCTACTGCAATTTTCGATCTTCAGGTATGTATCCATACATTTCGCTTTCATTTTACAATATACATCCATACATACTTATAATATAAATGTTTATATATAGTATAGAAATTTATATATATATATATATATATATATATAGTATAAATTTATATATAATATATTTTTATATATATAGTATAGAAATTTATAATATAGATATTTATCCATACATATGTATTATGTTTAATCATATTATTGATATAAATGTGTTTTCAGATGGATTCTTTTGAGAATATGTGGGGAGATCAAAATTTTGAGTTTAATTTAGAAGAGCCTGGATGAAGAATTTGAGACCCCGGAGGTGGCCCCCCAATTTGACTATGACGCTAACGATTTCTACACCGAGGAGGTATAATTAAATGATGACATCAACGTTTATTTAAAAGTTTTATCACAATAATGAGTTTTGTTTGTTTCGGCCCTGAACATGATGGATATGACTACCCTGTGGCTGCGTCAAATGAGTATAGTCATACTCTGTGGTTCCCACACCCCGAACGATCCTCCCTAGGCCACGGCGGTGGCCCGACCGGTTTCCAAATGTAGCTGGAAAAAGATCTGGCTGGGGTGTTGGGACGGGGTCCCGTTCACGCTCCTCCTTCTTCTCCTTGAGCTTGTCCTGAATCACGTTAAAGTATATATATATATATAAGGTTGATAAAATGAGTAAGTAATACTTAAAATATATATATATATATAAGGTTGATAAAATGAGTAAGTAATACTAAAAATATAACTTAAAAAGAGACATTTACATAATTAGCTTGAGCTGTCGGGTGTTCCCATGACCCATCCGCATGCTTGTGTCTGGCCGCATACATTTCAACCAGATCAGGGTCTTGTCCCTCATGAGTTCGCTGTAAGCACATCAAATTATCATAAGAATAGCAATTATTTAGGAAATATATATTTTTAAACACAAGTGAATATTTCATAACAAGTTACCGCATATAGGTCGACATACTGAGATGCCGACTGCCAACCGTGGGTCCCTGCGAGGATTTGGAGGGCCCAGTTATCCTTGTTGGTCTTGGCCCTTTTCACACGGTCCTCCCTCTGGTAGAAGCGCAACAAATCCGACCAGTCCTCCGGCTCCATACCCTCGGGAACAACTCCCTCCAACTCTGCAATCCTCTCTAAACCCCCATTTTCATCGAAGTGGGTTTTCTTGAATGCGCTTTTCCAGTTCCGATACATAGTTCCCGCATCAGTGTGGTCCGTGCGCTCAAATGCTTCCCGGATGGAATCTTTGGGGTCCAAATTGATGAAGTGATCCAATCTAAACCGTTCCTGCAATTTTTAAGTAATAGTTAGCGATATATTAAATTTTCACAAAATATCAATTTAGGAATATAATATTATAGAGATTGTACGTTTAAGGCTGGAATTAGGAAGGCCTTATCTTGCGTGGGCACATCCGACCATGAGTCATAAGTCATGGGGATCCCACTACCACGAACCAATGTCCCTATTTAACTCTTAAACATGGAGCCCGAATGTAACACCCCGACAAGGCGGAATCACGAGGGTTACGTACTAAGCACAACACGACATGGAAATTAAGTAGAGACAATTCTAAATGCATTAAAAGGATTGGAAATCCATACAATTCGATTCAAATACAAGTACCGGATCAACAAATATGCATAAGGAGCACGACCATCAAACGTTTACAAAAGATAGTACAAAAGATGGCTTATGATCCTAAGCATAACCCAATAACGGGAATTATGAATCACGGATCCAAGAAATAATCCAAATCCAAATCCTAGCATGCAATCCATCAAACAATCATCCAATGCGTCTTTGATTAACTTGATCACCTGAAAAGTGTACTAAAACGTGTCAACATAAAGTTGGTGAGTTCGTAGGTTTAAGTAATGAAAATCAAGTGTGTCGGGATATCAACCGTTAACGATATACGAGGATTAGAATACCTAATCACGTTCCAAGGAAACCCTAAAAGGGATCACGTTAGCACAATATCAATACGATCAACGTTTAACAACGATTCATATAACGATTAATAACGTTCAATAACGTGGGCTCAACAACCCATAACGTGAGTATAAAGATATCCATAACGTGGATTCAACAATCCATAACGTGAGTATAAAGATACCCATAACGTGGATTCAACAATCCATAACGTGAGTTTAACAACCCATAACGTGAGTATATATACATAATAAACGTTTCAATACACTACCACATAACGTTATTCATCACATATAAACGTTCAATAACACGTATCACAAGCAAACAATTAGGTAGCTAACATCTCGTTTCTTATCATAATCAATCGTATCAACCGACAAATGTTTAACAAACGAGTACACTTTCCACCCCAAATAAAGTAAGCGTAGGGGCTACGAAACTCACATTTGCCTCGTATCGTCAAATTATAAGTAATTGTAAGTATTCGATGAGTTACAATTGTCCTGAATCCTTCAACGATCACGACCTATCATCATACGTATACGACACGTTTATTAATATCATACGTTTCTCGTTACCATATTTCATATATATATATAGATATTTATATAACATATATACATGCATATATACATACATATATATACTTATATTTATTCAAGTTTTGCTTGACACGAAAAGGGTTTAAGGTTTCCCCGACTTCGAACCACGATTTAGACTTCATTAAACACTCAGGAAGGACAAGGGAGGATTGAAAATGGAAGCTTGGACGATTTGAGTATTAAAAATCCGAAAACCAAAAATCTGGGAAAAAGGATGAACCACACCACCGTAAGTTACGGTGGTGGTGGCCGTAAGCTACGGTGGGAAAAGTTGGCCAGGCGTAAAGTACGGTACAAGGCAGCGTAGGGTACGGTAGAACAGTCTCAGCTGGCGTAAGATACGGTCCAGCCATCGTAAGTTACGGTGGCCTGGAAACCTCAAAAATGGCGTTTGGTTGAAGGGAAAATGGCGTAGACAGTGGTTTCCTAGCGTAAGGTCCAAATTGATGTTCCAGTTCGGTGTAACCTACGCCCCTATGGGCGTAAATTACGGTGGTGCAGGGGAGGAAGGATCTGGGCAGCTTATGAATGAAGAACTCAAACCATTTTTGACTAAAAACCCATTTTTGGCTTACAATTCGGTTTAATATGGTTCCAGACATGTGGTTATGTATTCTTAATCACAAATGAGTATAATTAGATGTATTCCACCTTCCAAAAATCGATTCCTAACAAAACTACAAGTTTAAATTCGTTTTTGATCAAATCTTGACACAGTTGACTTTCTGAAGTCAACTTTGACTTCGACTAAGAAATCCTAATTTGCAGCCATGGGGTCGATTTGATGGAGTTTCAGAAGTGTATTAGGGTTCATTAATCTAAGTGAATGTCGACCAATCCAACCCCTCTTCAGATTCGATCCATAATCAATATTAAATCTCAATTTCGACTTTGACCTAGTTTTTAAAGTCATAAAACCCTAGTTCAACTTAAATCATGTTTAAATCCGAATTTTTGGTTACAAATCATTTTCATTAGTCTTGAAACATGTATACAAACGTAACCCGCATTAAAGTTCGATCCTTAACCTAATTAAATCCAAAAATTTGGTTTTTGACCCATTTCATAAAAAACCCTAATTTCTACTAAAAACGGGTTTGACTCCCAATTTGACCCAAAGTCACTTTATTTTGGTTAAAATCATGATAATAAACATTTAACAATGAATTTGAAACAAGTTGGCTTACCCAATTCTTCCACTAGAAGCTCAAATCCGAAATTTAGCTATTTATGAAGATTTCTTGCACCTTTGACCCCAAATGTTTGATATGATGATCCAATGATTACGTTGATGATGATTCTAGTATTAAATTAGTCTCAAGCACAATAAATGAAGTTAGAATTTAGTGAGAGAGAGTGAAAGAAAAGTCTTGCATTCAATATAGAGAGAGAAGGGAGAGAGTGAAATGAGTGGAGGAGGATGGAAGGAGTGGATTGGGTGAAATTGGATAGGGTTGGGTCAAATGGGTGGTGGTTCATGGGTCAAATGGGTCGACCCATGGATCACCCGATTACGTTTCTAATTCAATTAAACGTCAACTTACGTCCTAAACCGAATCGATACGTCCACGTAGCTTCGACTAGCATAAATACACGTTTCTAATTCATAAATAAATAAATGAATTATTTAAATCAATTAGAATAATAAATCATTTAGCACGTTCGAGTCAACGGGTCGAGAATCAATTAAGCCACAAAAATCATGGAATTAAATCAAAATTAATCACGTTTAATTCACGTTAATATAAGTCAAAAATCACGAATGTTACACCGAATCCCCCACCGCGTGCTACGTCCTCAACTTTCTCGTGTCAAAATCAACCCAAAGTCGACCTTCTTCTTTATACTGCTTCTCCAGGTTTAGTGCTTTGTTCTTCCCCCTCCCTTTTTTAGGTGCTACAAAACAAAAAGAATTATTAATTTTTTTAAACTTTTTTATAGTTACTTTTATATATATCTTTTTATAGTTATTTTTGTATATACTTTTTATACTTCATTTTTAATATACATTTTATACAAATTGTCACATATTATTTTATACTATTTACAACTTATTTTTTTATTACTTTTATATATATTTTTATATTACTTTTAAACTTTTTATAGTTACTTTTATATATATCTTTTTATAGTTATTTTTGTATATACTTTTTATACTTCATTTTTAATATACATTTTATACAAATTGTCACATAATTTTTTATACTATTTACAACTTATGTTTTTATTACTTTTATACGTATATTTTAAAAGTTATAATTTTATATACTTATTTAAACTTGTTTTATATTTTTTTTTTCGTACTTAAATTTTGTTATATTTTATTTTTCTACAAGTATTTTATATTAATTTTTTAAAACTTTTTTATAGTTACTTTTATATATATCTTTTTATAGTTATTTTTGTATATACTTTTTATACTTCATTTTTAATATACATTTTATACAAATTGTCACATAATTTTTTATACTATTTACAACTTATGTTTTTATTACTTTTATACGTATATTTTAAAAGTTATAATTTTATATACTTATTTAAACTTGTTTTATATTTCTTTATTTTTCTTTTTTTTTAAAACTTTTTTATATTACTTTTATAATACTTTTTATATTATTTTTGTATATACTTTTTAATTTTTTTTAAAACTTTTTTATAGTTACTTTTATATATATCTTTTTATAGTTATTTTTGTATATACTTTTTATACTTCATTTTTAATATACATTTTATACAAATTGTCACATATTTTTTTATACTATTTACAACTTATCTTTTTATTACTTTTATACGTATATTTTTAAAGTTATAATTTTATATACTTATTTAAACTTGTTTTATATTTCTTTTTTCGTACTTATATTTTGTTATATTTTTGTATACTTTTTTCTATAAGTATTTTATATTAACTTTTTAAACCTTTTTATAGTTACTTTTATATATATCTTTTTATAGTTATTTTTGTATATACTTTTTATACTTCATTTTTAATATACATTTTATACAAAAAAATTTATTTACTTTTATACTTGTTTTTTTTATTTATTTTTATAATACTTTTTAAAACTTCTTTTGTAAATGTTTATATTACTTTTATACTTCTTTTTTTATACATATTTTTGAAGTTTTATTAAAAGTTGTTTTTTTATACTTTTTAAAAAAAATGTTTTATTAAAACTTTTTCTTATACTTATATACTCTACTTTTATAACTTTTTTTTTATATTTATTTATTTTTTCTTTTTTTTTAAAACTTTTTTATAATTACTTTTATGTATACTTATATTTGTATATACTTTTTCTTTTTTTCTACATTTTTACAATCTATTTATCTAGTATTTATACTTTTTATACTTATTTTCATCTATATTTTTCTACACTAACATATGGGCATTATTAAGAATATGGGGACTAATATATCAACACTAATACTAACTTTACTAACAAAATTAGCATACCAACACTAACTAATCTATTAAAAATCAATACCAATACTAACATATCAATATTATCTCATATCAACACAATACAAATCACTAATATATCAACACTAATACTAACAATACTAACAAACCTATATATATATATACAAAAAAAATTAGCATATCAAGACTAATAAACTATTAAAAATCAATACCAATACTAACATCTCAATATTATCAATTAACAAAACTATAAAACGGATAATGGACCGAATCTACTTACCAAAAAAATCTCGGCTGAAAGATGGTGTCCTGAAAAATCTCGGCTGAAAGTCACTGATGATGGGGATGGTGGTAAGCAAAGTCGCTGCGGAAAGTTGGCCGGAATAATCAGAGAAAAGGGGGTGAATTTATGATTTTTGGGTTTGAAGATGGAAAAGTTTTGTTTGTTTTTTAGTTTGAAGATGTGATTTTTGGGTTTGAATTTGTGATTTGGTAGAAAGAAAGAAAAATAAAAGATGGATCGTCTGTGTGTTTTGGTTCGGATGCAAAAGAAGAAGAAAAAGGGGTGAAAGAAGATAAGAAAGGGATGGCCATAAATTTTTTGAAATTCGAGGAAACTTTCCTCAGCGACATCGCTGGGGATAGTCTGGTCAAACGGTCAGCTTTAATAAAGGCGGTGGTTAGTGGATTGCTGACGTGGCAATACTTTCCGCTGCGATGTCGCCGCGGAAAGTGCCTGGTTGGAATACCCAAAATTCTGTGTGTAACATCCCAAACTTTTCTTTACTAGTTGACTAATGTCGTTAAGTCAATATTGTGTGTGTCGTTAAGTTTATTTTAGATTTAATGCTTATATGTAGTTATTGTGTGTTATGTGTGAGGCTTGAAAGCCTAAACTTATAATGAAGTATATATGTGTGTGAAATGTAGCTAAATGCCTATGTAGTGGTATTTAAAGAAGTAATCATGTTATATATAGTCCATATGGTAGTTTTTGACTAGTAATGAAGGATTAGGAAGCTTAGGGACTAGTTTTGACATAGGGGGAAAGTGAAAAACGGGTTTAGAGGCTTAGGGGTTGTCATTAGAGAGCCATTATGCAGATTTTCTTCCTCCTAATCAAGCCCTAGCCGTCCCATAACATCCTCCATCAATTTGCAAGCCGAAAAGCCTTCCAACGTGTGATTCGGGTGCGTTTAATCAGGTGTTTTGCATCTCTAGTGTGATCTTCGTGTATAGAAGGTAATATTTCATTGTTTTCAGGTCCTTTTGATATTATGAGTCATTAGGATTAATTATTGGATTATGGGGGAATCGTTTAACGAAGATTAATGGTGGTTTTGATGGATCAAATTCATATATGGTGTAAGTAATGGTTGAATTGATTTATAATGATTTGTATATGAAGGATTTTGATGTGTGAAAGTCATGTAATTGATTTAGAGGCACTTGGATCTGGTTTGGGGTGTAATCGACCAACATTGTGCAGAATCGCATCGAGTTGCGGCGCAACTCAATTCCAGAAAGATAAGTTGCGGCGCAACTTATTGTGTTGCGGCGCAACTGGAGGCTTGAGCTGCGGCGCAACTCACCAGTTTTTAGAAAAGTTAGTTTTGAACCGTAACGTCGTTTGACATGTAGATTAGACCTGAAACTAAAGTGAGTCGTTATTGTGTGTGGGTCTAGTTATTTACCTTAATGACATGAGTATGTAGTTGTCTAATGATCGTTTACTAATTATAGGTAGACGAGCTTAGTTGCTTTACACAATGACTAGTTGTTGATTGTTGTGAACTACGCCGAGGTAAGATACACTACTTTGACACGCTCAGGGATTCAACGAAAAGCTGGTTTCAATAATAAATACTTCCATTTGGTATCTTTATATCGCATGTGGGCATATGAGGTTACACGGGAGGTATTATGGGTTATGTAGTTGACCATGAGACCTGAAATGCAGTTCCTAATGTAGTGAAATGAAGTATTGCTTAATGTAGTGTATGGTTATGCAGTTTATGTAGTATTATGAAGTATCTCATTATGCATGAAATGTAGAAATGAAGTTGATGTGTGATATATGCATGCTTACATGGCTTGTACACCTAGCTCACTAGACTTATTAGGTTGCCATGTCACTTGCACGTTTAAGGATCCAAACGTAATGAAGCTAAAGTGTGTGAATGTCTAGGAATGTGTGTTACCTAGACTATATGTGTGTGACGGTTTAGGAATGTGTGTTACCTAAACCATATGTGTGAAATCGAGCTCGTAAATATAATGCAGGGAAAGTGTTAAGCTTAACCCGTACTGGTCTTAGCCGGACGAGTGCGTTGACGTAGTTGTTGCTTGGGTGGCTCCTTGCAACATGGTCTTTATAATGCAGGGCGAGTAATACGAGGGGTTTGACCAACCTCCACATACGGATTACTCTTGGATTGGCTTGCCATTCCTTAACGACGAAGTATGACTAGCCTTTTGGTGAAGCATCTAGTCGGGTGTGACTTATGTTACACTTATATGCAGTTAACGAAGATATGTGTGATAATGTGTGAATAAAATGAAGGATAGGCACATGTAGGGGGATTCACCCTAATTGATATGAAGTTGATATGCAGTTATGTGTGAACGTGTGATGTGTGTTGTGCCTGAATAAACTTGTCTAATAATGAAGATTGCTTTAATTGGACAAATGCTTTAATAACATAGTGTTATCTTACTTAGCTAATTCGTTAGCTAACACTTGTTTCTTAAATGTGGTTGTTCCCTCAGGTTTAGCTTGAAGGACTAGTTGGTGCAGGAATAAGAGTTAGAATTGGGTAGATGCATGCAGGAGGACTTAGCTACCCATAGACGATTGTCTCTCAAGACATTTATTTACATTTCGTACTTGAAGTCGAATTTATGTAGTATTATTGAATGGTTGTTTTGTGTTGGGCAACTGTTGGGTTTTCTTTTTAAACTATTCGATGGTATTGTATGTAACACCAACTAAACGTAGAAACCGATCAGTTTTTATCGGTTTTGACTTTTAAAGTCTTTTCTTCCGCAATTTGACACCGTTAGGTGAAAGTTTTTGAAAACCCATATTTTTAAAATGACGGGTGTTAAAAGTTGGTATCAGAGAAATGGTTTAAGTGAACCAAGATCCGACTTTGACCGTAGGATTTTGGACTTAAACCGATGTAGGATAAGTTAGGCTTATGCAGGTGTGTCTAGCTTTGAGATGAAGTACTATAGGACGGGTTGGGGAGAGAGTGAGGGTGTAAATTTAAGGCTTGAATATTATGTGTGATAATGTAGCTAAATGAAGTATGGCCTTGATAAATGTAGTCTCACTTTAACTCTTGCTAACCGTCGTCGTTGCCTTGTAGAGTGAATGGAAAACACTAGAGCTAGTAGCCAGAGAAGAGGAGGAAATGGTGATGGTGTTCCTCCTAATGGAAACGGGGCTGGAAATGAAGTGGAGCAAAGGCCACCCCGTGTACAAAATCGATGTCTTGGTGATCCACCAACCACCTCTGAAGTAGATAGGGCAAACCCGGTAATTGAACAGGTTCCCAATCAAGCGGAATTACATGAAGAGTTGAGAGCTATCCGAGCTCTTTTGATGAGAAATGAAGAGGAGTTAGCACAAATGAGGGCAGAAAGAGGTGCTGGAAGGAATGGGAGTGAACGAAGGGGTGAGCATTCGGAAGGGAATTACTCTAATCCCTCCCACAGTGGTGAACCATCCATTGCAGCCGTGGGTGTTAATGGAGTTAATGGTGGAGGACTTGGAGTTGTTAATGCACCTCGTGTTAATAACTTCAAATATGAAAGCTTTCAGAAATGTGGTGCTAAGGAGTTTGATGGTACCCAAAATGCAGTGGGTGCTATGGAGTGGATTGAGGACATTGAGGTAGTATTTGCATCTTGCTATTGTCCGGATGATACGAAGGTTTTGTGTGCTAGTAGGATGTTGAAGAAGAATGCCAGTAATTGGTGGAGGGCTACTACAGTTTCTATGGCTCCTGAGGTACTTGCAGTTATGCCTTGGGGGGCATTTAAGGAGAAGTTTCTAGAGGAGTATGTGGGAACTCGTGAGTTAAGATTGATTGAAAAGGAGTTTAGATCGTTGGTTGCGAAACCCGGTGCAATTTCTGAATATGCACATTCATTTATGGAGAAGTTGAAGTTTGTTGGACACTTGGTTCGAAGGCAGGAGGACCAAATTGAGGCTTATTGTGATGGTCTCCCCGCTAGTTATCGTGGATTATGTAGACAACATGTGACTTTGTCGGCGGCTATTAAGGAGTCAAAGAGATTGGATGATAACTTCAAAAGCGAGAAAGTTGTGGAGAAAGTTGATGAGAAGAAAGCAGGGTTCAAAAGAAGGGCAAATTGGTCATCTAATAACAACAATAATAATAAGAAGTTCCATGGAAATTCTAGCTCAAGTGGTGACAAAGATAAAAAGAAGAATGGGTCTTGGTGTGCTTTTTGCAAGAATGTTCATGAAGGTCAATGTTCCGACAAGACAAGAAGGTGTCATAAGTGTGGGAAGTCGGGACATCTTGCAACAGAATGTAGGGACAAGACTCGTTGCTACAAGTGCCAAGAAATGGGTCACCTCATTGCCGATTGTCCACAAATGAAGAATGACGGGAAGAAAGCAGCCACTTCAGCAACAAAAGTGAGAGCCTTGCAGATGACTGTTGATGATGCTAAGAACAACGATGAGGTGGTAAGTGGTACTTTCCTTGTTAATTCAAAACCTGCCTCTGTTTTATTTGATTCGGGTGCAAATAGGTCGTTTGTGTCTACTTTATTTGCTCCTAAGCTAGAAAGAGTCACTACCCCTTTAGATTGCTTGATAGAGGTAGAGATTGCTAATGGTACGGTTAGTGATATACGGGTGGGATATGATGATTGTGATATTGAGATTGAAGGTCGTTTGTTTCCGGTCCAGTTATTGCCTACTACCTTAGCCGGTTTTGATGTAGTGATAGGTATGGATTGGTTGTCTCAGAATGAAGCTAATATTTTGTGTTCACAAAAGATTATTCGGTTTTCTACACTCGATGGTAAAGTGGTAACGGTTTATGGAGATAAGAAGATAGGGGGGATAAAGATCATTAGTATGATGAAGGCTATTAAATGTATAAGGAAGAATAAGAGTCATTTCTTGGCCTATGTTATTGATGTAAGAAAGGAGAAGCCTTCTATTGCTAGTGTTGATGTAGTATCCGACTTTTCCGATGTGTTTCCCGATGATCTTCCCGGTATTCCTCCCGATCGTGAAGTTACTTTTCAGATAGATCTTATTCCCGGTGCTACACCTGTTGCTAAAGCACCTTATCGATTAGCTCCTACAGAAATGAAGGAGTTAATGGCTCAACTTCAGGAATTACTTGACAAAGGGTTCATACAACCTAGTTCCTCGCCTTGGGGAGCTCCGGTTCTCTTTGTTAAAAAGAAGGATGGATCTATGCCCATGTGCATAGACTACCGTGAGCTGAATAAGCGAACAGTTAAGAATAAATATCCTCTCCCACGAATTGATGATCTCTTTGATCAACTACATGGTGCTTCATATTTTTCAAAGATAGATTTACGGTCCGGTTATCATCAATTGAAAGTTAAGAAGGAGGATGTAGCAAAGACAGCTTTCCGGACTAGATATGGGCATTATGAGTTCTTGGTCATGCCATTTGGGTTGACTAATGCTCCAGCCGCGTTTATGGATTTAATGAATCGGGTATGCCGTCCCTTTCTAGATCACTTCGTTATTGTGTTTATTGACGATATTTTGATCTATTCTAAGTCAAAAGATGAGCACCGTGAGCACTTGAAAGCAGTTTTGGAGGTGTTGAGGGAGAAGAAGTTGTATGCCAAGTTTTCTAAATGCGAGTTTTGGCTTCGAGAAGTGCAGTTTCTTGGTCATGTTATTTCATCAGAAGGTATTAAAGTAGATCCTTCAAAGATTGAAGCTGTTTCAAAGTGGGAGCAGCCAAAGACTCCTACCGAGATTAAAAGTTTTCTTGGTTTGGCTGGATACTATAGAAGATTCATTCAGGATTTCTCCCGAATAGCCAAGCCTATGACTGAACTAACGAAGAAAGGAGTAAAGTTTGAGTGGACCGATAAGCAGGAGAATGCATTTCAAACATTGAAAAAGAAGTTGTGTGAAGCTCCTATACTTGCCTTGCCTGAAGGTACCGATGATTTGGTTGTGTATAGTGATGCATCTATTACGGGTTTGGGTTGTGTACTGATGTAGAGGGACAAGGTGATCGCCTATGCTTCACGCCAGTTGAAGCCACATGAGAAGAATTACCCGACCCATGATCTTGAATTAGCGGCAGTAGTATTTGCTTTGAAATTGTGGAGACATTACCTTTATGGTACAAAATGCACTTTGTTTACCGATCATAAAAGTTTGCAGTATGTCTTTAATCAAAAGGAGATGAACGTGAGACAAAGGAGGTGGATGGAATTACTAAAAGATTACGATTGTGAAATCAAATACCATCTGGGTAAAGCCAATGTAGTGGCGGATGCACTAAGTAGGAAGGTGCAAAGTTCTTCTTGTAAGTTGATGAGAATGCAAGTTCAAGCCAAGTCGGGGCTACTTGATCGAATTAAAGAAGCACAAGCGAGGGAATTAATGAAGGATAACATTGACAAAGAAAGCATTGGAAAGAAGAAACGTCTTGTGATGAAGACTAATAGCCGTGGGTTCAAAACATACAAGGGTCGAATTTGGGTGCCATTGCTTGGTGGTAATCGAGAATTGATCCTTGAGGAAGCCCATAGAAGTAGATATTCGGTTCATCCCGGTGTCACCAAAATGTATGCAGATTTGAAGCCGATTTATTGGTGGCTGGATATTAAAGGAGAAGTAGCTCATTTTGTAGCAAAGTGTTTGACGTGTGCACGTGTAAAAACGGACCATCAAAAACCGTATGGTTTGTTGCATCAATTAGACATTCCCGAGTGGAAATGGGATCATATTACCATGGACTTTGTAACGAAGCTACCTAAAACGCCGAAAGGGAATGATATGATATGGGTGATTGTAGATAGATTGACTGTTAGGACCAGTTCACCTGGAACTGTCCAGTCACCAGTTCACACTTGCCAGTCACCAGTTGCATCTGGAGACCAGTGAAACTGGTGACCAAGAAGATTTGTCCAGAAATATATTGAAGTCCAGTTGCACCGTACAGTCAACGCAACTGATGACTTCCTCCAGTTGAGAACTGACCAAGTTGAAGAATCATTCCAGTTGAAGTCGAAGACAACAAATGGAAGATAGAGAATGGCAATGGCAGAGGAGCCCAGTTGGCATTCTAGTCAGTTACAAACTGGAGACCATCAGTGGAAAGCCCTTACAAAGCTTTACACTGATTACGAGGAATTGACTTGTATGCTTTATGTACCTTTACTCGGATAATAAGCCTTATCTTATTATTTAAGTAATAAAAGGTACATAAAGGTGGTTGATTAAAGTTGCTTTAACATACGACTTTACACTGCTTTTTAAGGAATTAAATGCTATTCCTTAAATGCTCTCAACCACATTTGTACGGCCAAAGTTAACATCCAAATGTTAACTTTGCCTATAAATACAAGTCACTGCACAACCAAGAATATCACTTCTTCGAATACTCTTTGATAGAATTCACACTTTGCAAACCTGCAATATTCTTGGTGAACTTGTACAATATTCTCTCAATCGCTAAAAGGAACATTTCACAACTTTAAGTGTTTCGATTGTCTTGAAAAATTCCGAGTGTAGATCAATTGTATTTCATAGGTTGTTAGGATATTTACATTCTTGTATTATCTTGGTTCCGCAACAACCTTGTAATTTATTTAACATCAATAAATAAATTACACATTAAAAATTACATATTGTCTCATCAATTTATTTTACAAGTTATTTGTATTATTGCATTGTTCTTTACTTATTGTCATTTAAATAAGTAATCTATCTAGAACTTGGTATATACTCACTGCAACTGGTCATCTCCAGTTCAGTGCATATATTGCAAAGTAACTCCACCATCGACATAGAGGTGTCTTCAGGTAGTGCCATCTATTGAGTTGGGACTTACAAGTGGTATCAGAGCAGAAAGCTAATAAACTTGCCTAGATCTGCTAAGATGAACACTACTGAAGGTGGAGATGGTTCTGGTCAAGGTGAAATCCCTATGAATAATAATGCTCAACCTTTTCAAAATATTAATACTAATCCTCCTCCTCCTTCTACCCCAAACCACGTCCATGTACACTACTCTAACACTCCTGTTCCCAAATTCGATGGAAATAGTGAGACTTTTGGTACATGGAAAGCTAGAATGCTTTTGCATTTTGGTGGGATTGAAATGTATATGTTGAAAATCCTTAAGGATGGACCATATATACCCATGTCTTTGGGGTTAGTCCTCTTCTTGATCCAACTGGAAGAAGAGGTTCAAGAGAAAAGCCCGAAGACCATTGGTCTGATGAGGATCGTAGACTTGTTGATCTGGACACCAGACTCAAGAACATGATCCTTGGGGCTGTTCCTGAAGATCTAATTCCAACACTTGTGCTGTTCCCCAGTGCAAAATCAATGTGGACGAATTAGTTATTCAGTTTGAAGGAGGTGATGATACTATTGTCACCAGAAAAGTTACCTTGAACAAGAAGTATGAATCCTTCTTTGCCTTGCCCAATGAAAGTCTAACTGGTACATACACCAGATTTTCTAGCCTCATTAATCAGCTGAGAGGCTTGGGTGTAGAGAAGGATAAGGATATTCTTCTTGAGAAGTTTTGTGATATTCTTCCTTCCAAATGGGAAAACATGGTTCTTGTCTTGAGACAAGGTAAAACCATGCACAACCATACTCTTGCATCGCTCTATGGAGCCTTCAGATTCACTGAAGATAATAATGCTACAAGACTGGTGGCTGAGCAAGATGCCATGAACCATGCTCAGAGTTCCAAGGTTGCTAGTGTACCTGAGCGACCTTGTGCTGCCTTAATGTCTGCAGAGAGTGTCCAGGCACACTCGATGAAGGAGATGTTAAACAGTTTCTTGAACTCTGGCCTGACCACTGAAAACAGTGATGGTTGTAATGAAACTGACGATGATGATCTGGTCGCCATGATTGCTAAAACCTTTAACAGGTTTAAGCATAAATCTAAAAGATTTAATGGCCCCAACAATGCCTCCAGCTCCAGCTCTCTGGATAAGACCAATCTTACATGCTATAAGTGTGGCAAGAAACACCTTATGATCAACCTGAAGCTGTTGAAACTGAAACCTTTGAGACCACCCCCATTGAGGTTAAAACTAGAGCCAAACAGGCTAAAGCTCCAGTCAAAAGGCCACTGGTACCAAGCCTTTACCTCAAAAGTCTAAGGTGCCCAAGACCCGACAGACTAAAACTCCAACTGAACCAAGGTCCAAGGTTCAGTTGCCTGATGAAAATAATATTTTGGTTAAACTGGAAAGTCAACTCCAACTTTTGTCTCGACAGGTTCAGAGTTGTACTGCCCGGATTAACAATCTGGAAGGAGGGTCATTACCTCCAGTTTTCAAACAAAATATTAATACTAATCCTCCTCCTCCTTCTACCCCAAACCACGTCCATGTACACTACTCTAACACTCCTGTTCCCAAATTCGATGGAAATAGTGAGACTTTTGGTACATGGAAAGCTAGAATGCTTTTGCATTTTGGTGGGATTGAAATGTATATGTTGAAAATCCTTAAGGATGGACCATATATACCCATGTCTTTGGGGTTAGTCCTCTTCTTGATCCAACTGGAAGAAGAGGTTCAAGAGAAAAGCCCGAAGACCATTGGTCTGATGAGGATCGTAGACTTGTTGATCTGGACACCAGACTCAAGAACATGATCCTTGGGGCTGTTCCTGAAGATCTAATTCCAACACTTGTGCTGTTCCCCAGTGCAAAATCAATGTGGGACGAATTAGTTATTCAGTTTGAAGGAGGTGATGATACTATTGTCACCAGAAAAGTTACCTTGAACAAGAAGTATGAATCCTTCTTTGCCTTGCCCAATGAAAGTCTAACTGGTACATACACCAGATTTTCTAGCCTCATTAATCAGCTGAGAGGCTTGGGTGTAGAGAAGGATAAGGATATTCTTCTTGAGAAGTTTTGTGATATTCTTCCTTCCAAATGGGAAAACATGGTTCTTGTCTTGAGACAAGGTAAAACCATGCACAACCATACTCTTGCATCGCTCTATGGAGCCTTCAGATTCACTGAAGATAATAATGCTACAAGACTGGTGGCTGAGCAAGATGCCATGAACCATGCTCAGAGTTCCAAGGTTGCTAGTGTACCTGAGCGACCTTGTGCTGCCTTAATGTCTGCAGAGAGTGTCCAGGCACACTCGATGAAGGAGATGTTAAACAGTTTCTTGAACTCTGGCCTGACCACTGAAAACAGTGATGGTTGTAATGAAACTGACGATGATGATCTGGTCGCCATGATTGCTAAAACCTTTAACAGGTTTAAGCATAAATCTAAAAGATTTAATGGCCCCAACAATGCCTCCAGCTCCAGCTCTCTGGATAAGACCAATCTTACATGCTATAAGTGTGGCAAGAAGGGTCACTTTATGAAGGAATGCAGATCTAGTCAGTTGAACAACCAAACTGGCCCCCCTGTCCCTAATTTCAATCGGCCTGATGATAGCTACAAAGCTAAATACAAGAAGCTTAAGGCCCAGATTTCCCTCCTGTCCATGGAAAAGGAAAAGGATCAGTGCTTAATGGCACAAACTGAGGGAAAATGGGAGTACTCTGATGACTCATCAGTTGATGAAGAAGAGGAAAGGGACATGTGTTTCATGGCCTTGGAAGATCAACAGCAGCAGCACGTGGCAAAAGAAGATTTCATCACTGGAAGATGGGTGGACATCATCTTGAAAAAGAACAAAAGATTATCAAGTCATGGGTAAAAGCATCTGGTAAAAACTATGATGCATTTTCAAGAACTATCGATGCCCAGAAGAATGCATGGAAATCTGGAGATGGCAGCTCTCATACCAGATCTTCATACATTGCCTCCAGCTCTCAAGGTTGAAACACCTTATGATCAACCTGAAGCTGTTGAAACTGAAACCTTTGAGACCACCCCCATTGAGGTTAAAACTAGAGCCAAACAGGCTAAAGCTCCAGTCAAAAGGCCACTGGTACCAAGCCTTTACCTCAAAAGTCTAAGGTGCCCAAGACCCGACAGACTAAAACTCCAACTGAACCAAGGTCCAAGGTTCAGTTGCCTGATGAAAATAATATTTTGGTTAAACTGGAAAGTCAACTCCAACTTTTGTCTCGACAGGTTCAGAGTTGTACTGCCCGGATTAACAATCTGGAAGGAGGGTCATTACCTCCAGTTTTCAAACAAAATATTAAATCACTCCCTTCAAAACCTAATCAAAAGAATGTTCCATCTGGAACAAAATCTGGTAAAAACTATGATGCATTTTCAAGAACTATCGATGCCCAGAAGAATGCATGGAAATCTGGAGATGGCAGCTCTCATACCAGATCTTCATACATTGCCTCCAGCTCTCAAGGTTGAAACACCTTATGATCAACCTGAAGCTGTTGAAACTGAAACCTTTGAGACCACCCCCATTGAGGTTAAAACTAGAGCCAAACAGGCTAAAGCTCCAGTCAAAAAGGCCACTGGTACCAAGCCTTTACCTCAAAAGTCTAAGGTGCCCAAGACCCGACAGACTAAAACTCCAACTGAACCAAGGTCCAAGGTTCAGTTGCCTGATGAAAATAATATTTTGGTTAAACTGGAAAGTCAACTCCAACTTTTGTCTCGACAGGTTCAGAGTTGTACTGCCCGGATTAACAATCTGGAAGGAGGGTCATTACCTCCAGTTTTCAAACAAAATATTAAATCACTCCCTTCAAAACCTAATCAAAAGAATGTTCCATCTGGAACAAAATCTGGTAAAAATAAAGGGAGTAAGTATCAAGTACCAATCATTTTTACTCCTGCACCTGGATCTGGTGATAAAGCTCCAGATGCAGCCTCCAGTTCAACACCTCAACAATCAACTGTGACTTCTGTAGAGAAGTCCAGTGAACCCATCAAGAAAAGATGGGTTCACAAAAAGAACTAATGATTTTTGTGTGTGTGTAGGGCGATCGAAAGAAGAATATCTGGTATCTGGACAGCGCTGCTGGCCGGACTATGACCGGATGTAAGCCCCTACTGGAAGAGTTCACTGTCCAAGATGAACCGAAAGTGACGTTTGGTAACGATCAATCTGGAAAGACTGAAGGATATGGTGTGCTCAATAATGGACAAGTCGAATTCAAAAGAGTTGCATTTGTGAATGGTTTGAAATATAACCTGATCAGTGTAAGCCAACTTTGTGATGGCTTCAGAGTTTTGTTCGATATTGCACAAGGCACCATATTTAACAAGGATTGGAAAGTGGTGATGATTGCACCAAGAAAAGGAAATATGTACATCATGGATATGGAACCAGCTCTAAAAGAGCAATGTTTCTATACCAAAGCTGATGAGGACACCAACTGGCTATGGCATAAAAGGTTATCCCATCTAAATTTTAAAAACATTAACAAGTTGTCTCGCAAACAACTGGTTGATGGGATGCCTCAGATTTCTTTCAATAAAGAAAAACCATGTCCAGGGTGTGAGATGGGTAAGCAGAAAAGAGCCAGTTTCAAAACTAGGCAAAATTTTAGCATCACTGAACCTCTTCACATGCTACACATGGATCTCTTTGGTCCAGTGAATGTTCAAACTAGAGCTGGAAAGAAGTACACTCTAGTTGTGGTTGATGAATTCACCAGATACTGCTGGGTGGTATTCATCAGATCCAAAAGTGATGCACCTGCTGAAATCATCTCTCTCATTAAAAGAATTGAGCTCAAGTATACTCGAAAAGTTTGTCAGTTGCGAAGTGATAATGGTACTGAATTCCAAAATAAGGTACTTGAAACATTTTGCAATGACACTGGCATCTCTCAAAACTTCTCATCAGTTCACTCTCCAGAGCAAAATGGAGTTGTGGAAAGAAAGAATCGCACACTGATAGAAGGCGCCAGAAGTATGCTATCTGAATCTGGTCTTCCCACCAGTTTTTGGGCTGAGGCAGTTGCAACTGCTTGTCACACCCAAAACCGGCCAGTCTAAATCAAGAGACATAAGAAGACTGCCTATGAAGTACTCAGGAATCGTAAACCAAATATTGGATATTTCCATGTATTTGGTTGTCCAGTTTATATCTTAAACGATTCCAGTCAGCTTGGAAAGTTTGATGCAAAAGCTGATGAAGGGGTATTTTTAGGTTATTCAGATATTCGAAAGGCCTTTAGAGTTTATAATTATAGACTCCAAAAGGTTCATGAGACAATTCATGTCACATTCGATGAATCAACTGAAGCAATCAACAAGAGACCAAGCCTTGATTCTACTCCAGTCGTTCCAATCAATTTTGGTGAAGCTGACCAAGTTCATCCGTCAATTATTTCACCAAAAGATGTTTCCAGTTACTACAAATTGGAACCAGTTAAGAAGAAGAAAAGCACCAGTGACACATCATTCTATCCCTCCATCAATTTCAACTTACCACAAGAATTGGTGATTGGATCTGATATACGTGCCACCCAAATATCAGCACCAGTTCAAACACCTACTTCTCCAGTTCTTCATGAAATGCCTTCTAATGAGGAATTTCATGATGCTAATCGAGACCTCATTGACTCTGATGAGGATGTAGAAGTTGTTTGGACTGATCCTTCTCCAGAAGCTGTTGCAACTGAAGAAGATCGCCAGGTGACTTGCACTGATATTGTAGTTCACCAGCCTAGTCATTACACTAGATGGACTCGAGCACATCCAATTGAACAAATTGTGGGAATCCAACTAGTGGGGTTCAGACTAGAAGAGCCACCAGTGAGCAATGCTTAAACGTCACCTTCTTATCTTTAATTGAACCAAAGAAGATTGACGAGGCTATGGCAGACCCAAGCTGGGTGGAAGCTATGCAAGAAGAGCCCCTCCAGTTTGAAAGGAACAATGTTTGGGAGCTTGTTCCTTGTCCACCAGGGTTAAAGAAAGAACCCATTGGTACCAGATGGGTCTACCGAAACAAAATGGATGAAGATGGCCATGTTGTAAGAAACAAGGCCAGACTAGTTGCCCAGGGTTATTGTCAAGCAGAGGGCGTTGACTTTGATGAAACTTTTGCTCCAGTTGCAAGACTTGAAGCCATAAGAATATTTTTGGCTTATGCAGCCCATCTGCAGTTCAAGGTCTTCCAGATGGATGTCAAAAGTGTGTTCCTTAATGGAACATTGGAAAAAGAAGTTTATGTTAAGCAGACTCCAGGTTTCATTGATGAGAAGCATCCTCATTGGGTTTATAGACTGAACAAAGCATTGTATGGTCTAAGACAAGCCCCAAGAGCCTGGTATGATACTCTAACTAAACATCTTCTTAAAAATGGCTTTCAAAGAGGTGCAATAGATAATACCTTGTTTATCTTGAAAGAAAGAGGTAATATCTTATTGGTACAAATTTATGTTGATGACATTATTTTTGGTTCAACTGATGATGCAATGTGTAAAAAGTTTTCTAAAATCATGTCATCTGAGTATGAGATGAGTTTAATGGGTGAATTAACATTTTTCTTAGGTCTTCAGATTAAGCAAACTGAAAATGGAATTTTCATAAACCAAGGAAAATATGTCAGAGATTTGTTAAGAAAATACAAATATGATTCAATCCCATCGAAAAATACACCTATTGCAGCACCATTGAATTTGGACTCTGACCCAACTGGCAAACCAGTTAACATAACTGACTATAGAGGTATGGTTGGTTCACTGATGTACTTAACTGCCAGTCGACCAGATATAATGTTTGCAACATGTTTATGTGCTAGGTTTCAGGCTAACCCTAAAGAATCACATTTGCACGCTGTAAAACGTATCTTTAGATACCTGAAAGGGTGTCTTAATCTTGGTCTTTGGTACCCTAAAGGCTCAGGATTAGATCTAATGGGTTATTCAGATTCTGATCATGCAGGTTGTAAGATAGATAGAAAATCAACAACTGGTGGTTGTCATTTCCTTGGAGGAAAACTGGTAAGTTGGACCAGCAAGAAGCAGACTTCAGTCTCTATGTCCACTGCTGAGGCAGAGTACATTTCTGCGGCCAGTTGTTGTGCCCAGATTCTCTGGATCAAGAACCAGTTACTAGATTATGGTCAAAAGTATACAAGGACCCCAATCTTTTGTGACAACACCAGTGCAATTGCTATATCTCACAACCCATTGATGCACTCCAAAACAAAGCATATTGACATCAGGTATCATTTCATTCGTGATCATGTTATGAAAGGAGACATTGAAATTCATTTCATCCCCACTGACAAACAGTTAGCTGATGTTTTTACAAACCTCTCGATGAGAAAACCTTTAAACATCTCATCAGCGAACTGGGAATGTTAAATCCTTAACTAGAGCTTTCTTTGTTATTGAACGTGTCAGTGACACTGATGAAGTTCTCCAGTTGAGGAGGTCCAGATAATCTTTGCTCGCCAGGCTATCGAACGCCTTTGTGATACTATCTTGGCACTAATTGATTTCTGGATCATCATTTTAGGTGGAAAGACTCAAAATAATTTTCTGACTAAAATTCATTTTTGTTTGAAAATACAACTGGAGAACTCTCCAGTTGGAAACTGGCACTGGACTGATCCTCCAGTGACCAGGTTCAGTCTTATCTTTTTTTTTTATAACGTTAGAAATACTTGGTCAATATGTGTGACACGTGATGATACTCGAGTGTTTTAAACCACTTGGTATCGTGATCTGACGTGTTTCAAGCCATTTTAGTACTTGACAACTGTTTGTATTGGGAAAATAAAAAGTGAGTGGGCGCGTGGGTAAGATAAGCCGTCGTAGCATTTAATGCTGACATGGTAGCATTTAATGCTGACATGGTAGCATTTAATGCTGACATGGTAGCATTTAATGTTGACATGGCAAATTATTATTTTATTTCAAAATTTAAACCAACTTTGTGAAAATATCTACAAAAAGGATTTTGGTTATTAAAATATAATTTTGGTGTTTCATTGGGATCTTGAATCCCTTTATAAATACCCTTATTTACTTCGAACTCATTTACTTCTTTCTCTTACATTCCTTCATTTACTTCCCAATCATCAAATTGCTTCATTCTTCTCTCTGCTTCACAAATCAAGAACCCTAAATCCCAAATTTCATTTTCATTTTTCTATGGCTCCTAGATCATCCCATTCAAGAGATGTAAATCTCTTGACTGTTCCATATGCTCCTTCACCAGATGTCAAACCGGCATCTGGTGCTCCTAGTAATGCCTCTGTCATCAAACTAAATCCAAATAATCCGATGGCAAGCTTACGAGGATCTCAAGGGTCCGATACCCTTATTGGTAGAATCCAAAGATTTTTGAAGGATTCTCCAATAGGACCCTCATTCTCTCTTAACCCACGCAAGTTGTTTCACAACTACTTGTGTGAGTTCTGGTACACTGCCAGTCTTTCTTCCGATTGTTCCTCCATCAGTTTCACTTTAAAGGATGGAACAATCCAGTGTACCTTGACCGCTGATGTATTGAGGGATGCCTTACGTCTCAATTACTGGAGAGAGGGTGAATCTCCAGTCGTCTTACCCGGAAACTGGGGAAGGTCATCTGGAGACTGACCAGGAAACTGGGAAGGTATCATGGATCTGGACTGACAGGAAACTGGGAAGGTATCTGGAGACTGACCAGGAAACTGGGAAGGTATCTGGAGACTGACCAGGAAACTGGGAAGGTATCTGGAGACTGACCAGGAAACTGGGAAGGTATCTGGAGACTGACCAGGAAACTGGGAAGGTATCTGGAGACTGACCAGGAAACTGGGAAGGTATCTGGAGACTGACCAGGAAACTGGGAAGGTATCTGGAGACTGACCAGGAAACTGGGAAGGTATCTGGAGACTGACCAGGAAACTGGGAAGGTATCTGGAGACTGACCAGGAAACTGGGAAGGTATCTGGAGACTGACCAGGAAACTGGGAAGGTATCTGGAGACTGACCAGGAAACTGGGAAGGTATCTGGAGACTGACCAGGAAACTGGGAAGGTATCTGGAGACTGACCAGGAAACTGGGAAGGTATCTGGAGACTGACCAGGAAACTGGGAAGGTATCTGGAGACTGACCAGGAAACTGGGAAGGTATCTGGAGACTGACCAGGAAACTGGGAAGGTATCTGGAGACTGACCAGGAAACTGGGAAGGTATCTGGAGACTGACCAGGAAACTGGGAAGGTATCTGGAGACTGACCAGGAAACTGGGAAGGTATCTGGAGACTGACCAGGAAACTGGGAAGGTATCTGGAGACTGACCAGGAAACTGGGAAGGTATCTGGAGACTGACCAGGAAACTGGGAAGGTATCTGGAGACTGACCAGGAAACTGGGAAGGTATCTGGAGACTGACCAGGAAACTGGGAAGGTATCTGGAGACTGACCAGGAAACTGGGAAGGTATCTGGAGACTGACCAGGAAACTGGGAAGGTATCTGGAGACTGACCAGGAAACTGGGAAGGTATCTGGAGACTGACCAGGAAACTGGGAAGGTATCTGGAGACTGACCAGGAAACTGGGAAGGTATCTGGAGACTGACCAGGAAACTGGGAAGGTATCTGGAGACTGACCAGGAAACTGGGAAGGTATCTGGAGACTGACCAGGAAACTGGGAAGGTATCTGGAGACTGACCAGGAAACTGGGAAGGTATCTGGAGACTGACCAGGAAACTGGGAAGGTATCTGGAGACTGACCAGGAAACTGGGAAGGTATCTGGAGACTGACCAGGAAACTGGGAAGGTATCTGGAGACTGACCAGGAAACTGGGAAGGTATCTGGAGACTGACCAGGAAACTGGGAAGGTATCTGGAGACTGACCAGGAAACTGGGAAGGTATCTGGAGACTGACCAGGAAACTGGGAAGGTATCTGGAGACTGACCAGGAAACTGGGAAGGTATCTGGAGACTGACCAGGAAACTGGGAAGGTATCTGGAGACTGACCAGGAAACTGGGAAGGTATCTGGAGACTGACCAGGAAACTGGGAAGGTATCTGGAGACTGACCAGGAAACTGGGAAGGTATCTGGAGACTGACCAGGAAACTGGGAAGGTATCTGGAGACTGACCAGGAAACTGGGAAGGTATCTGGAGACTGACCAGGAAACTGGGAAGGTATCTGGAGACTGACCAGGAAACTGGGAAGGTATCTGGAGACTGACCAGGAAACTGGGAAGGTATCTGGAGACTGACCAGGAAACTGGGAAGGTATCTGGAGACTGACCAGGAAACTGGGAAGGTATCTGGAGACTGACCAGGAAACTGGGAAGGTATCTGGAGACTGACCAGGAAACTGGGAAGGTATCTGGAGACTGACCAGGAAACTGGGAAGGTATCTGGAGACTGACCAGGAAACTGGGAAGGTATCTGGAGACTGACCAGGAAACTGGGAAGGTATCTGGAGACTGACCAGGAAACTGGGAAGGTATCTGGAGACTGACCAGGAAACTGGGAAGGTATCTGGAGACTGACCAGGAAACTGGGAAGGTATCTGGAGACTGACCAGGAAACTGGGAAGATACTGAGATCTGACGAAACTAGGATCTGGACTGACCAGGAAACTGGGGAAGGTCATCTGGAGACTGACCAGGAAACTGGTCAGCCCTCAGTTACATTCATGGATCTGGACATGAATGTTAATGACGAGGAAATCCTTATAGAATCTCCGGATTCTGAAGGTACTGAAACAGACTTGGAGATTCTTGATGCTTCTGTACAAGCTCAAGACCCTTCATCTCCAGTCTCCCTTCCCGTCGCATCAATTTCACTTTCACCCTCCCAAGAAAATGTGCCTACTGATATATCTTTCCCAACATATACCGCACCTTCACCAACTGGGCAATTCTCATTTGCTCGAGAAATGCCACCCCCACCGACGCCGTTGTTCACACCTGAGCATTCTCAGCATGAACAACACTTTGATTTTCCAGTCCTTTCTTCATCCACCACTCCTATTATATCTTCAACTGCTGGTTTGACAACTGGGGAGACTTCCTTAAGTTTGCCTCCTCCAGTTGCTCCAGTAGTAACTGCTGCTGGTCCAGTGACACCTTCTCCTTCGTCACTGGACAGTCAAGTTGTCTCACTTCAAGCCGATCTCCAAAACCTTCTAACCAGGGTGGAGGAGATTCATAAGACACTTGACAAAAACACCAAGTCATTCTCCAGATACCACAAGGATCACCTGACAAACATCAAAGTGGTTGATCTGGGGATAAACAAGTTTTCATCTAATGAAGACTTGGTGTTCAAGAAGCTGAATGAGTTGGTCACTGGCTGCAACAATCTGGCTGGTACTTTAAAGGAAGCCTTTGACCTAACTCAGTCCAAGGTCACCAGTTTAATCTCCAACTTGCTGGGAAATACTGTCAGAACTTCAGAAGTTGATTTGAAAGAGATTGAAAGGCAGGTTAAGGAATTGATTGAAAAACCTGGCCTAGATGTAACTGGACTTGGAGAGCAGTTGATGACTTCGGTTTGTCAGAAAATAGAGGATACGCTGGGTGCTAGGGAAGCACAATTGATAGAAAGGGTGATGTCTGAGATCACCAAGCTGGCCACTCCTCAGGTTGATCTGGCCCCACTCACCAGTGAGATCACCAGTTGAGAGGCAGCATTGAAAGTTTGAACACCCAGGTATCTCTACATACTCAATCATTAGATAAACTGACAACTGAAGTAGAGCATCTGAAGAAGAAGGATGAAGAGGTAAAAGAAAAGTTGGTTTCTGGTCTAGCTGAAGACTCTAAACTTTTAAATGATTTGAAAACTGGTCAAGAACAAGTTAGTGCAAATGTTTTGATCCAGTCTAAAGAAACCAACCACCTTTGGAGGTCCTTCAGGATGATGTGTGGAATCTTCAAAGAGTGTAAGGACATGCAGTCATGGCAGCCTCTTGACCGGTTGCCATCTCACCCCTCTAAATGGGAAGGAATTAGGGCAGGTCTAGATGCTGCCAAGGGGGAAAGAAGTGCAGTCCTTACACCAGTTGCACCTGGAAGGACTCCATCTGGAAGAGAATTGATTATGGCTACCAGTACTGAAGTTGGTGAGCAAAGAGTTGGTGGATCTGGTGATGATGGTGTTAGGGGGAATGTTGTGTTGGATAAGGGAAAAGGTTTAGCTGGTGATGCATCTGCCCAACCGGCCACTGATGTAATGTTAGAAACTGGTAATGCTGATGTACTTTCTCCAGTTTCAGATAGTGATAGCAGAAGACTGGCCAGACTTGGAAACGATATCAAAGAAAGAAAGAAGATGAAACAAAGAAACCAAGCTAAAGCCAGGGCACATCTTGCACAAATCAAGTTACTTGATATGAGTGATGCCAATCTTTTGGGTATCACTAAGGAGGAGTATGTCAGGATCAAGAATGATCCCAAGATAGTTGACCAGTTGAAAGAAATGCTGGATGTAGAACTGGACAGACACTATCCTGAGGATGAAGCTGAATTCGATGCCAGAAGCTTGAACATTTCAGTGGAGAAGGCCAAGGAGAATAGGGCCAGTGGGATTCTTAAACGAATTGAAAATGTTAAGAAGGTTGTGAAGAAGGTTTTGAATCCACCAAGAAGGATTCCACAACCAAGAAGACCACTGTCTAGAGATGCTGACCTTAGCACATTCGTTGAACCAACTGGCGAGGTATCCAATGAAGACATCAAGTCCGCTGTACTGGCTGCTGGTGCTGAGAGTATAAAAATCACAAATGAATCTGAAGCTAGAAGCTACTACTCCCAGATCATGTCAACCAGAAGACATAGTGGTACTATCAATGGTGTAAATGTAACAATCAAGCCAGGCACCAAAGTTTTTCAAGTCGAAGTTAGTTATACCAGGGGGCCACTGGTTAAAACTGACAATCCTGGTGCTATGCAATATGGGTTCAGCGAATGGGTGGAGATGGTGAATGTTTTGGATGCGAAGGCACAAAAGAATAGGTTTGAGAAAGCATGGGCAAACTTTCTAAGGGGCAAAATTCAACATAAAGGAAATCTTGAGCAAAAGTTTAATATTGATCCTGAAGACTCTCAGCCTATTTCTTTGGTGACCAAGAGAAGAAGAACTGGCGAAGGGCCATCTCATTAAGTTCTTTCTTCAGTTATCTACTTGTAATTTGTATTTACATTCTGTAACTTGTATAAATTTCATTTCCTTGTATAAATGAAGTTACCAGTTTGTAACCACAAGGTAGATAAAAGATTAAAATCTAACAAACCAAAAAAAAAACCTAAGGCATTTATTGATCTATAAAAATGCCTTGAAAACTTAGATAGATTTAAATCGAACAAGTCTCTATAGTTCACACTTGTATAGATACAAGAACTAGAAAAAGACTTAGACTATATTTCTAGACAAATAGGGGGAATTTGTTAGGACCAGTTCACCTGGAACTGTCCAGTCACCAGTTCACACTTGCCAGTCACCAGTTGCATCTGGAGACCAGTGAAACTGGTGACCAAGAAGATTTGTCCAGAAATATATTGAAGTCCAGTTGCACCGTACAGTCAACGCAACTGATGACTTCCTCCAGTTGAGAACCGACCAAGTTGAAGAATCATTCCAGTTGAAGTCGAAGATAACAAATGGAAGATAGAGAATGGCAATGGCAGAGGAGCCCAGTTGGCATTCTAGTCAGTTACAAACTGGAGACCATCAGTGGAAAGCCCTTACAAAGCTTTACACTGATTACGAGGAATTGACTTGTATGCTTTATGTACCTTTACTCGGATAATAAGCCTTATCTTATTATTTAAGTAATAAAAGGTACATAAAGGTGGTTGATTAAAGTTGCTTTAACATGCGACTTTACACTGCTTTTTAAGGAATTAAATGCTATTCCTTAAATGCTCTCAACCACATTTGTACGGCCAAAGTTAACATCCAAATGTTAACTTTGCCTATAAATACAAGTCACTGCACAACCAAGAATATCACTTCTTCGAATACTCTTTGATAGAATTCACACTTTGCAAACCTGCAATATTCTTGGTGAACTTGTGCAATATTCTCTCAATCGCTAAAAGGAACATTTCACAACTTTAAGTGTTTCGATTGTCTTGAGAAATTCCGAGTGTAGATCAATTGTATTTCATAGGTTGTTAGGATATTTACATTCTTGTATTATCTTGGTTCCGCAACAACCTTGTAATTTATTTAACATCAATAAATAAATTACACATTGAAAATTACATATTGTCTCATCAATTTATTTTACAAGTTATTTGTATTATTGCATTGTTCTTTACTTATTGTCATTTAAATAAGTAATCTATCTAGAACTTGGTATATACTCACTGCAACTGGTCGTCTCCAGTTCAGTGCATATATTGCAAAGTAACTCCACCATCGACATAGAGGTGTCTTCAGGTAGTGCCATCTATTGAGTTTGGACTTACATTGACAAAGAGTGCTCATTTTCTAGCTACCCGACAAGATGTGCCTTTAACAAAGATGGCAAAGATATACATTGATGAAGTGGTTGCGAAACATGGAGTTCCTTTATCTATTGTTTCGGATCGAGATTCGAGGTTTGTGTCAAACTTTTGGAAGGGTCTTCAACGGGAATTGGGTAGTAGAATAAATTTGAGTACCGCCTATCATCCTCAAACCGATGGGCAAAGTGAGAGAACTATTCAAACTCTAGAGGATATGTTGAGGATGTGTGTACTAGAGTATGGTGGAGCATGAGATGATCATTTGAGGTTGATTGAGTTTGCTTACAACAATAGTCACCATGCAAGTATTGGAATGCCACCATTTGAGATGCTCTATGGTAGGAGATGTAGGACTCCAAGTTGTTGGATGGAGCCCGGTGAAAAGCAAATCACAGGTCCTGAAATTATAGAGATCTCAGCGGAGAAAGTTAATGTAGCTAAAGAAGCTTTACGTGTGGCAAGAGAAAGACAGAAAACTTATGCAGATAAGAAAAGGAGACCGATTGAGTTTAATGTTGGTGATTTAGTGATGCTGAAAGTGTCACCATGGAAAGGAGTTATAAGATTTGGAAAGAAGGGAAAGTTGAGTCCACGTTTCATTGGACCTTTTAAAATCTTGAAACGCATAAAGGATGTAGCATATCAGTTGGAATTACCTCCAGAATTGGATGGAATTTACAACACCTTCCATGTATCCTACTTGAGGAAATGCTTAGCTGAGGAGGCAAGTGTGATTCCCATTAAAGATGTGAGTATTGACCCAATGAAGAGAATAGTAGATGAACCAGTAGCGATACTTGGAAGAAAGCAAAAGAAGTTACGCCGAAAAGTGATTGATCTTGTATTGATAAAGTGGAAGCATAATCATGGAGAAAGCTTAACGTGGGAAACCGAAGCAGTAATGAAGGAAAAATATCCGGAGTTATTCCTTTCTGATGAGATTCCGGGGACGGAATCCTCTTAAGGGGGAGGTAATTGTAACATCCCAAACTTTTCTTTACTAGTTGATTAATGCCGTTAAGTCAATATTGTGTGTGTCGTTAAGTCTATTTTAGATTTAATGCTTATATGTAGTTATTGTGTGTTATGTGTGAGGCTTGAAAGCCTAAACTTATAATGAAGTATATATGTGTGTGAAATGTAGCTAAATTCCTATGTAGTGGTATTTAAAGAAGTAATCATGTTATATATAGTCCATATGGTAGTTTTTGACTAGTAATGAAGGATTAGGAAGCTTAGGGACTAGTTTTGACATAGGGGGAAAGTGAAAAACGGGTTTAGAGGCTTAGGGGTTGTCATTAGAGAGCCATTATGCAGATTTTCTTCCTCCTAATCAAGCCCTAGCCGTCCCATAGCATCCTCCATCAATTTGCAAGCCGAAAAGCCTTCCAACGTGTGATTCGTGTGCGTTTAATCAAGTGTTTTGCATCTCTAGTGTGATCTTCGTGTATAGAAGGTAATATTTCATTGTTTTCAGGTCCTTTTGATATTATGAGTCATTAGGATTAATTATTGGATTATGGGGGAATTGTTTAACGAAGATTAATGGTGGTTTTGATGGATCAAATTCATATATGGTGTAAGTAATGGTTGAATTGATTTATAATGATTTGTATATGAAGGATTTTGATGTGTGAAAGTCATGTAATTGATTTAGAGGCACTTGGATCTGGTTTGGGGTGTAATCGACCAACATTGTGCAGAATCGCATCGAGTTGCGGCGCAACTCAATTCCAGAAAGATAAGTTGCGGGCAACTTATTGTGTTGCGGCGCAACTGGAGGCTTGAGCTGCGACACAACTCCATGTTGCGGCGCAACTCACTAGTTTTCAGAAAAGTTAGTTTTGAACCGTAACGTCGTTTGACATGTAGATTAGACCTGAAACTAAAGTGAGTCGTTATTGTGTGTGGGTCTAGTTATTTACCTTAATGACATGAGTATGTAGTTGTCTAATGATCGTTTACTAATTATAGGTAGACGAGCTTAGTTGCTTTACACAGTGACTAGTTGTTGATTGTTGTGAACTACGCCGAGGTAAGATACACTACTTTGACACGCTGGGGGATTCAACGAAAAGCTGGTTTCAATCATAAATACTTCCATTTGGTATCTTTATATCGCATGTGGGCATATGGGGTTACACAGGAGGTATTATTGGTTATGTAGTTGACCATGAGACCTGAAATGCAGTTCCTAATGTAGTGAAATGAAGTATTGCTTAATGTAGTGTATGGTTATGCAGTTTATGTAGTATTATGAAGTATCTCATTATGCATGAAATGTAGAAATGAAGTTGATGTGTGATATATGCATGCTTACATGGCTTGTACACCTAGCTCACTAGACTTATTAGGTTTCCATGTCACTTGCACGTTTAAGGATCCAAACGTAATGAAGCTAAAGTGTGTGAATGTCTAGGAATGTGTGTTACCTAGACTATATGTGTGTGACGGTTTAGGAATGTGTGTTACCTAAACCATATGTGTGAAACCGAGCTCGTAAATATAATGCAGGAAAAGTGTTAAGCTTAACCCGTACTGGTCTTAACCGGACGAGTGCGTTGACGTAGTTGTTGCTTGGGTGGCTCCTTGCAACATGGTCTTTATATTGCAGGGCGAGTAATACGAGGGGTTTGACCAACCTCCACATACGGATTACTCTTGGATTGGCTTGCCATTCCTTAACGACGAAGTATGACTAGCCTTTTGGTGAAGCATCTAGTCGGGTGTGACTTATGTTACACTTATATGCAGTTAACGAAGATTTGTGTGATAATGTGTGAATAAAATGAAGGATAGGCACATGTAGGGGGATTCACCCTAATTGATATGAAGTTGATATGCAGTTATGTGTGAACGTGTGATGTGTGTTGTGCCTGAATAAACTTGTCTAATAATGAAGATTGTTTTAATTGGACAAATGCTTTAATAACATAGTGTTATCTTACTTAGCTAATTCGTTAGCTAACACTTGTTTCTTAAATGTGGTTGTTCCCTCAGGTTTAGCTTGAAGGACTAGTTGATGCAGGAATAAGAGTGAGAATTGGGTAGATGCATGCAGGAGGACTTAGCTACCCATAGACGATTGTCTCTCTAGACATTTATTTACATTTCGTATTTGAAGTCGAATTTATGTAGTATTCTTGAACGGTTGTTTTGTGTTGGGCAACCGTTGGGTTTTCATTTTAAACTATTCGATGGTATCGTATGTAACACCAACTAAACGTAGAAACCGATCAGTTTTTATTGGTTTTGACTTTTAAAGTCTTTTCTTCCGCAATTTGACACCGTTAGGTGAAAGTTTTTGAAAACCCATATTTTTAAAATGACGGGTGTTACACTGTGGTTGGGGTACGGGGGGCGTTTTTTAAAAGTTACAGTTTGACCATGATTTTGAAGTCCCGTCAATAATTTTGGTCCAAAACTCAACATTTTTTGTCAAAAAACCAACACCTTTTTGTCAAAAAGTCAACGCTTTGGACCATAACTGTTGATGAGACTCCAAAGTTAGAAATCAAAAACCGTAATTTATGAAAGGTAGAGATGAAATGAGACCCGATTCGAGGGGGCCTTGTGTGATTTTTCTTTGGACGCCAACTTAACAAGGATGTAATCAGACCCGATTAAGACAATCGGGTGCCTTGGTATAACTAGCCCCTCATCTTTGGATGGTGAGGACGCTTTCCATTCGACATTAGAAATTCAAAACCAAAACACTAAAGTATCAATTGATGACTTGATGTTATTATTTCTCTTTGCCACTCAAATATTAAGAGGTATTGGTTGATCTTAATATCTATCACTATATTATAAAGCAAATAGGGTTTTAAGTTTCAACTTTCAACAATGTACACTTACTAATACATAATATACAATACATCTATATACTCCAAAATACCCTTAGAAGAAATCTCAACCACTCATTTTTCTTTCTTCTCCATAAATCATTTTATTCCTCTAATTCATTCAAAATCTTTTATCTCAAAAACCGTACATCGATAAATTATAAAATTTATATGGGTGTTCTTAAAATTTCATGCTCTTTCATTAGAGATGTCATTCGATATACTTTCAACAAATTTTTAAATCCGAGGGCAGAGCCCGTACTGCTAAGGCATTTGGCTATGACACTTTATGACATATCACCTCATATGACCTATCACACTCTATGACCTATCACCCCACTATCTCACCGCCGCAACGCGTGGGTACTTTCTCTCGTTTCCTTTTAAAACTCAAATATGTAATTATTACACATCACAATGAGCAAGAAATTTATATTTTAAAGATGATCAATGGTATATATAGATTTGACTTCTGTAAACGCTTCTTAAATACTAAATTATTAACGTTGATTATATGTATCTACTAATTAAGATAATTTTTTATACATTTTTTTCTATGGTTAGGGATTATTCTGGTATGACAAGCCATTTGAGGCTCATTGTAGCGGTCTAATTAGACATTGCTCGTGAATGGTTCCAACCATTTGACTAAGATAATGTCCAAATACATCGTGTAAAAAACTGGACTACTTGCCATAATACCACTTTTAGGCCTCTTTTACTAAGCCTCTTCCTAAATCTCTTCCTCACCTCTTCCTAAATGCCACGTCAGCTTATTCCAAATTAAGAACTACCCCTAGCATTAAGGCCTCTTCCTAAATCTCTTCCTCACCTCTTCCTACTTTTCGCCTCTTCCTAAATCTCTTCCTCACCTCTTCCTAAATGCCACGTCAGCTTATTCCAAATTAAGAACTACCCCTAGCATTAAGGCCTCTTCCTAAATGCCACGTCAGCTTATTCCAAATTAAGAACTACCCCTAGCATTAAGGCCTCTTCCTAAATCTCTTCCTCACCTCTTCCTAAATGCCACGTCAGCTTATTCCAAATTAAGAACTACCCCTAGCATTAAGGCCTCTTCCTAAACTTTTTTTACTCTATTTTATTTTAACCCAAATATTAATAAAACTTTTATTTAAAATAAAAGAATTTCAAATGTGGCAACATAGGTCCCTCATTTCAAATTTCAACTTTCGGAATATGGCAAAAATAGCCCCTAACGGCTATTTTTCGGATTCAGTCCACCTTCGTATCGACATTTTGAAATGGAATGGTTTGATGAAGATAAAAAAGAGTTGAAATGGTATGTTGTTTTTGATTGATTGTTGAAAATAATGGTGTTTGTATAGATTTTAATATATGTAGCCGTTAGATTTTAAAAAAAAGAAAGGTTTTTTTTTTTAAATAAGCAAGAAACGCTCCCCCGGCCCCACGTTTCTCTCGTCCACCTTGTTCTTAAATCCGGACTATGCCATTTTCGACGAGCAAGAAGTGGCTCGTGGCATTAACGTCGATTTTGGACGAGCAAGAAGAAGCCTTGGACGAGCTCGTCGAAGGCTTACTACGAGCGGCCTTAAGGTGTTTGTTTTTTTAATGAATACGGAATACCTGTTTACATTTTACGCAGAGTAATGAAGCTACCCAAAAAAATACTATCACCCTTTAAACTCTACCTTTAAGCTTAAAGAGGACTTTATGTGAATCCTTGACAACTACCAAGTACAAAAGGGTGTTAAAACTTAAAAGTACCAAAAACTATACACCTATTTATGAGAGCTAGACTTTCCTTGGCTTTCTGAAATTCTGGGGATCCTGTCAAAGAAATTAAAAGTGAAGACTAGATATAATTGTTAGTTAATTTGATTACATGCCCTTGTGGTTTGCCAAATTATCAAGTTTCACCCCATGCTTTTTTTTATCATTACATCACCCTATGTAGACATTTTGTATCATTATATACCCCTCATTTTAACATCTGTTAGTTGGATTCCGTCAAACTCTTTTCCATCTAAAACATCACCATCATCTTTTCTAGACCTGAAATACTATGCACACATCTTCTTCATAAGACTCAAAAATCATAGGCATAAATTCCAAATCACTTTCTCAAATAAATATGAATTCTACTTCCAAATCATAAATATATACAACTCCAACATCAATATCTCATAAATCATAAATCCCAATTTCCACTAACAGAATACAAGCACATAAATTCAATGTATTCGATTAATCAATGTTTCTTTCAAGAGTTATTAGCACACAAAAAAATAAAAAAATAAATTAAAAGAAATCTAAAACACAACAACAAAATCAAACTTGATAATACCATTGCCACACCGCTACAGCCCGCCTTCGTCGTTTGTCTGTTTGAATTTAGCAGCAGATGATCAAGCCGCCGCTGCTGCTAAAGCCCGCCGCCGTCGCTGCTACATCATCACTGAACCACCACAGTGCCACCACCATCTCTCTATATGTGTGTGTGTATAATATATATATTAATCTGTCGTCGTTTATGTGTGTGTATATATATAAATTCAAGATCTGGTCTAAGATCTGGTGATTATAAATTATTATTGATAACACTCAACATCCCATCCCACTTTGATTCAAGCTTGAAGAGTTGATTACAAATTATTGTTAATTAGGTAAAAAAATATATAATAGAAAAAAGAAGATAAAATAATAATGAAATTAATATATTGATGTAAATCTCAAATATGAGTAAGGTGTTGTTTTGTGGAGTAGAATATAAATGAAAGGGTCAGACTTTCGGATTATATGGGTTTGATGTGATGACAACGTGTATGTATGTGTAAAAGTGTTTAGTAACATGGATGGATGATGGTGATGTTATGTACATATACATACATGTTTGTTATATACGGAGTATTTATAATTCATAGGTTTAGATCTGAAGAAAGGGAAGGAAGGAAATGATGGGTGTTTTAGTGATAAAAGGACTAATATACCCTTATTTGCAATACATATGAAGAGTTTAACGGAACCCAACTAACAGACGTTAAGATGAGGGGTGTGTAATGATACAAAAAGTCACCATAGGGTGATGTAATAATAAAAAAAAGCACGGGGGCGAAACTTGATAATATGGTAAACCACAGGGGCATGTAATAAAATTAACTCTAATTGTTATTAAACTTAAAACTATACCGTTTGACACAATTTCATTTCGACTTGTTAATCACCCAATCGGTTTGTCATCTCTACTAGTTTTATAACAAAAATAACCACGAAAACATGCATGTCAATTTTTTTTATTACAAATCTCTAGAAACAATAGATGACAATTAGCATAAATCATCATTTCCAACTTAAGGGAGCATTAAAAAAAAAAACCGTTACGTCCGCTAATGAAAAGTATTACACGCAATTGATTGTTATCATAACTAAGCATACGTAAAAAACAAGAATAGGTTAGATATATCTACATATGGAAATGGAAAATTAAAAAGTTGTTAACAATTAAATGTCTAACTATGTACGTATTTAGATGAAAATTAATAAGAAGTCACAATGAATTTATTGGAAGTATATATTATACGTAAACAACAACAACAATAACGGGACCCAATCCTTGAGCGGAGTATGGGGGAGGTAAGCTGTAGACAATCTTACCTCTACCCAAAGGTAGAGAGGCTGCTTCCATAAGGACCTCCGGCCACAAAGAGGTAAAAGTTGGAAAGCGTAAAGTGTTTAGATACTATACCTGTCAGCCGAGCACATCATAAGAAGATATACCTGTCTGCTGAGTCCGTCTACCTTGCGAGTAGGGAAGAATAACAAACATGCGACCTAACAATACCTTAGGTTCGACAATACATATACAATAACAACCATATTTAACATATTAAACAGATAAAAATGTAGAAACATAATAAACAAAGTCTCCTACTCAAACATGTACTATGAAAATAACCAAGACAAAACATACATATAAATAGGAATTGACTAAGAATGTATTGGGCCCAATGGGCCAAGAAAGTATATATTATACGTGTAACCTCAATTAAATTAAATTTAAATCGCAATCAATGGTTATTATTAGTACAAGAAAAGGTCGCAAGTTTTTGTTATAAATAGCGAAATATAGGACCTAACAACATATTGTATAGCGTAAGTTGATTCAGTTAGCCAAGAGGTTTTATCATAATCCCAAGTGTAAGTACATTTTTTTTGGGGGGGTTTTAGACTCGCTTGTAGATTCATCTAAGTGATGCTTAATTTGTTGAAACTTATTGCAAATTTTATTTCCTAAGCAAATGTGACACAAGTTCATTGTCTTACCATGTCACACCATTGTTCCAGGACACTTCAATATGTCAAAATACTCCAATCAAGAGACAACTGCACCAATGGACGAACTGAGGTAGTATATATATACATACACACTTGTTTCGAGTGGCGTTGTATAATCTATTTTAAAATAACCCGTCGTCATATAAGTTAGATTTTTACTTTATTTTACCCAAGTGGTATATATGTTTTTGTAGTAGCAGAAAAGGAGATGAGCAAAAGAATACGACCCAGAAGATTACAACATTGGATGGAAATGAACTATCGGCGTCCCATTCAAAGGATTGAAGATGGGTTTAACTTCTTCAAGATTAATGAATTCGAGTTACCTACTATCTTACCTTTACATTCTATTTTTCCATTAATATTTTCTTATATATTAGGATGATTGAAAAGCCGATTAATCAACCTAAACTTGATATATTGTAGGAATACTAACTTATCTTTTTTTAAATATAATGTTGTAGCAAGTTCCCAGAGTATTATAGCGAATTAGCAGAGAAACAGGAGCCCAAGGTAACTAAAACTAAATCTTTATAAAAAAATGACAAGTTCTTAAAATTAATGTTGAGATGTTTTTCAATAAGTACTTTGAAATTGTGACAGTTTCTAATGTTTGCCTGTTCGGACTCTCGAGTTTCCCCTACCAACATCCTGAATCTGCGACCCGGAGAAGCTTTTATGAACCGTACTATAGCCAACTTGGTCCCTGCCTTTGACCAGGTGAAGCTTAATCAAGTAGTTCAGCTTAACGATCATTCCCAATAAGCTTATCTTATTCTACTATCTCTAAAGTCGCATAGAAAATCATTTAAAACTATATATTGGTAACAATTTCAGAGTATCTAGTATGTTTGTTTTGCAGCTAAGGTATTCAGATATTGGTGCTGTTATTGAATATGCAGTGAAAGGCCTCAAGGTAGTTTGGAAACTTGTTCTTATTTCTACCTGATTAGTCAACAAATACCTTGCAAATGTACTCTAACATGGTAGCTAAAAGCTACAGGTTGAGGTCATTGTGATCATTGGACACAGTCGATGTGGTGGAATTGAACGATTGTTGGCTCTTCCCGATGAAGAAACTTCCTAGTAAGTGCGTTTTATCGTTCATCATTTCGACTGTCTATGAACGCGATAACAAGTTATTGTGGAACATTTATTCTAACACGAACCGAAAATAAAAGCTATTGTAATTTTTGTGATATGAAGTGACTTCCTAGATGATTGGGTTAGCAATGCTCAACCTGCCAAGGACAAGGTGATTGCAGAGAATCCTGATGCATCAGGAGAAGAACTTCAAACACTTGTTGAGAAGGTGTATATATATTAAGTACTTCTTTGGGCATTGGCCATATATAGGTCACTCTTTTCTTAACTAACAACACAGGTTTCATTGTAATATGTGCTTCTTATAAATACGTGTGTGTCTGTGTTGTACATTGCAGGAGTCGGTGAGGAACTCACTAGTGAATTTACTATCTTACCCTTACGTTCGTACTGGAATAACTGAAGGGACACTTCAACTATTGGGTGGATACTACGACTTTGTCAATGGAACTTTTGAATTCTTGCAACTCAATCTTGGTATCAATCCGACAATCAACATATAAGCCGAATCAAGTTCATGGGATTGATACTATCAAACGTTGTCGTTCTTTTTCTCCCTTGATTTTTATGTTTGAGTGGTCTTGTTTGTGTAAGCCAAGAATAAGCACAATCTAATGTGCAGTCAAATAAATGTGGTGTGTGTGTGTCTTTGTTATATATTAAAACTTAAAGATAATTAAGGTTGTTATATATTAAAAGACATTATATATATTAAAACTTAAAGATAATGAAGTGTTGTTATATATTAATGATCGACCAGTTTCTTATATTGTTTCCATCATATCTAATTTAATTTCTTAACCATTTCCAATGTAGAACAAAACAATTTTTTTAAAGAATATCAATGGTATTCGAAGGTTTGGCAACAAGATATATCATCGCAGCAACTCAGTTTTGTCTAGTGTATTCAATTATGTTTCAGTTTCTTTGTATAAACGGTTTAAACTGGATTTATAAATGTTCATTGTTTAGGGTTGCATGCAGCCATGCAGGCCGTGATTTGATGATTTGGGGTATTTGAACTTTCCTAATACTTAAAATAAGAAGATGGAGCTTATTAAATTGAGGTATGAATACATAAAGGCCTGAATAATTTATTAGGTATATTACGTGGCGGCTTTTGACTTGGGTGGGAGAAAAACAAAACCTAAAGTATTGGTGGGCTTGCTTATATAACCCATTCTAAAAAAATTGAATAAAGCTTTGCAACTCTAGTTCTACATCGACTTAAAAAAACGAAAGATAAAATAAAAAGCCCATGGCCCAAACATGCATGTTTTGGATATAGCCATATAGCATTATAGCCTGTAAGAGACAGCTAGTTATTGTATCGTTCGTCGCTACGAAACACGCATTTTACACGATAAAGTTTTGAATATAAAAATTATATAATAGTATTAGTTTAATACAATTACATTTATGTCAAATCTTAGAACCCAAATTTCAAAAAAAGCAAAAAAAACATGTATCAATGATAAAGATAGTATAAAAATAATAAGATGTATTAATAAAAAACTAAAACAATAATTATATTAATGCAATTATGACACCCTGACGATAGGGATGCGATATAGTGTCTTGCTTTAAATATCACATGGACATAAAACTTAAAGATAATGAAGGTTGTTATATATTAAAAGACATTATATATATTAAAACTTAAAGATAATGAATCTACTCTTTAGGTTTTCATGGTTTGTAAAGTAGCAAATAGACTTTGGAAATTAGTGTCTATTTGACTTGGTATTCTTTAATTGTTCAACCAACTTTGGGTGATGTTTTTCAACAACTTGATGATCTTCACTTAAAATTGAACAAAAAACTTTGCATTGAGGCTATAATCTTTTGTCTTGTTTGGGTCATTTGGAAGGATCGTAATGAAATGGTTTTCTCAATGGGGAAAAGCGGATCAGATTTTCTTTTTGACGTCATTGTTTCCCAATCTCACAATTGGGCTACGAGTAGATGCAAGAAAACTGTCGTATCGCGAGTTGAGTGGTTTCAAAACCCGCTTAGGTTTTTGTAGGGTGTTTTCTTCCGTGTTGTATGTGCATAAGATAGTGTTTGTCGTTTATCCTAGATATAGTATTTGTATTTGTACTCTTGTCTACGGTGTCTAGTGCTTTGCTAGATACCTTGTCTGAGTTCACACATTTGTAGCAAGTGTTACTGTTAACTGTTCATGCAGGAGCAGTGATATATTTGCTGGGGAACTTTACTCTATCACCCAGATTTACCCTGGATTAGCTAAGGGAAACTAAAACTAGTGACTATGTCGAACATAAAATCGAAATCTAGAAAGTTGATTTTAACACAGAACCTACACAGCATACAACCAAAAATCAAATTTGCCGGGATTCATAGTATATGACTATAGTGTTATATCCCACTTCCACTTTTTAGTTTGTGTGATCTTATTTGTACATCAAAAAATAAGCCCTGTTTTCGGTCTAAACTTGTGTCATATTGTCATATATATTATTGTGATCATCTACTTCTATTTCATTACATTGCATTGAAATTTAGGGCTACTGTATGTAAGTTGTAAAGTATGCAACTACGAAAAGAACACAAACAGATAAATAATTGCATTTGATCTACAGCTAAATTGTTCACAACATGATAGAATATGAAGACATAATTCGATAGTTACTTGATCATTGAATGCTCTTGAGCACTTTCTCTAAATAAATTTTTTGTTGCACCAGGCTGAGAGATTCTGATTTCTGTATGGCATTTCCAACAAGAATCACCGTTGATGCTTGTGATGCATTCACCTACACCAATTTAAGCAAATTTCATAAGATGTTGGGATTTCCCATATTTTAGGAATGATATGATGTTTTGTGAATCCTACCCAAAAACGACCGTTAATGCCAACAGCTATCTCAAATGAGAGTTTCTTCCCAAGGCCTTCAAGAACTGGATGGGGTGGAGAACTCAGTAGCCTGTAAAAGCCATACGGTTTGGTTCCAATAAATGAGAATAAGTAAAAACCTGTCTTTACTCTTTATGCATCAAGCAAAATTCGCATTTTAGTGATCCAAGTAGTTGAGATAAACTCACATTCTTGAGAGGCCAGTAGATGATTCAAACATATAACCCTCTTTTAGTATGCCATATTCTGCAGCTTTGCCATTAGCTAGAGACAAAGATGGTGTCCCGAGTGAGTTTATAGAGCAGATGACTAATTAAGCATTTCAGAGAAAACGTGAAACAACTAAAAACATTACTAACCATCCATGCATGACAACTCAGGGTTCATGCCTATATTGGCACTGACCACACGAAGATACAACAACGTGCCCGCCTACAATGAACCACCTAAGACAAATGAGTTCTGGCAGATATAGTTCGAAGGATAATAGATGAGCCAATAAAAGGAAAGTGGACCAGCAACATGCATGACAGCACCAACCTATAATGCTAGCAACCGTAACTAGGCACTATAGATTCTATCGTTACCAGTATTATACCTCAAACTTGGGTATGTTCCTCCTAGTTCCTCCTTCAAATGATAAAACAGGTAGAAATGCCAATGCAGGTCCTTTAATATCCACTATGAAGTTCTGAAATACAAATTAAAACCAATATAAAGAACTGGAGTTTCTAATATACAACACAAAACACGATCAACAAATTAAAGCTTCAAAAAAACTTACCTCTGGTTTAGTATCCATCACCACGCCAAGAACATTATCCCCAATACTAGGCACGTACTACAAAAGATCAAGTAAATCATGGTAACTTGTCAGTCTGTCAAAGCTAGAAAACACTTGCAAGCTACACTCACACAAGTAGAAGACGATACGAATCATATTTTGTTTGGCTGTTGACCTGTTGTGCTTTTATTAGAGAAGCAGTCTAACTAAGTTTCCAAAAACTCAATTTATAGTTTTCAATTGTATATTCCTTCCTAAAATGGGAAACTTCTTACGTTTTCCAAACTTGAAAAAAAAAAGGACAACTAATTTGCTACAAATAAAAAATTATGAATTTATTTCTATAAAACTTGTGTATTTTTGAAAGCCAACTCATCTAAATACAATGCCAATACACTCGGTTTACCATTTTAACAACACAAATTTCAAATGATGACTAATTACAAATGCAACTACTTGGTAAGTAAAAGCAGGAAGTACAACAAATAAGCTTACCCTCTTTTGGGAGGTCTCAACCCAATATTTATTCGGTTACGTGAATCTCAGCTTTCCAACCTTCGTTATCGATATCGAATCACCATCCTAAACACACAACAGCATAGTAAACCAATAAATGATACTAGACATTCAGTATTTCTCACATCACCCAAAAATCAACTAAAAAAATAAACCCTAAAAAAATGAGAAGAAAAAAAAGAAGAACCTGACGTAAGCCACCGCCGAGCTTAATAGTTTGAGTTGAGAAATTTGATAGGTCCAATATCACATCTCCTGGTACCTATAACAACGTAAACAAACATATATACATGTATAAATGTGTATATATATATACGCAGTAGAATAAGAAAAGAAGAGTGATGAAATTGATTATGCTTACAACTAATTGATCAACAAATTTTGAAAATGAGAGCTTCGATTCCATTGTTTTGACTCACGGGCTGTTTGGATACTGGTTTTCCGGCGCCGGTCAGTCTTCAGGGTTTTAGTTTTCGCTCTTTTTTAAAACTTATTCTTTTCTGTTCTTTTTTCTTTTTGAAGTTGGGTTGGTTTGATCGGTGATGGTTGTGGTTTTGTTTAATTTATTCAAAGCTAAAGTATTGAAAAAACGAAGCCCGACCCAATATAATCCAAAACTGAAAAGACCAGGGCTCATATTGATATTGGGCTTTAGACAACAGATATATATGCAGAAATAAACTTCTACTAAAATAGTAAAATTAACAAGATTAAAAGTTTTAACTTTTAAGTAATACTAGAAACTTTTTTAAAATGAAAATAACAATTTCCTCATGTCTTTACACCAAGTCTCAGATGTAAAACATCTTAAGGTTGACCAAAAGAAAGTTTGGAAATGCTCAAAGATATATTTTATTAGGCTATGTACATTTGAGTCAAACACTTGTCTTTTTCCCTAATAATCTGAATTGGGTGAACGGTTTCACTTCAACGGATTTAAACAATATACTTTTCAGATAGAAGTTAAAATATTTGCTGCTTGACTATGTCTATCCAGGAGCTCGATAGATCAATTATGTCCTGTCTTTTTTTTTTTTTACTTTATCAACTCATTGCGTTTGTAAAGTGGAAAGACACGTTAGGTTGTAAACTGTTTTTTAAAACTTACTCGGTTACTCCTATTAGCTATTTAGGTCGCGTTTGGTTCACATAATTCGATGGAATTGGAATTGAATTTCATTCCGTAGTGTGTTTGGTTGTTCAAAGATGAGGGAATCTAATTCCGTTGGAATGTAAGCATTCCATCATTTGATAGAATCTCCATTCCTTGGGGATAGAAGAAGGAATTTCATTCATTCCGTGACTTGAATTTTCAAAAATTCAAACACATTTCGTCAAATTCCATTCTTTCAAATTTCAATTCCTTCGATAGATTTTATTTCTTTTAAAAACATTCGGTGAACCAAACGCGCCCTTAGTTATCGTGAAAAGGATAAATGGCCGAGTGTATGAGAATGTATCCAACTATACACACTTTTTTTTTTGAACATATACAACTATACACTTTTAGTTCGAATCTAACTAGAATCCATTTTGCAGGTATATAACTCTAAAATAATCACGAATGAAGTACTGTGAAACCGTATGAAATATTAGCCAATTAACCTATAATTTTTTTTAAAGAAGGAATATGTCTAACTATAGGTCAAATATTTACTCTATGTATACTCTCAGCTACGTTGGTGTAATGGTGTCATATCAACTCTTGTTATCGTAGGTCGGCTACTTCATTCGATAGTAATAATAGTTATATGGCAGCAACAAACTGGATTAAAGTAGGAGTGTAGGACTCACTAGAATCCCTGGAGTCGAATATATTACTGTATACATTTAGCCCAAAATACAAAATACAAGCATAAGCAGTTAAAAAAGGAAATTGGGCAAATTTGAACCCCAATAGCAATGACTTTGCCACCCTTTACAAACATCACTCCCAAATTGCTAAACATCATTCTCAATACATCGATTTTTTATATTTTTATATATTTTTTTTAACATACTCAGCACATCGTATTGTATTGATGATTATGTAGTACAAACATATCACCGTCATGGAGCCCATATGTGATCACAAATATTTACCTACCAGAGTATATGATACATAAATAGATATATAATCTCACAACAAGCTGTTTCCATCAAACCATAAACAACCACTATCATAATTCATTTGTATTCAAACCACATAAAACATTACCAATAAATATTGATATGGGCCAAAAGTGTATGTGAAATAACTTGTTTGTAACAAAAAGAAAAGCACAGCCTGTATCATCATCAATGATTGTCAAGTACTATATCCCACCACCAAAACCAGATTTTCCTTGCATTATTAGACTATCCCCGTTCACAACTCAACCCAACAATACTATTCATTAAAAAATTAATTTCTTTTTCCTCTATCTATCCAACCCACTAAAATCAACGTTTACACTCCCATTAACAACCCAACCAAAATCAATATATTATTATATTAAATCAACTTTACAAACCAAACAAACAAAATTCAACCCACATTAATTATTAAAAATATTAAATAAAGTGTAACCAAACGGTTCGGCCGAATAAACAAGTCGTTGAAACCTTAGAAAAAAATTGATGGGCCTACCCCACTATCCCCAACCAACTTGTAGCTTTGTTTACCAGTGTGTATGGTCTTAGGCAAATATACTCGCCGTAATATCACACATTGATCGATTTGAGACGCAACCTGAAATTCTTTGGTTAGTTGGTCAACTCGATAATTGTTAGTGCAGTGCGCTTTAGTCAGAACGTAAGAAATAAATCCGGCCTATTTTGGACAAAAATCCACAAAAAGAATCAACAGGAAGAACAAGTCAACAATAAGAAAGCAAGCAAATGATTGCCAACACGCTGGCTTGATGCACCCAGGTTTTCCCCTTAGGCGGGGGTTCGAGACTTGCTAAATGCATTTCTTGGCCCCTGTTAAAATCCCTTCCAGTTCCCTGGATGATAAGGGTTGCCTAGGTACGCCAGTGCGTTTCGGGTTTTTCCTTGGGCAGTCAACTCAGTTTGGATGTAGCGGGATCCGGTTGAGACAACCGACTACCCACGCTGAGTAGGTCCTTACCATGTTAGGTGGAGAGTGTGTCAACATTTGAATAATGTGCACCAGTGTCGGGTCGGTCCTGAGTTTTTTGATGCTCAGGACAAAAATGGCCAAATAATGCTCGTAATCAATTTTGTAAACGAATGAAACGTTATCTCTAAGAGTTTGAAATTTGAACCTATTTAAATTTGACAAATCATTTTCAAGTTGATTTTAATTTAATAAATTTGATATCACGAACTTAAGATCTGAGAAGCAATAAAGTTAAACACAACAGACGACTTTTCTAAAGCTTAAGGGTTGGGTCATCTCATAGATCTAGATGTGTATTTATGTATAAACTAAAATGAATTATATTAATTTGTTTACTTGAATGAAATTTTTAACAAATTTGTTGTCATTCAGTATTCTTCTTTAACATAATTCGAGTTAAAAGTCATTTTCTTAAACAAATGATGAACAACACTCGGTGTGGAGCTATATTTTTAAAATCAATATATGGATGTATATCGTGTATTATTATAAACTATTATGAAATATAAAATTAGACAAAATATTCAAGAAATTTTACATGTAATAATAGAATATTGACAATGCCTTAGTCAAACAACTGCATAGTTATCTTTCTTTATAGTTTAGGGACTAGTATATAAATCAAGACTATTATAAGGGGTTTTCAAAAAATAAAATAAGAAAAGAAGTACTAGTACATTGGCTACTTTATCACTGTGCATCTTCTTCCTACTAGGTTTTCTCTCTCTTCTCTCTGCTCTCTTCAACGGCTCTTTCTCCCGGATCTTAGATCGGAGATTGAGCCTATGTTTTTGAGATCCAGATCGAGTATTTGAGATTGAGAGTTTGAGATCGAGATTATTCCCATCCGGTTAAAGCTTCCATTCCGGTGGATCTAACCATATTTTTTATCACTCTTGGGCCGGAGGTCCCTTCCACCTCGGTGGATCTGGAAGCAGCCTCTCTACCTTTGAGTAGGGGTAAGGTCTGTCTAAATCATACCTCCCCCGTACCCCGACTTTTGTCGGGATTGGGTACCGTTTGCCGTTTGCCATCTTCTTCCTACTAATGAAAACTCCATGAAAACGCGAATTTAAGTTTCCATCTTATTTTGCACTTCAGCATAACTAGACACAAAATATACTTCATTTTCTCATAAAACATTTGTCATCCAAAATTTGTATAATAGCCCCTAGAAAAAACACAGATGTGGTAATTTTGAGGTAGTTTATGCCCCCAATTTCTTGTTGCTCAGGGCTGTAGCCCAGCCTGCCCATAGCAAGGGCCGACTCTGATGTGCACCTGTCTAATAAAACAATAAGGTCGCGTTTGGTTCACAGAATCTGATGGAATTTGATGGAATTGGAATTGAATTTCATTCCTTAGTGCGTTTGATTGCTCAAAGAAGAGGGAATCTCATTCCATAGGAATGTAAACATTCCATCATTTGATGGAATCTCCATTCCTTGGGTATGGCGGAAGGAATTTCATTCCTTCCATCACTTGAATTTTCAAAAAATAAAAAACATTCCGTCAAATTCCATTCCTTCAAATTCCAATTCCTTTGAAAGATTCCATTCCTTCCAAAAACATTCCGTGAACCAAACGCGCCCTAAGAAAACAAGATTCGGTCGAGACAAGAAAAATCAAAACTTCAAGCGATGTTTCAAAGCAAAAATCAGCATAATTTTAACAGGAAGAGAGACCCACCTTTAATTCTTTAGATAAGATGATGGATAGGTCAATATGAAGGGGTCCCAAAATAAACACTAAAAAGACGTATACACCTGATGAGTGAGAGGTAATATGGAACATAACATCTCATGATTGTACAAAATGTACAAGACATCAACACTTCCTTTCAAACATGTACACATAATGTACAAATGAATTCAAGCCCACCATTTAAAACTCACATAACTATAACTTAAAAAGTACAACACAATTTCATTAACTCAATAATGCATAAAACAAAAAAGGAGAAACACAAAAACAAAAGGAAGAAAAACACCAAAAAAACCTACCTCTCAATAAACTATTTCACCAACTTTTTTGAATCTTTTTTGTGTTCTTTTTTAATTTCAAATATACATATAATTACGTGTTTATAAACTTGTATGCCACAATCGTGTTGATCATCATACCTTAGGTAGCAGTAGTAGCACCATTGTTGGTTGTTGACCCGTGGCTAGAATCAAGAAGGTGTTCTAGTGATCGGGTTTTCTTGGTTCGAACTTTTCCTGCTTCTTTTAGCAATTCGGCTAGCCGCCTTTTCTCATCATCCACGTCTGGGTGTGCCTAGCGTTTCTTCTCTCATCACAACGATACGTTCCAAAATTGCTATTGCATCGTCCAATCTGGTTTAGGAAAATTGGAAAGAAAAAAAAATATCAAAGAACATGGACTAATTAAAGGAATTTTTTTTTGAAACGGACGTTTTTCAAGGGTGTTTTGTCAAACAAGTTTTTGCATTTTTTTTTTGTGAAAGTGGGTAAACCGGTACTCCCAGTACTGGTTTCGTTTTTTTGGCCCGAACCCGGTATTCGCAAAACCGGGTTCAAAAAATCAATTTGACACCGGTACTAGCAATACTGGTTTCGAAAGACGTACACGACTATTCAGAAGAACAGTAACCATGCAGCCTTGAATGACTTGATGTGACTAACGCCTGCGAACCCAGTTTTGGGAAAACCGGGTTCGAATGTCACGACAAAAAAAGCAGTCGGCCATGCATGCAATTCTCAGTTTACAATTAGTATATATACATGCATATTTTTTAGAGCATTTCACGCAAACATATTTTCATAAGCAATATATATTTTCATAACCAATAACCAATTTTTCACTCATTTATCATCAACTATATCAGTGTTTTCAAAATCGAAATGGTCTCTCTTAATGTTACATGTGTACCAAGGAACCCAGATTTGTTGTGGTTACAAGCTCCAGATACCCATCGCTCATACAACATTTTCCATGAACGTGCTGTAAGCGAGCCAAGATGTAGAAAAGGTGATGGAGGGCTGTCTGATGCAATGAAGAATAGTATGCCCGCCAAAGTAACCCATCATCTCAAGGATGCTGGGTTTTTCCAAATATTCAAGGCAGTGGTTCACAAACTTGATCATCCTTTGATTATCACGTTGGTGGAAAGATGGAGTCCAGAGACCAACACGTTTCATTTTCCTATTGGTGAAGCAACTGTCACCTTGCAAGATGTGCAGGTGATATGGGGTTTACCCATAGATGGACCAGCCGTGACTGGTGAGTGGGTTACAGAAACCCGAAATGTTGATTACTGGAACAATTTGTGTTTAGAATATCTGGGCTTTTTTCCTACAGATGAACTAGATTTTGATAATTTGAAAAACGGTAGGATCAAATTTGCAACCTTATCAAGGCACATAGATCGCGATTTTGATGAGCAAGATGATCTGCAGTGTCTATACCAAGCTAGAAAGATTATTCTAGCTATTATTGGTGCGGAGATTTTTCTTGATGCTAACACCTATGATGTTAGCTTGAATTTTTTGAGGAACCTGAGAGACCTGAGCAAAGAAGGTCGAAAGAGCTGGGGTTCTGCAGCTCTTGCGTGTTTGTATAGAAACCTGTCTAAGGGGAGTATGCCTGCAAGAAAGGACATTGATGGGCCTTTGTTGTTGCTCCAGTATTGGGCGTGGGAAAGAATGCCACGGATTGCCCCACGCGTCACAACACGCAAAAACGAGAGAGAGTATGCTTATCGCACCTGCTTAGCAAACATGTGGAATGGAGACTGATCAAAAATATAAACTAAATACCTATAACTAGTATGGGTAAGTCGAGTATCGTATCCTCAGGGAATCATGGAAAAGTGTTAAACTATTTGAAAAGTTAATTAATCTAGGCATAAACTTAAAATCGATTTGATTGATTGGTTTGATTAAAACAAAAATTAATTATGAACTTAACAAAGTAATTCAATGAAACAAAAGTAAACCATTCTCATGCTCCCAATTATGCTTTCAAATATGTAACCTAACTTATATTCGTTGGAAATCACATAGACATGATTCGTTATAATGTTTGGATTGAATGAACTTAAGAACTAAATTAATCGGTTGTGGATAATGATAACTGGGGAATTGACACAACTAGATTTTCAATTCATTAAAGTAAAATTACAAGTTCATGAGAGATTCATTCAATAATCAATGATTACTTAACAAATTAAAATCAAACGCTAGATGAATTTCATTCAAAGTCATAAACAAGTAATCATTCAAACAATCAAAACAACATTATATGTAAAAGACTAATGAGAAATTAAACATCTAATCCAACATGAATATGAGAAAGGTTGAACATAAATGTCTTACATAATTGTTCACATGAGAATGATCAAAAGAAACCTAGCCTATCATCTTCATCAATGATTCTTCAATGTTGGCTATGATCTCCATGGAATTGTGATATGGTGATGATTTTGGGGTGTTGAAAGCCTCTGGAACTGCTATTGTGTGTGAATATTATGAGTGGTAACTTCCATTTTCGTGTGGAATAATGATATATCTGAAAAGTAATTAAATCCAAAAAATTCAGAATCTTGTACAGTGACCACCGTCCCAGACGGTGGTCCTAGGCGTCTCACACGCTGAAGATTGTTGGCCCAGAGTCTGTGACGCTGGGTGTGACCGTCTCTTACGGTAAGCCATGTTGAGCAGATTCCTTTTACGCCAATTGAACGTTCCTTACGGTGACAAGAAATGGCCCACCGTCCCAGACGGTGGGTCTGAGCGTGCTACACGGTGGCCAGAAATGGAGTTTTTTCCAGATTTGTACTTTGACTTTTCTTGACTCGTTTATTGATCCAATTAGCTCCATTTCGTTACCTATGACCTGAAATCACTTAACAAACATAAACACGCCCTAACCGTCTATTAACAAGCACAAAACAAGCTAGTTTTACCCATTAAGATAATGCAATTTAAGCGTTTATCACATTCTCCAACTTAACTCTTTTTCGTCCCGAAAAAGACATTAATCATGTGACAAGTCAACTTACAATCTCATAATACTTCCTATCACCAAAGAAACACCATATAAGAGTTATACCAACTATACACACTTGTAAAACTCAACTCTCAAGCAATCTTCAAAGTACACTTGGGCGAAACTAAATAGATGCAAACTAAATTACATAACACAATCAACTCATAAGATTTACAACTATCAAAAGATTTACGACAAGCAAGTAGAAATATATAAATGCGCAATTAAACCTAATAAACCTCAAGTTTGCCACAATACATGCATCACACTCTCACAATTTGCACTCCCCTCGGTTCATATTTGAGTGAATTAGCAAAAGATGTGCTAATATATATATATATATATGAAGCTCTCAACCCATTATTGCACACTAAAAGTCATAGGCTAGTACACAAATCGAACCAAGACCTCATAACACCAAACTATCACTTCGGCATTCATACATGATTATTGGAAATAATGGAATGAAACATGACAATAATTCTCATTTGGGAAATTTACTAGAATGATTTTAGGAACATTTCATTTTGGTTCTTTTTGATCAACTTACATGGATAATTGAAATGATTTTCGATTATGATACCATATACTTTGACTTTTCAACCGGATATTGCAATTTTGACTTTGACTTTGTTCTTTCTTTCGATTCATCATCATAAACAACACAACTTTGAACAATTACACGAATTTCATGACGAGGTGAGGTGGAATATGGAATGAATTGTATGATTGTTTTATCATTTTAAGCACATAATCCGGGTTAGAGGTCTCGGCACGGTAAATGCACTAGTTCTAACCTAATGTACAATAATGGGTTCACACACTATAATCATCACGAGAAATCATGCTACGCTAACAATCTAAATAAATCGTTGACGAGGCGTTTTCTCTCATGAAATTGAAGGATATAAAGGATATAAGTGTGATACATGCATTGGACTCACAAGTGGCATATTACCCTTATTTGTACATTTTTATATTTTTACTTGCTAGCAACTCTATCAAGATGCTCATAATCAACCATGTCATGCAATCTAACCTACACTACCTAGCCCCACTTACATGTACAAATCCAATCACAAGAGAATCTTGCCTTACAAGCATGTATAACCAATATAACTCAAATATTTTGCCCCTAAGGGTCAATTCTATATTACAAGAAAGTAAATTAACATCTAAACTAAGTACATAAATGAAATTGACAATAAAATGAAATCTACCTACGAAATTAAAATTGCAAAAACACAAAAACAAACACATAAACACATAGTCACACAAGAAGTACAGAAAAATAAAAAGGAGGTACCAATCACTGTCGTGTCCACCTTTGCCTCCCCTCCCTATCCCCGGTCAACTTCGTTTTCCGGTCGCCTACAATTGCCCTCTAGTTCCTCCCACTTTCCCGTTTCTTGTCGGGGTACCAATCACTGTCGTGGACCCTGGGTCCAAAGATCGACTCCATTAGGCCGGTATACAGAGAACGCCTCAAATGGGCCAGGAGCTTGTGGTGGAACATTCGAGTTATCTTCAACTCGACCGGCACATGAATGCCTAGGGAGCCACTCAGAATCGTGGCTCTGAGGATAATATGGATGAGCTGTGGATACATACGGCTGCCTGTAATCATACGGAGGAGGAGTCTCTATATACTCAAGACCTGCAATGTGATCATGATTGTGGCGGACTATCTCAGAGTAATCAAACCGCCTCCTGACCTCTTTCTCTTGAGCATATGCCATTGCTAGCTCATAACTCCTTCGCTATTCACCCTGTTTAGCAGTCAAGTCCCACATATTCCGCTTATAAGATCTGTTGATAATCACTAGGCCGCCCAAAACCAAAACTCGGCTCACTACTTCCAATTCTAGCACCTAATAAACCACCATCCATTCTTGGTGGCTCTCTCTCCTCATTACCTCATCGAGCACCACTCGACTCACCTTGCTCATTAACACCCACAGGCTCCAGCTAAGCCATCACATCCTCCAAAGTAAACCCCTCCTTAGGAGCTATCAAACGCCCCTTTGACTTCAAATCCCTAAGAATTCTACATTGAGGTTTATCATCCAATCTCCATTCATTTCCTTGCAACAACCGCTTCATACTCAAAACAACCCGATTAACCTTAACCGTGGGTGTTTCACTTGTAGCAGCCTTTTGATTCAAGATGAGGCGAGAAATAAGCCTCGGGTAGGGAAGGATCAACTTCAACCTCTTGTTACGAGTCTCCCAAATATTTGTCATGATGATTTGCCTAAGTGACAAAGCCAAACTCTCCGTTACTAATGCATATAGCACTACAACTTCTTGAAATCTTACTGCGGCCTTATCACTACTCCTTGGACACACATTCCAATTAAGAACATTCATTATCAACCGAGGTAGTGGTTTCAAGTAATAACGCTCTAACTTAAGGTTTAAGTTTAAGGTATCTCTAGGATAAGTAAAAAGTTCAGCTACCATATCCAACCAATTCGTACCCTTATCCACCGCATTCAAAATGTCCTCAGGCAAGTAATCAAAACCCCTTCCCGAAGTAGCACCCAAATCAAACTTGACTATTCTATCCAAGGTAACGAAAGACATGGTTACCTTTTTCCCATTTACAGTGCCAACTAGCCTAGTGGTCTCTGGAGGGTTATTACCAAGTTGTCTCTCTAGCGTACCCATCCATTCAACAATCCCCTCTAAATTAACTTCGACATGATCATTATTATTCCATGTTAAAGCATTTTTCCAACCCATCTTTTCAAACGCTTCAACAAAATCGAAACCTTTAAAATCTTGCCATTTAGTTTTCCTTTCTCCCAACAATTATTTTTTCACACTTTCAGCCTCCCCCATTTTATCCCTAAACAATGTTAATTGCCAATTACGAGGTAAAGTATGCAAGGGAGTACCATGTTTCCATTCGGGTTTTTTGGTTTCTTCTTCAACCTCCATATCCTCTTGTTGAGGTGATCTTTCTTCTTCTTCATCATCTTCTCGAATGATTTGTCTCTTCTTCTTTCTTGGTTGAGATGAAGAAGTATCACCCATCTTGCTCAATGTCTTCATCTTCTTGCCTGCTTTCTTCTTAATCTGCTCCATATCAACAAAACTAACCAAAAAGCAATAAACTTTAGTAATGGTTAGTAATTAAAAGCAAAAACAAGAAAAAAAATCATGAAAAATTCGTTTTTGAACTCACTTGAATCGAACAATACAGGCCGGAATTACTCAAACAATTATAGGGGTTTTGTAGCTCTCGAAAAATTATGCAATTTAGACCCTAAAATTATTTGATTTGATGAAGAATTGAGAGAGATATGATTGATTGAAGGTTAGGGTTTTGAAAGAAAATAAATGGAGAAGAAAAGAAATCGAGAGAGAGACTGAGATTGAATGATTGAATGGATCGACTTTTGTGGCTGTAAGTTAAAAGGATTTTTGAATTTTGAATTTTATTAAAATAAAAAATAAAAAATTTTAAAAATCTGCGCACCACCGTCCAAGACGGTCGAACGCACCGTCCCAGACGGTCCTTCTTTTTTCGCCTACCGTGTCACACGCCAGATGCCACCGTCTGAGACGGTGGCTTGGAAAAACATGTTAAACCGTTTCGACCACCGTAAAACAGAAGAATTTACCGTCTTGTCACCGTAAGGCGTTTTAGAATGATCCAGGGCACCGTCTCGGACGGTACCCCCACCGTAAAGACGATGGTCCGAATTTTTTTTTTCCAACTACAACCACAACCAAACTTTTAAAACTTTAATTGCAATTGTTATCTAAATTAAACTCCCTTCCCCAACTTAAAGGTACATTGTCCCAATGTACACCATAAACTAGAGATAAGTTAAACGGATCGAAAAATTGCAAAAACGTTTTCTTTTTCACCCAATCCATCCTTCCCCAACTTAATTCACAAACCTAGGTGATGGGAATTAACTTTCATGTGTGATCATGCAATAAAAAACAACTAAACAAAAGCAAACAAACTAACTTACCGAAAATGAAGCTAGAAAAACAAATAAGTGACGGGTTGCCTCCCGTGTAGCGTTAAGTTAATTGTCCTCAGCCCGACATTACCTCAAATGATTCAAGCAACCTCATAAGATGGTGAACTTTAGATGAAGTTCACCATTTCCTTTGTAGCTCCATTTATGTCGGTTGTATCCAAGTAAGGCTTCAATCGGTGCCCGTTAACCATTTGCTTCACACCATCCTTTGGATCTTCAATTTCAATCTCTCCAAAGTTCCCTACTCTTGTAATGACATATGGACCCATCCACTTGCTCTTGAGTTTTCCGGGAAAGAACTTAAGTCTTGAGTTGTAAAGCCAAACTTTTTGGCCAACTTCAAACACCTTTTTCTTCAATTTGGCATCATGAACCGCTTTCATCTTGTCCTTGTAAGTAGATGCGCATTCATATGCTTCATTCCTCAATTCTTCCAATTCACATAGTTGCAATTTCCTTTCTTTTCCTGCATTCTCAAAATCCATGTTAACGGCTTTAACGACCCACAATGCCCTATGTGCTAATTCAATTGGAAGATGACAACCCTTCCCATAAACCAACCGATAAGGAGTAGTGCCAATAGGTGTCTTAAAAGCGGTACGGTAAGCCCATAAAGCATCATTCAATTAAGTTGACCAATCCTTTCTATCGGGTCTTACCGTCTTTTGCAAAATCTCTTTTATTTGCCTATTTGATACTTCTACTTACCCACTTGTTTGTGGGTGATATGGGGTGGCAATCCGGTGGTTTATGCCATACTGTTTGAGAAGTTTTCCAAACTGGATTTTTTTGAAATGAGACCCCCCATCACTTATCATCACACGAAGAAAATATTGCTTTGAACAAACTTTCACACAACGGTATGGTCATTTGTCCTTGTGGCTATGGCTTCTACCCATTTGGAAACATAATCTACGGCCACCAAAATGTAGTAATTACCAAAAGAGTTAGGAAAAGGACCCATAAAGTCAATGTCCCAAACATCAAAAATGTTAACAACTAAAATGGGTTGCATGGGCATCTCATTTCTCTTAGTAATACTACCTAGTTGTTGACACCTAACACACTTCTTGACAAATTCAGCGACATCCTTAAAAATACTAGGCCAAAACAAACCACACATAAGAACCTTATAACCTGTCTTTTGACCGCTGAAATGACCTCCACATGCAAATGAGTGTGCATGAGTCAACACCTCTTGAATCTCCTCTTCCGGAACACATCTCCTCACCAATTGATCCGGGCCAACCTTGAACAAATCCGGCTCATCCCAAATATATTGCTTGGCTTGTGCAAGGAATTGTTGCTTCTTTCTCTTGGCCCAATGCTCCGGTAGCTTACCTGCGGACAGAAAATTCACAATGTTTGCATACCAAGGGACAACATAAACAGTTAGTAATTTCTCATCCTGAAAAGTCTCATTGATCTCCTTGGTTGAATCATCCTCCGTGGCTTGAATTCTTGACAAATGGTCAGCCACCACATTCTCACATCCTTTCTTATCTTTAATCTTCAAGTCAAATTCTTGTAGCAACAAGACCCATCTAATTAGCCTCGGTTTTGCATCTTTCTTCTCCATCAAATGCTTAACCGCGCTATGATCTGTGTACACAATCACTTTGCTACCACAAATATAAGAACGAAATTTGTCAAGAGCATAAACAACCGCAAGCAATTCTTTTTCGGTGGTGGTATAATTCAGTTGAGCATCCGATAAAGTTTTTCTTGCATAATAAATCACAACAGGTTTCTTATCCACCCGTTGTCCCAAAACAGCCCCAATGGCAAAGTCACTTGCATCACACATGATTTCAAAAGGCATAGACCAATTAGGTGATTGCAAAATGGGGGCTTCAACCAATTTTCTTTCAAGGTTTCAAAAGCTTTCAAACACTCATTATCAAACACAAAAGGTACATCTTTTAACAACAAATTACACAATGGTTTGGTAATGACACTAAATCCCTTGATAAACCTTCTATAGAACCCGACATGTCCAAGAAAATAACGGACACCCTTATCATTTGTTGGGGAGGTAAAGTAGAAATGACTTTGATTTTGGCCCGGTCAACTTCCATGCCTTTACTTGAAATCACATGACCCAAAACCGTCCCCTCTTGAACCATGAAGTGGCTCTTTTCCCAACTTAAGACCAAATTAGTTTCAACACATCGTTTCAAAACTTTGGTTAACTCATTAAGACAATTATCAAAGGTTTGACCAAAAATTGAAAAATTATCCATGAAAATCTCTAAGGAATCACCGACCATATCCGAAAAGATACTCATCATGCACCTTTGAAAGGTGGCTGGAGCATTACATAACCCGAATGGCATTCGCCTAAAGGCAAAAGTTCCATAGGGACATGTAAATGTGGTCTTATGTTGGTCATCGGGATGAATAGCAATTTGGTTATAACCTGAGTAACCATCTAAAAAGCAATAAAACTTTTGACCTGCAAGTTTCTCGATGATTTGGTCAATGAATGGAAGCGGGAAATGATCCTTTGAAGTAGCGGTGTTCAAATTTCGATAGCCAATGCATACCCTCCACCCGGTGATGGGTCGGGTAGCAATTTGCTCACCACTTTCTCCTTTAACCACTTGGATTCCATCTTTCTTAGGTACCGTTTGTGTTGGACTTACCCATGTACTATCCGAAATTGGGTAAATGATTCCTGCATCCAACCATTTCAGCACCTCTTTCTTCACAACTTCACGCATATATGGATTCAATCTCCTTTGAGCATCACGTGAAGGTTTTGCTTCAACATCGGTGATAATCTTGTGCATCACAATTGATGGACTAATTCCTTTCAAATTGGCAAATGTGCATCCAATGGCCGCCTTATATTCCTTGAGCATTTTTAGTAATGCCCTTTCTTGAACTTCTTCTAAGTTTGATGCAATAATCACCGGTAAAGTTTGCTCATCTCCCAAAAATGCATACTTCAAATGTGATGGGAGCTCTTTCAATTCCACTTGTGGTGGACTCTCAATTGATGGCTTGAGATGGGTGTCAATATGATCTGGTAGACTTTCCACTAAATGAGTCCATGGTGGTCTACCTTCTTGAATTGCCATGATTTCCCATTCTTTCTCTTCCGCTTTCAATGCCTCACTATGCTCCAAGATCAACCTGTCAACCAAAGCACAAGTTGTAACACCCCAAGCTAGGATCGAAATATTACCGAAAAGATATAGCATATGCATGGGATTATCGTAGGATAAGTCTAAATGAATAAAAGGGATCCGGTGAATCCAAGCATCAAATATAAGATACAAATGCACAAGGAGCAAGTAACCATCAAGCGTTTACAAAAGACTATCAAAAGATGGCTATCGATCCTAAGCATTAAGTAAACAATGGGCAAATGAATCCTTGATTCACGTAAGTCCAAGCCCGAGTCCTACTTAATCATCAATCAAACTTCGCGTCCAAGATTCATCTGATTACCTGAAAAGTGTACTAAACAAAGTCAACACTAGGTTGGTGAGTTCGTAGTAATGGTTCACATGGAACCATCCAAGTCTCAATATAGGTACAGAATAAGCGAGTCATAACATGTACAACATATAAGAAAATCATAACTTACGGTAAACCATGGCGTCACACAAAGTGTCAAGAGGGTTACTCATGGCGTAACCTAGCCACGTACTAGTACACGTACAAGAATCTAATCACTATTGATCAAGAAAGTACAATATGTGTGTTCAACAACAAGACATCAAATAATGTATCACATGTGTACCACAACAACAACGAAACCACCACAACCACAATGTCCCCAAGTATGAAATACATGGTAGTACGTCGTACGAAAGTGCGATATCAAGTGTATGACACTTGGTAGTACGTCACATCAACCAATAAGTACATCGTATCACAAACAACCGAAACCACAATGCATATACATTTCGTACGACTTTACATTTAAGGAGTCTCAGATGCTTATATATAGGGTCACCCGCAGCCTTCCCACCACATCTTCAACTCATTAAGGGTATCATCGTCTTCCATGTATGTACTACTATCCTAATCATATCACATAATCCCAAACCAACACATAATTCAACAACAATAGGGTAAACCGTCAACAAAACAATCAACCAAGCCATCAAGTAATAAGACAAATCGTATCTCAAGCCAATCAACCAATCGGTACAAAGCATGTTCTCAAGTGCAAGACACTTGGAAGTACGTCAACCAATCAATAGGTACAAAGCATGTTCTCAAGTGTAAAACACTCGGGATTACGTCATCCAATCATTAAGTACAAACATAATCAATCTTAATCACACGTCCATCCAATTCCACTAACAACACGTACATACACTTCGGAGGATTTTGCTTTCATCAAGTTCCAGATGCTTATATATAGGGTCACCCGCAGCCTTCCCACCACATCTAAAACCCTTTGAAGGCATAACCGACTTCCATGTATGTACTACTATCCTAATCATATCACATAATCCCAAACCAACACATAATTCAACAACAATAGGGTAAACCGTCAACAAAACAATCAACCAAGCCATCAAGTAATAAGACAAATCGTATCTCAAGCCAATCAACCAATCGGTACAAAGCATGTTCTCAAGTGCAAGACACTTGGAAGTACGTCAACCAATCAATAGGTACAAAGCATGTTCTCAAGTGTAAAACACTCGGGATTACGTCATCCAATCATTAAGTACAAACATAATCAATCTTAATCACACGTCCATCCAATTCCACTAACAACACGTACATACACTTCGGAGGATTTTGCTTTCATCAAGTTCCAGATGCTTATATATAGGGTCACCCGCAACCTTCCCACCACATCTAAAACCCTTTAAAGGCGTAACCGACTTCCATGTATGTACTACTATCCTAAATAATCACAATATCACAATCTTATGCGTAAACCATCCAACAATAAATCAAAACCAACAAAACCAACCATCAATCAAACAATCAATCAAACAATCAAACAAGCACGTATGTGTACACTTTTCAGCCCGAATCTCAATTGAGTAGGGAGCTACGGAACTCACCTTGATCGGCAATGAGAAGTTAATATCGAGATAAGTTGAGATTATAAGCGTTCGATAGGCTCCACGTGTCCAAAACCTATAAGTATATATAATATGTACGTTATAAAACAAGACGAAACCCTAGCTAGGTTTTTAAGTATGTATTATGACTTTAGAAAGGTTCCCGGGACTCTACATGGTTGTTAGAGAGGTTGAGCTATAGTTAAGAACAAGTTAAGGTCGTCAAAAGGTTTCTCAAGGTTCGCAATTGGTAAATATGTGTTCATATATATACATTATTAACTTGTCTCACTCGAGTTAAGCTTTAAAAATGAATCACAACTTTGCACGACTCTTATAACTTGTACACAGTACATTAGAAGGCGTATGAGGACTTGTTAGAAAGCTACGGACGTTCCAAGGAGAAAGGAAGCAAAGCTGGAAAACAGCGTGAAGGAGGCCACAGTGTGGGACGGTCCTGCCACCGTCTGGGACGGTAGCCTGGAAAGGCTTTACGGTGGGAGACGGTGCCTAGACGGTCCAGGGCTCTGTTTTACGGTGGTATATAAACTCAAACACTGAAACCAATAATCCAGACCACCGTCTGGGACGGTGGTCCTTGGTGTGCGGGACGGTGGGAAAACAACCAGCGAGCAGCTGCTAAGTATGGAAAATGTCGACCCATTTGAACCTTAAACTCCATTTTTTGTTCATAAAATGATTTTAATGGACCCCCAACTGTTCTTAAAGCTTAAGTAAACATAGATAACCATAAATGAACACAACCCACTTGCAAATCTCGACCCATAACATAGTTTAATGCCAAGAATCGGTTTTTGACCCACTTCAAGCTTTATAAACCCTAATTTGACTCAAAAATGTTTTTGATGTTTTCTTGACTCAATTAAAACATTAATGGACGTATATTAACATAAATAAAGGTAACCCAATGCATAAAAACAATCTAAAACATCTATCTCTTGTTAAAACCCGGTTTGACCCATTTTGCAAACCCTAATTTCGACCCACTAGGGTTTTGACTTGCAATTTAACCCAAGGACCATAAAATTTGACTAGAAACATGTTAATAAGTATGCAATGATGAATTTGAGATGAGTTTGTCTTACCAATTCTTGCACCAAAGACTCGAACCCGAAATTGACCCGTTAAAGAAGAATTCTTGCACTAGAGAACCCAAATTTTTGATATGATGAAGATGAAATGATGATGAAGCTTAATCTTGCATTAATTTTACTTGAATAACATTAGATGAAGAATTAAATTAGAGAGAGAGTAGTTTTGAGTGTGTGTGTGTTCTTGCAAGTATTCAAGAGAGAGATTGAGAGATAAGAGTGAGTGAATGAGTGGATGAGGTAGTGTAAGACTTGGGAGGGGATAGGGTTGGGTATGGGTCATGGGTTGTAGGTTGACCCATGGTTAACCCATTTCAATTTCTAGTAATAATTAAGTATCTTTAAGTGTCGTGTCGCGTAATAAGTCGAATCAAGCGGCCCGTTAAACGTTTTGCCCGTCGTTTAGTCTTAAAACAACTAAATTATATTATTTATCGAATTAACTAGTGAAATTACGCCAAAGTCAAATAGTCAAAATTTGCGGATGTTACATTATTCCCCCGTTGAAAGAATTTCGTCCCGAAATTCAACAAAACACTAATCACTAAGCAAGTGTGAGTACTTCGACCTCATATGGTCCTCTCGCTCCCAAGGGAACTCAGCTCCACGTCTAGCGTTCCATCTAATTTTTTTTATTTTTTTTTTGGCAGTCGTATAACGTTCATTCTTGAGTTTCTTGACTTGACAGTCTAAGATTTCCGCCGGCTCTTCGACAAAGTTAAGCTTACCGATTTCGTCGTATCGTGGTCATTTCTTGTTTTCGGCGACTTTGTAATGAAGTCCATTACTATTCGTTTTCCTATAGTTCTTTTTCCTCTCCGTTAGATGAGTAAGCGATTATACAATCCTTAGGAGTTATTGGAACTTCGTAGTTGGTCAACAAATCATCAATTCGGGGAGGAATGGATACCGGTCTGTCACTACGAGCTCATTCACATCCCAGAAGTTATCACACTTTTCGAAGCGACACGTACTCTCCTTACAATGCAAGATAGGGACTTCTACGGTGATTAGCTAGATCGAACAAGTTGCTTCCTTGGGGTTCTTCAAGTCGTGTGTCTAAATTTTTATCTCATTTATGGAAAGCCTATAAGGGCTTTAGCTTCGGGTGCGACGTTAGGAAGTCAAGCATATACGAAAATCAAGTTGTTGTTGAGATGGGACAAGCCCATTAAGTCACTCGGAAAGACCTCGAGAAACTCAAAGATGATAGAGACGACGTTAGTTCCAACTTTTGAGACGGTAGCACTAAGGACCCTTGAGTTTTAAAGAATTGAGTATTTCACATTGAACCCTAAGAACCCTACCGTTAGATAGTAATGCATTAGCAACCCTACTACAAAATTAAGAACCGTATTAACCGTTGGCATTTAAATTATACTTACTTTATCGTCAAGGATTTCAATATCGTAAGGCATAGAGTACATGAAGAGTGTGTCATCAATCTAGAGCCAAGATACATACACGGGGTTTGACTAAGTGTAGTTAGTGAATCGTTGAACATCCAAGAACTCAAACACAAAATTACAAAACACACGTACGAACTAAATTTAAAGGAGTAATGTTAGAATAATCGAGGTCATATAACATAACGAACGTTAAGAGAAATGTACCTTCACCAACGTTTGGATCATTTTGGCCTCCATTTCCATTCCCCGTAAAAGCTCGGACACGGGGTTGTACTTGATGGCCTTGTTGGCCACGGTTTCAGTTTGGCCTGACGATTTGGAGTTGGTTGGGGTGGACCTCCACTTGAACTCGTTGTTCAACCCATTGTGGACAATGGTTTCGGTAGTGATCGGGGCTTCCACATCCAAAGCATGTGCCCAAAAGAAAGTTTCCTTGAGGATGAACGACTCGAAGAGGTACCACATTCAATGGTGCCACTTTTGGTGCTCTACAATTCTTAGCTTCGTGCCCGGGTCGGTTACAATTGAAGCAAGTTCCACATTGAATGGTGGGAGAGTGATGACGATTACACTTTGCACAAAAGGGATGAGGTCCCAAGTAAGTTTTCCTCGCCGGCTCCACCGCCGCCATGACTCTACCCTTATTAGCACCCACAGGGTCAAACCTACCCGCCTTCCATGCTTCATTAGGTCCCACAACTTCCTTCCTCTTTGATGGGGCTCCACTCAATACCCCACTTCTCAACAAATCTTTGGTCACACTACCGGCTCGATTAATAGCATCGGTCATAGAAGTAGGCATGACCGAATGAACAAGAGACCGGACTTGTGGAGTCAAGCCCAATACAAACTTATCAATAGCCCGACACTCGGGGTTCACCAAATGAGGAACAAGGGTAGACAAGTCTTGGAATCGTCTAATGTAGCCCTTGTAGTCGGCCCCGTCCATTTGGATATGGACAAATTCAATGGTTAGGTTTTGAAGTTCATTTGGAGGGCAAAACTTTTCCTTCACTTTGTTCTTGAAATCAGCCCACGACAAGTTATGGGTCCAACCCAAGCTCACTTCTTGATTCCACCAACTTAGAGCATCATCTTTGAACATGCCGGATGCATAAAGAATCCGGTCCTCATATGTGCAATGACTTCTTTCTATCACCGCTTCAATCCTTTCGAACCACCTTATGCAATCCACGGGACCACCCTTACCATCAAACTCCGGCGCCCCACAATTCTTGAAGTCTTTGAATTGGCAATCTTGGCGGTACATTCCATGTTGGTTAAACATGGGCCTATAGTTTTCGACTTCAACCGGTTCGTCTTCTTCATTCACCACAACATGAGGTCGAGCACCCTCATTATTCACATTAACCGGGGCTTCATTATTTTGAGGCCCATTGTTTGGAGCCACATTGTTTCCTTCAAGTGTTGCCGTGACTTGCGCAACAATAGTTGGCATGATGTTGGTGACCGTTTGAGCAATCACCTCAGCCAAGTTTGGCCGGGGAGCCTCACCACGACCTCTACCTCGGCCTCCTTGAGCTTCCGGTTGTGGCTCTTGAGAATTAGCCCTATAGTTAGCTCCGGCTCTCCTTGGTCTCACCATTTCTATAAAGCAAGTAACACGTTGACCCGAGAGTTAGTCTCAAAATGCTCACATGTTAGTCACACAAGTAGTTAATACTCTCATACCGATGCATACATAATTCATGTAATTATACTAAGGCAAGAGTGCTAGAGTTCTAAGGGGGATTGTTACTTATCATACTATCATGCCAAGTTTACTACAATCGTTTATCATCAATCCAAGTGCTCATGTTCAACACACCATGCAATCAAGCAACTACCACAAGTGGTTCAAAGTATAATCCGAATTCGATATGCTTTCTAGTTATTGACCGGGTTTGTATACAGGGTGTACCAGTGGCCAACCCTCCACCCGATCAACTTCCATTAGGCATATCGGTTCCTTAATATACCCTAAACCAAGCTTGTGCAATCCGTGATGCCATTAACTTGTTATAATACCGGGTGACCATAAAATAGTTGATCAAGCTCTTTTAGGGTTGCCACAATATTATACTAAGTTAATTTCATAACTTTATTTTGCCCTAAATCATCAAACTATCAACAATCAACAACAATAATAATCCATCACAATCACAATCAAGTTCACATCAATATATAAGTTGACCACATCGTACTCATCACATGTTTATCACATCGTACTTGCCACACACAACACATTGTCCATCTTGTACATGTCACAAAACAACACGTTGTCCAATTGTACTCATATTGTCACATAAATGGTCACGTCTACGAACTCACAATGCATACTTTTCAGGGTGCATACAATTTCACGTTACGCACAAAATTCCTAACCATGCATGCTATATGAAGAGTTTTAACTTAAGACGTAGTCTAGGTCAAACCGCCTAATTCTCTACGACCAAGCATGGGCCACCATTCTGTAACACCCCAAGCTAGGCTCGAAATATTACCGAAAAGATATAGCATATGCATGGGATTATCGTAGGATAAGTCTAAATGAATAAAAGGGATCCGGTGAATCCAAGCATCAAATATAAGATACAAATGCACAAGGAGCAAGTAACCATCAAGCGTTTACAAAAGACTATCAAAAGATGGCTATCGATCCTAAGCATTAAGTAAACAATGGGCAAATGAATCCTTGATTCACGTAAGTCCAAGCCCGAGTCCTACTTAATCATCAATCAAACTTCGCGTCCAAGATTCATCTGATTACCTGAAAAGTGTACTAAACAAAGTCAACACTAGGTTGGTGAGTTCGTAGTAATGGTTCACATGGAACCATCCAAGTCTCAATATAGGTACAGAATAAGCGAGTCATAACATGTACAAAATATAAGAAAATCATAACTTACGGTAAACCATGGCGTCATACAAAGTGTAAAGAGGTTACTCATGGCGTAACCTAGCCACGTACTAGTACACGTACAAGAATCTAATCACTATTGATCAAGAAAGTACGAAATGTGTGTTCAACAACAAGACATCAAATAATGTATCACATGTGTACCACAACAACAACGAAACCACCACAACCACAATGTCCTCAAGTATGAAATACTTGGTAGTACGTTGTACGAAAGTGCGATCTCAAGTGTATGACACTTGGTAGTACGTCACATCAACCAATAAGTACATCGTATCACAAACAACCGAAACCACAATGCATATACATTTCGTACGACTTTACATTTAAGGAGTCTCAGATGCTTATATATAGGGTCACCCGCAGCCTTCCCACCACATCTTCAACTCATTAAGGGTATCATCGTCTTCCATGTATGTACTACTATCCTAATCATATCACATAATCCCAAACCAACACATAATTCAACAACAATAGGGTAAACCGTCAACAAAACAATCAACCAAGCCATCAAGTAATAAGACAAATCGTATCTCAAGCCAATTAACCAATCGGTACAAATCATGTTCTCAAGTGCAAGACACTTGGAAGTACGTCAACCAATCAATAGGTACAAAGCATGTTCTCAAGTGTAAAACACTCGGGAGTACGTCATCCAATCATTAAGTACAAACATAATCAATCTTAATCACACGTCCATCCAATTCCACTAACAACACGTACATACACTTCGGAGGATTTTGCTTTCATCAAGTTCAAAATGCTTATATATAGGGTCACCCGCAGCCTTCCCACCACATCTAAAACCCTTTGAAGGCGTAACCGACTTCCATGTATGTACTACTATCCTAAATAATCACAATATCACAATCTTATGCGTAAACCTGTTAGGACCAGTTCACCTGGTAAACTGGCCAGTCTCCAGTTGCATCTGGAGACCCAGTGAAACTGGAGACCTAGATGATTTGTCGAGAAATATATTGAAGTCCAGTTGCACCGTACAGTCAACGCAACTGAAGACTTCCTCCAGTTGAGAACTGACCAAGTTGAAGAATCATTCCAGTTGAAGTCGAAGACAACAAATGGAAGATAGAGAATGGCAATGGCAGCGAAGCCCGGTTGACATTCTAGTCAGTTACAAACTGGAGACCATCAGTGGAAAGCTCTTACAAAGCTTTACACTGACTACGAGGAATTGACTTTTATGCTTTATGTACCTTTACCCGGATAATAAGATTTATCTTATTATTTAATTGCAAAAGGTACATAAAGGTGGTTGAGTAAAGTTGCTTTATCATGCGACTTTACACTGCTTTTTAAGGAATTAAATGTTATTCCTTAAATGATCTCAACCACATTTGTACGGCCAAAGTTAACATCCCAATGTTAACTTTGCCTATAAATACAAGTCATTGCACAACAAGAATATTCAAGTGAAAAACATACATCACTTCACACTTTGCAAACCTGCAATATTCTTGGTGAACTTGTGCAATATTCTCTCAATCGCTAAAAGGAACATTTCACAACTTTAAGTGTTTCGATTGTCTTGAGAAATTCCGAGTGTAGATCAATTGTATTTCATAGGTTGTTAGGATATTTACATTCTTGTATTATCTTGGTTCCGCAACAACCTTGTAATTTATTTAACATCAATAAATAAATTACACTTGAAAATTACATATTGTCTCATCAATTTTCTTTACAAGTTATTTGTATTATTGCATCGTTCTTTACTTATTGTCACTTAATAAGTAATCTATCTAGAACTTGGTATATACTCACTGCAACTGGTCGTCTCCAGTTCAGTGCATATATTGCAAAGTAACTCCACCATCGACATAGAGGTGTCTTCAGGTAGTGCCATCTATTGAGTTGGGACTACAAGTGGTATCAAAGCAGAAGGCTAATAAACTTGCCTAGATCTGCTAAGATGAACACTACTGAAGGGGGAGATGGTTCTGGTTCAGGTGAAACCCCCTTGAATACTAATGCCCAACCTTTTCAAAATGTTAATACTAACCCTCCTCCTCCTACTGCCCCAAACCACGTCCATGTACATTATTCTAACACTCCTGTTCCCAAATTCGATGGAAACAGTGAGACTTTTGGTACATGGAAGGCTAGAATGCTTTTGCATTTTGGTAGGATTGAAAGGTATATGTTGAAAATCCTTAAGGATGGACCATATATACCCATGTCTCTTGGGGTAAGTCCTCTTCTTGATCCAACTGGAAGAAGAGGTTCAAGAGAAAAGCTCGAAGACCATTGGTCTGATGAGGATCGTAGAATTGTTGATCTGGACACCAGACTCAAGAACATGATCCTTGAGCTGTCCCTGAAGATCTAATTCCAACACTTGTGTTGTTCCCCAGTGCCAAGTCAATGTGGGATGAATTAGTTATTCAGTTTGAAGGAGGTGATGACACTATTGTCACCAGGAAAGTTGCCTTGAACAAGATGTATGAATCCTTCTTTGCCTTGCCCAATGAAAGTCTAACTGGTACATACACCAGATTTTCTAGCCTCATTAATCAGCTGAGAGGCTTGGGTGTAGAGAAGGATAAGGATATTCTTCTTGAGAAGTTTTGTGATATTCTTCCTTCCAAATGGGAAAACATGGTTCTTGTCTTAAGACAAGGTAAAACCTTGCACAGCCATACTCTTGCATCGCTCTATGGAGCCTTCAGATTCACTGAAGATAACAATGCTGCAAGACTGGTGGCTAAGCAAGATGCCATGAACCATGCCCAGAGTTCCAAGGTTGCTAGTGTACCTGAGCGACCTTGTGCTGCCTTAATGTCTGCAGAGAGTGTCCAAGTACACTCAATGAAGGAGATGTTAAACAATTTCTTGAACTCTGGTCTGACCACTGAAAACAGTGATGGTTGTAATGAAACTGACGATGATGATCTGGTAGCCATGATTGCTAAAACCTTTAATAGGTTTAAGCATAAATCTAAAAGATTTAATGGCCCAAACAATGCTTCCAGCTCCACCTCTCTGGATAAAACCAATCTTACATGCTATAAGTGTGGCAAGAAAGGTCACTTTATGAAGGAATGCAGATCTAGTCAGTTGAACAACCAAACTGGGCCCCCTGTCCCTAATTTCAATCGGCCTGATGATAGCTACAAGCTAAATACAAGAAGCTTAAGGCCCAGATTGCCCTCCTGTCCATGGAAAAGGAAAAGGATCAGTGCTTAATGGCACAAACTGAGGGAAAGTGGGAGTACTCTGATGACTCATCAGTTGATGAAGAAGAGGAAAGGGACATGTGTTTCATGGCCTTGGAAGATCAACAGCAGCACGTGGCAAAAGAAGATGTCATCACTGGAAGATGGGTGGACATCATCTTGAAAAAGGTATGTGACTATGATAATCAGGTTGACCCTGAACTGAAACTGGACCTGGCTGAATCATTAAGTGGTGATTTAGCTTTTGTGGAAACTGTAAGAGCTGATAGTGAAAGATATCTTAACACTATCTTAATTGAACTGAACAATGTTAAACCACAACTGAATGATTTACAAAGTGTCCAGTTGGCTCTCAAGGAGTCAGTTTTAAAGATTGAGCTTTGGAACTTGATAATCAAAAAATATTTTCTGATCTTGAAAAAGAACAAAAGATTATCAAGTCATGGGTAAAAGCATCTGGTAAAAATTATGATGCATTTTCAAGAACTATCGATGCCCAGAAGAATGCGTGGAAATCTGAGATCTGGAGATGGCAGCTCTCATACCAGATCTTCATGCATTGCCTCCAGCTCTCAAGGTTGAAACACCTTATGATCAACCTGAAGCTGTTGAAACTGAACCCATTGAGACCACCCCCTTTGAGGTTAAAACTAGAGCCAAACAGGCTAAAGCTCCAGTCAAAAAGGCCACTGGTAACAAGCCTTTACCTCAAAAGTCTAAGGTGCCCAAGACCCGACAGACTAAAACTTCAACTGAACCAAGGTCCAAGGTTCAGTTGCCTGATGAAAATAATATTTTGATTAATCTGAAAGTCAACTCCAACTTTTGTCTCGACAGGTTCAGAGTTGTACTGCCCAGATTAAAAATCTGGAAGGAGGTTCATTACCTCCAGTTTTCAAACAAAATATTAAACCACTCCCTTCAAAACCTAATCAAAAGAATGTTCCATCTGGAACAAAATCTGGTAAAAATAAGGGGAGTAAGTATCTAGTACCAATTGTTTTTACTCCTGCACCTGGAGCTGGTGAAAAAGCTCCAGATGCAGCCTCCGGTTCAACACCACAACAATCTACTGTAACTTCTGTAGAGAAGTCCAGTGAACCCATCAAGAAAAGATGGGTTCACAAAAATAACTAATGATTTTTGTATGTATGCAGGGCGATCGAAAGAAGAATATCTGGTATCTGGACAGCGCTGCTGGCCGGACTATGACCGGATGTAAGCCCCTGCTTAAGAGTTCACTGTCCAAGATGGACCGACAGTGACGTTTGGTAATGATCAATCTGGAAAGACTGAAGGATATGGTGTGCTCAATAATGGACAAGTCGAATTCAAGAGAGTTGCATTTGTGAATGGTTTGAAATACAACCTGATCAGTGTCAGCCAACTTTGTGATGATGGCTTCAGAGTTTTGTTCAATATTGCACAAGGCACCATATTTAACAAGGATTGGAAAGTGGTGATGGTTGCACCAAGAAAAGGAAATGTGTACATCATGGATATGGAACCAGCTCCAAAAGAGCAATGTTTCTATACCAAGGCTGATGAGGACACCAACTGGCTATGGCATAAAAGATTATCCCATCTTAATTTTAAAAATATTAACAAGTTGTCTCGCAAACAACTGGTTGATGGGATACCTCAGATTTCTTTTAATAAAGAAAAGCCATGTCCAGGGTGTGAGATGGGCAAGCAGAAAAGGGCCAGTTTCAAAACTAGGCAAAATTTTAGCATCACTGAACCTCTTCACATGCTACATATGTATCTCTTTGGTCCAGTGAATGTTCAAACTAGAGCTGGAAAGAAGTACACTCTAGTTGTGGTTGATGAATTCACCAGATATTGCTGGGTGGTATTCCTTAGATCCAAAAGTGATGCACCTGCTGAAATCATCTCTCTCATCAAAAGAGTTGAGCTCAAGTACACTCGAAAAGTTTGTCAGTTGCGAAGTGATAATGGTACTGAATTCCAAAATAAGGTACTTGAAACATTTTTCAATGACACTGGCATCTCTCAAAACTTCTCATCAGTTCACTCTCCAGAGCAAAATGGAGTTGTGGAAAGAAAGAATCGTACACTGATAGAAGCGCCAGAAGTATGCTATCTGAATCTGGTCTTCCCACCAGTTTTTGGGCTGAAGCATTTGCAACTGCTTGTCACACCCAAAACCGGTCAGTCTACATCAAGAGACATAAGAAGACTGCCTATGAAGTACTCAGGAATCGTAAACCAAATATTGGATACTTTCATGTATTTGGTTGTCCAGTTTATATCTTAAACGATTCCAGTCAGCTTGGAAAGTTTGATGCAAAAGCTGATGAAGGGGTATTTTTAGGTTATTCAGATATTCGAAAGACCTTTAGAGTTTATAATTATAGACTCCAAAAGGTTCATGAGACAATTCATGTCACATTCGATGAATCAACTGAAGCAATCAACAAGAGACCAAGCCTTGATATTACTCCAGTCGTTCTAATCAATTTTGGTGAAACTGACCAAGTTCATCAGTCAGTTGTTTCACCAAAAGATGTTTCCAGTTACAACAAATTGGAACCAGTTAAGAAGAAGAAAAGCACCAGTGACACATCATTTTATCCCTCCATCAATTCAACTTACCACAAGAATTGGTGATTGGATCTGATGTACGTGCCACTCCAATATCAGCACCAGTTCAAACTCCAACTTCACCAGTTCTTCAAGAAATGCCTTTGAATGAAGAATTTCATGATGCAAATCGTGACCTCATTGACTCTGATGAGGATGTAGAAGTAGTTTGGACTGATCCTCCTCCAGAAGCTACTGCAACTGAAGAAGATCGCCAGGTGACTTGCACTGATATTGTTGTGCACCAGCCTAGTCATTACACTAGATAGACTTGAGCACATCCAATTGAACAGATTGTGGGAGATCCAAATAGTGGGGTTCAGACTAGAAGAGCCACCAGTGAGCAATGCTTAAACGTCACCTTCTTATCTTTAATTGAACCAAAGAAGATTGACGAGGCTATGGCAGACCCAAGCTGGGTGGAAGCTATGCAAGAAGAGCTCATCCAGTTTGAAAGGAACAATGTTTGGGAGCTTGTTCCTTGTCCACCAGGGTTAAAGAAAGAACCCATTGGTACCAGATGGGTCTACCGAAACAAAATGGATGAAGATGGCCATGTTGTAAGAAACAAGGCCAGATTAGTTACCCAGGGTTATTGTCAAGCAGAAGGCGTTGACTTTGATGAAACTTTTGCTCCAGTTGCAAGACTTGAAGCTATCAGAATATTTCTGGCTTATGCAGCCCATCTGCAGTTCAAGGTCTTCCAGATGGATGTCAAAAGTGCGTTCCTAATGGAACATTGGAAGAAGAAGTTTATGTTAAGCAGACTCCAGGTTTCATCGATGAGAAGCATCCTCATTGGGTTTATAGACTGAACAAAGCATTGTATTGTCTAAGACAAGCCCCAAGAGCCTGGTATGATACTCTAACTAAACATCTTCTTAAAAATGGCTTTCAAAGAGGAGCAATAGATAATACCTTATTCATTTTGAAAGAAAGAGGTAATATCTTATTGGTACAAATTTATGTTGATGATATTATATTTGGTTCAACTGATGATGCAATGTGTAAAAAGTTTTCTAAAATCATGTCATCTGAGTATGAGATGAGTTTAATGGGTGAATTAACATTTTTCTTAGGTCTTCAGATTTAGCAAACTGAAAATGGAATTTTCATAAACCAAGGAAAATATGTCAGAGATTTGTTAAGAAAATACAAATATGATTCAATCCCATCGAAAACACACCTATTGCAGCACCATTAAATTTGGACTCTGACCCAACTGGCAAACCAGTTAACATAACTGACTATCGTGGTATGGTTGGTTCACTAATGTACTTAACTGCCAGTCGACCAGATATAATGTTTGCAACATGTCTATGTGCCAGGTTTCAGGCTAACCCTAAGAATCACATTTGCACGCTGTAAAGCGTATCTTTAGATACCTGAAAGGGTGTCCTAATCTTGGTCTTTGGTACTCCAAAGGCTCAGGATTAGATCTCATGGGTTATTCAGATTCAGATCATGCAGGTTGTAAGATAGATAGAAAATCAACAACTGGTGGTTGTCGTTTCCTTGGAGGAAAACTGGTAAGTTGGACCAGCAAGAAGCAGACTTCAGTCTCTATGTCCACTGCCGAGGCAGAGTACATTTCTGTGGCCAGTTGCTGTGCCCAGATTCTCTGGATCAAGAACCAGTTACTAGATTATGGTCAAAAGTATACAAGGACCCCAATCTTTTGTGACAACACCAGTGCAATTGCTATATCTCACAACCCAGTGATTCACTCCAAGACAAAGCATATTGACATCAGGTATCATTTTATTCGTGATCATGTTATGAAAGGAGACATTGAATTACATTTCATCCCCACTGACAAACAGTTAGCTGATGTTTTTACAAAACCTCTCGATGAGAAAACCTTTAAACATCTCATCAGCAAACTGGGAATGTTAAATCCTTGAAACTGGAGATTTCTTTGTTATTGAACGCGTCAGTGACACTGATGAAGTTCTCCAGTTGAGGAGGTCCAGATAATCTTTGCTCGCCAGGCTATCGAACGCCTTTGTGATACTATCCTGGCACTAATCGATTTCTGGATCATCATTTTAGGGGGAAAGACTCAAAATACTTTTCTGACTAAAATTCGTTTTTTGTTTGAAAATGGCAACTGGAGAACTCTTCAGTTGGAAACTGGCACTGGACTGATCCTCCAGTGACCAGATTCAGTCTTGTCTTATTTTTATAACGTTATAAATACTTGGTCAATATTTGTGACACGTGATGGTACTCGAGTGTTTTAAACCACTTGGTATCGTGATCTGACGTGTTTAAAGCTATTTTAGTACTTGACAACTGTTTGTATTGGGAAAATAAAAAGTGAGTGGGCTCGTGGGTAAGATAAGCCGTCGTAGCATTTAATGCTGACATGGTAGCATTTAATGTTGACATGGCAAATTATGATTTTATTTCAAAATTCAAACCTCTTTTGTTAAAATATCTACAAAGTTGTTTTGGTTAAATAAAATATAATTTTTGTATTTCATTGGGATCATGAATCCCTTATAAATACCCTTATTTACTTCGAACTCATTTACTTCCTTCTACATTCTTTCATTTACTTCCCAATCATCAAAATTGCTTCATTTCTCTCTCTGCTTCACAAATCAAGAACCCTAATTCCCAAATTTCAATTTCATTTTCCAATGGCACCTAGATCATCCCGTTCAAGAGATGTAAATCTCTTGACTGTTCCATATGCTCCCTTACCAGATGTCAAACCGGCATCTGGTGCTCCTAGTAATGCTTCGGTCATCAAACTCAATCCTAATAATCCGATGGCAAGCTTACAAGGATCTCAAGGGTCCAATACCCTTATTGGTAGAATCCAAATTTTTTGAAGGATTCTCCAATAGGACCCTCATTCTCTCTAAACCCACGCAAGTTGTTTTACAACTACTTGTGTGAGTTTTGGTACACTGCCGTTCTTTCTTCCGATTGTTCCTCCATCAGTTTCACTTTAAAAGGATGGAACAATCCAGTGTACCTTGTCCGCTGACGTATTAAGGGATGCCTTACACCTCAATTACTGGAGAGAGGGTGAATCTCCAGTCGTCTTGCCCCCAAATATAAATTTTCGCCAAGTCCTCCTTGAAATGGGACACAAGGAGTGCTTGGAAATGGTGTGTTGAAGACGAAGGGTGTGATGACCATGAAGGGTCTTACACCTTCATGGAGGTATTTTTTCATCCACCTGGTGGAGAGTATGGGTGGAGTTCTGGTGGTCTTGACCAGATTAACTCCTCACAAGCAGAGATGGCTTACTGCTTGTGGAATGGATTGAGAGTAGACTTTGCAGATATTTTGTTTAGAAGCCTGGTACAAAAGCTGAAGGGCACAAGGGGTGTTTGTATCCCCTTCTCAAGGTTTCTCTCTCTCTGTTTTAAACATATTCTGGGCAGAGAAGCATACTTAAGTACAGATTCACCGTACACTGCTCCAGATATGTTAAGGAATTTAGACTCTTTGGTATCTGAAGCTGGAGAGGTCAAAATTCCAGAACGAATGCAACTGGCATTCGCTTCAACTGATGCACCGATTGAAGGTGAGTCAGAAAGGCAACTGGGCGGGCCTCAAAATAATGAGGGACCTTCCAGTTCGTCTAATGTTGTGGTTGAGGATAGAGCAACCATAACTGAAGCAACTCCAATCACATCTATCCCTGGTGAAGATACTTCGGTATCTGATCCTCCAACAGATGCACCCATCCAGGTAACTAGGGAAGGTCATCTGGAGACTGACCCTTCTGGTCAGCCCTCAGTTACATTCATGGATCTGGACATGAATGTTAATGATGAGGAAATCCTGATAGAGTCTTCGGATTCTGAAGGAACTGAAACAGACTTGGAGATTTTTGAGGCTTCTTTACAAGCTCAAAACCCTTCATCTCCAGTCTCGCTTCCAGATGCATCAATTTCACTTTCACCACCACAAGAAAATGTGCCTACTAATATACCATTCCCAACTTATAACGATTCACCAACTGGACAATTCTCACTTGCTCGAGAAATGCCACCCCCACCGTCGCCGTTGTTCACACCTGAGCATTCTCAGCATGAACAACACATTGTTTTTCCAGTCCTTTCTTCTTCCACCACTCCTATAATTTCTTCAACTGCTGGTATGACAACTGGGGAGACTTCTTTAAGTTTGCCTCCTCCAGTTGCTCCATCTGAATGGGAAGGTATTCGGGCAGGTCTAGATGCTACCAAGGGGGAAAGAAGTGCAGTCCTTCCACCAGTTGCACCTGGAAGAACTTCATCTGGAAGTCAAGTTGGAAGAGAAATGGTTATAGCTACCAGTACTGAAGCTGGTGAGCAAGATGTGAGGGGGAATGTGTTGGATAAGGGAAAAGGTTTAGCTGTTGATGCATCTGCCCAGCCGGCCACTGATGTAATGTTAGAAACTGGCAATGCTGATATACTTCCTCCAGTTTCAGATAGTGATAGCAGAAGACTGGCTAGACTTGGCAATGATATTAAAGAAAGAAAGAAGATGAAACAAAGAAACCAAGTTGAAGCCAGGGCACATCTTGCACAGATCAAGTTGCTTGATATGAGTGATGCCAATCTTTTGGGTATCACTAAGGAGGAGTATGCCAGAATCAAAAATGATCCCAGGATAGTTGACCAGTTGAAAGAAATGTTGGATGTTGAACTGGACAGACACTATCCTGAGGATGAAGCTGAATTTGATGCCAGAAGTTTAAACATATCAGTGGAGAAGGCTAAGGAGAATAGGGCCAGTGGGATTCTTAAAAGAATTGCAAATGTTAAGAAGGTTGTGAAGAAGGTATTGAATCCTCCAAGAAGGATTCCTCAACCAAGAAGACCACTGACAAGAGATGCTGACCTTAGCACATTTGTTGAACCAACTGGCGAGGTATCTAATGAAGACATCAAGTCCGCTGTACTGGCTGCTGGTGTTGGGAGTATAAAAATAACCAATGAATCTGAAGCAAGAAGCTATTACTCCCAGATCATGTCAACCAGAAGACATAGTGGTACTATCAATGGTGTCAATGTAACAATCAAGCCAGGCACCAAAGTCTTTCAAGTTGAAGTTAGTTATACCAGAGGGCCACTGGTTAAAACTGACAATCCTGGTGCTATGCAGTATGGGTTCAGTGAATGGGTGGAAATGGTAAATGTGTTGGATGCGAAGGCACAAAAGAATAGGTTTGAGAAAGCATGGGTGAACTTCTTAAGGGGCAAAATTCAACATAAAGAAAATCTGGAGCAAAAGCTGAATATTGACCCTGAAGACTCACAACCTATTTCTTCAGTGACCAAGAGAAGAAGAACTGGCGAAGGGCCATCTCATTAAGTTCTTTCTTTTCAGTTATCTACTTGTATTTTGTTTTACATTCTGTAACTTGTATAAATTTCATTTCCTTGTATAAATGAAGTTACCAGTTTGTAACCACAAGGTAGATAATAGATTAAAATCTAAGAAACCTAAAAGAAAAACCTAAGGCATTTATTGATCTATAAAAATGCCTTGGAAACTTAGATAGATTTAAATCGAACAAGTCTCTCCAGTTCACACTTGTATAGATACAAGAACTAGAAAAAGACTTGGCAATATTTCTAGACAAATAGGGGGAATTTGTTAGGACCAGTTCACCTGGTAAACTGGCCAGTCTCCAGTTGCATCTGGAGACCCAGTGAAACTGTCCAGTGAAACTGGAGACCTAGATGATTTGTCGAGAAATATATTGAAGTCCAGTTGCACCGTACAGTCAACGCAACTGAAGACTTCTTCCAGTTGAGAACTGACCAAGTTGAAGAATCATTCCAGTTGAAGTCGAAGACAACAAATGGAAGATAGAGAATGGCAATGGCAGCGAAGCCCAGTTGACATTCTAGTCAGTTACAAACTGGAGACCATCAATGGAAAGCTCTTACAAAGCTTTACACTGATTACGAGGAATTGACTTTTATGCTTTATGTACCTTTACCCGGATAATAAGATTTATCTTATTATTTAATTGCAAAAAGTTATTTGTATTATTGCATCGTTCTTTACTTATTGTCACTTAATAAGTAATCTATCTAGAACTTGGTATATACTCACTGCAACTGGTCGTCTCCAGTTCAGTGCATATATTGCAAAGTAACTCCACCATCGACATAGAGGTGTCTTCAGGTAGTGCCATCTATTGAGTTGGGACTTACAAAACCATCCAACAATAAATCAAAACTAACCATCAATCAAACAATCAATCAAACAAGCACGTATGTGTACACATTTCAGCCCGAATCTCAATTGAGTAGGGAGCTACGGAACTCACCTTGATCGGCAATGAGAAGTTAATATCGAGATAAGTTGAGATTATAAGCGTTCGATAGGCTCCACGTGTCCAAAACCTATAAGTATATATAATATGCACGTTATAAAACAAGACGAAACCCTAGCTAGGTTTTTAAGTATGTATTATGACTTTAGAAAGGTTCCCGGGACTCTACATGGTTGTTAGAGAGGTTGAGCTATAGTTAAGAACAAGTTAAGGTCGTCAAAAGGTTTCTCAAGGTTCGCAATTGGTAAATATGTGTTCATATATATACATTATTAACTTGTCTCACTCGAGTTAAGCTTTAAAAATGAATCACAACTTTGCACGACTTTTATAACTTGTACACAGTACATTAGAAGGCGTATGAGGACTTGTTAGAAAGCTACGGACGTTCCAAGGAGAAAGGAAGCAAAGCTGGAAAACAGCGTGAAGGAGGCCACAGTGTGGGACGGTCCTACCACCGTCTGGGACGGTGGCCTGGAAAGGTTTTACGGTGGGAGACGGTGCCTAGACGGTCCAGGGTTCTGTTTTACGGTGGTATATAAACTCAAACGCTGAAACCAATAATCCAGACCACCATCTGGGATGGTGGTCCTTGGCGTGCGGGACGGTGGGAAAACAACCAGCGAGCAGCAACAGCTAAGTATGGAAAATGTCGACCCATTTGAACCTTAAACTCCATTTTTTGTTCATAAAATGATTTTAATGGACCCCCAACTGTTCTTAAAGCTTAAGTAAACATAGATAACCATAAATGAACACAACCCACTTGCAAATCTCGACCCATAACATAGTTTAATGCCAAGAATCGGTTTTTGACCCACTTCAAGCTTTATAAACCCTAATTTGACTCAAAAATGTTTTTGATGTTTTCTTGACTCAATTAAAACATTAATGGACGTATATTAACATAAATAAAGGTAACCCAATGCATAAAAACAATCTAAAACATCTATCTCTTGTTAAAACCCGGTTTGACCCATTTTACCCATTTTGCAAACCCTAATTTCGACCCACTAGGGTTTTGACTTGCAATTTGACCCAAGGACCATAAAATTTGACTAGAAACATGTTAATAAGTATGCAATGATGAATTTGAGATGAGTTTGTCTTACCAATTCTTGCACCAAAGACTCGAACCCGAAATTGACCCGTTAAAGAAGAATTCTTGCACTAGAGAACCCAAATTTTTGATATGATGAAGATGAAATGATGATGAAGCTTAATCTTGCATTAATTTTACTTGAATAACATTAGATGAAGAATTAAATTAGAGAGAGAGTGAGTTTTGAGTGTGTGTGTGTTCTTGCAAGTATTCAAGAGAGAGAGAGAGATAAGAGTGAGTGAATGAGTGGATGAGGTAGTGTAAGACTTGGGAGGGGATATGGTTGGGTATGGGTCATGGGTTGTGGGTTGTAGGTTGACCCATGGTTAACCCATTTCAATTTCTAGTAATAATTAAGTATCATTAAGTGTCGTGTCGCGTAATAAGTCGAATCAAGCGGCCCGTTAAACGTTTTGCCCGTCGTTTAGTCTTAAAACAACTAAATTATATTATTTATCGAATTAACTAGTGAAATTACGCCAAAGTCAAATAGTCAAAATTTGCGGATGTTACACAAGTCTCCCGTGTGTCTTCCTCATTTTCATGAGGAATACACTCATCAATGACGTCCGCCATAAAGCATTCGTCACTAACTACGGGGTTAGGTACACTAGCAAAAACTGATACGTCCCACGGTGTATCAATATACCAAAGTATATTGAACACAGAATAGTTGTAGAGGGGGGTGAATACAACTTTTCACAATCTTTACAAACTTTTAACACAAAACGTTTTAAGATTCAGACAAGAATATTAAGCAAGTAAGTAAAGTGTAGGAATCATTAAAACAATAAAGCAGTAAAGAAATAAAAACATTCTTGAACACAGATTGTTATTTTCAAATGTAATCCTTTATTAAGAAATAATCTATACAAAAAATTACAGGGTTGTTGCGGAGTAAAGATAGCCTATAGATATCTAAACAACCCTGTGAAATGACAAACAACAATCAATTAGTTTCAGCTCAAGAGAATCAGCCCAAGCTGATCTCGTACAGACTAAGCTGTGTATAAGAGCAGAGAAACTTGTGTGAAGAATGATTCTTAGGAAATGCCACGCATATGCAATCCATGAATGAGGCTTTTATAGGCACAAGCGCTCATTCATTAGGTGTTCCGTTGCAGCTACGTGTTCTTCATTCAGTGGTTGATGAAGGAATAATCAATCGTGCCTTTCATGGTACTTGTGGTCCCCCACGTACTGACGCACATTCTTCATCTACCAATAGGAGTATGGACACGCATATGTAAAACAACCACCAACCTGGATCCTAGGATTCTTCCTAGTCACGTCATTTATCCTTATCTTCAATCCAGGTTGTTATCTTCACTTGATTGTCAGACACAGATTGGGCCGTTTGTCAAGGCACCAATCTGCCTAAGTGTTTCCAAGCTGACTGCTAATCCCAAGCTGTCTTCCACTAACATCTTGGTCTTCTATCTTCAATCCTCCTCTTCGACTTGGACTGAATGCTAATACATTGTTGATGAAGAATAACAATTGTTTCCATAAAATATTACAATTACAAGTATGAAGCATGATCTGGGTCAGATACAGATCGTAAGTTGTGTCAGCTTAGTCTGACCTAGATCAGATTACAAGAACCAAAGATTACTAAGTGTTTATAGGTCAGATTTGTCATCATTAAATTCACAATTAACATTGGGACTCAACAATCTCCCCCTATTTGATGATGACAAAACCCAACTACACTTTTGACTATCAGCTTACAAAGAATCAAACCAAAATATGACTAACAGCTTGTGACCCTTTGAATCTTTTGGGTTCTTTTCAATCTAATATGAAATTTTAACCAAGAAACTAGATTTGTACAACTGCCTTTGCATATATAGAGAATAAATCAAGGATATTACATGTTACATCACTATTCTCCAAGCATTTCAATAGCTTCTTGCTTAACCTCAAATGATGGAGCAACTCTCACATCTAATTTCCTATCTAACCCTTCATCAACAAGGAACTGCTCATACCCATTACCTTCTTCACTAAAGTTTCTGCAGAATCTGTATAAGGTAAATAGGTGCATAGATGGTACCTGTTTTAGTTCAGCAGTCCTTTGAAATACCAAATTTCCTCTAGCATCTACAAAGTACATCCCATGTTCAGGTTCAGTGATGAATTTCCCACATCTTGCATCTTTAACACCAGCAGGTAGAGATAGATTAAGATTATCAAGAATCTTGTCAATAGCACCAGAAGATAATTGTGCAAGCAACTCTGAAGGAGACAAGTTTTGGAGAAAAACTGAATCGTCACCTCCAGGAGCATCAATCCTTTCAAACCTTCTTTTTTTCTTCTTTAGTGGCTTAGCTGACTCATCTTCATAATCCATATCATATGCAATTGGTCTTGGAAGGCCAGAGATATCAATCTTGTACTTCACAATAGCAGCTAACTTCTTCTCAATGGCTTCCAAGACTGTCTCTTTGTGAACTCCAGACATACCAGTAATGATATTATGTAGTTCCACCCACTCTGTGTATCCTAGATCAAGCAGTTTGTCAAGATCACGGGTTTCCCAGTTGGTTTCATAACCTCTCCTTGTAAGCCTTATGCTGGGAATGTTCTTTCCTTTTCGCCTTTTCAGTAGAACTTGGAGGATTGGTTCTGGATGACTTCTATAATGGATCTTTTCAGTAACTTGTCTTTTCTCCAAAGCATCAAACCAATTATGGGCTTTCACACTTTCTTTCACATCTTTAACCTTCTGTGATGGTGTAGAATGAACCACCACTTTCTTCTTTCCTTTTCCTTTGCTCACAACTTTCTTTTTAGAACCAATGGCTGCAAGATCTTCTTCATATTCTTTATTTAGTTGTTCTTGAACAGCCTTGACAATTTCAGAATCAGACTTAGTTGCAGCAATTCTTTCTCTTTCTAATCTGTCCTCCTTAATCATTTTGTATGCCATCTCAACTGTTACCCCAAGCTGTGGAGCAGTTTCAGTTGCAATCTCCCAATCCTTTTCTTTCTCAGTTAAGATCTTCACACCACTTGACCCAGCTTCTGTTCTTTTCTTGATCATGAACTGGGACAGAGTGGCTGTGTCTTCACTAGATGAAGATTCATCAATTTGTACTTTGGGAGCTGGGTCAGCTTGAGTTGGCACAGCTTGCACAGGAACAGCTTGGGAGGACTTTCTTTTCTTTTTCAACACCAACATCCTTCCTTATATCTCCCATTTCAGCATTAACAGTCTCCCCCTTGGTTGTATCACTCTCCTTTTCAGTTTCTTCATTCAATTTTCCAACAGTTTCACCACCAGACTCAGATTCTGGTCTTTTTATCTCTTCCACATCTTCCTTCTCACTTTCCACCCTAGAACCATGCACAACCAATCTTCTATCATTCCGTGCCTCTTCAGCTCTGGCCTTATTTTGTCTCTCTTTTAATCTTTCAAGGTATTCTTCAATGTCCTTATCAACCTGAGCTTTTTGCCTTTCTCTTTCTAACTCCATTTCAGCTTCACTCATACTCTTTTTCTGAGTAGCATTCTTCTCCCCCTTTTTGTCATCATCAGCAGGGAAAGAGCTCACTGGAGTAACAAGGAAGCCTTGGAGAGCATGGTTGATCAAGTCAATTTTGACATTGGTGAGACAGCAGGCTCTTCTTAGCTCAACAAAATCCTCTTGGAGGAGCCCTATCTTGGATTGAACACCCTTAGACACTTCAATCAGATCATTCTTGAAATCTGCTTGTGACTTATTTGCAGATCGAAGTTCTATGGTGACTTCCCTTTTAAACTTGGTTGCAACATTCTCAATCTGACCCAGAGTGCTCTTGTTTCTTTCATTCTCTTCATTGACTGCCTTTGTAAGATTATCAAGAGACTCTGTCAGCTTGCTCTGGTTCTGCTGCATCAAATCAACTGCTTTCTTAACATTTTCTTTCAATGCAGTCTGATCTTGACTCAGCTTATCCACCTTCTTATCCGTCAAATCCTGATCCTTTTGGATCTTTTCCAAGCATGTAGTCAGCTTTGAGCTCTCAACCTTAGAGGTTGAAATGAACTCAGTGAGCTGACCCACCACATCTGAAAATGAGATAGTGGCAGCTTGGGAAGAACTTGCAGTTGGCTTAAAAGCTACTGACTCTGGAAAGAGCAGCCTGCAATCCTTAATATCAGGGTCATTGGGCATATTTAGAAGGGGGTGGAGGTTTAAGGAGTTTTGGAACATTTTCTCATGAGAGTGAGTCTCATGAGTGGATCTGTCAGAATTGATGATGAGTTGGTCAGCCTGAGAAAGATTAACGTTTAATTCAGGCTGAGGGCCAGTGGGAATGTGTTGATCTAGATTTTGATCAACTCCTCCACTGGCATCTTCCATCAGAGCATCCCTTGAGGATGGATGGGCAAACTCATCATCGAATGAAGAATCACTTCCGGAGATAGTGATCAGATTCTCATTGACATCGAGAGGACCATCAATGGTTCCCTTTGCTGCACAAGGGGCTGACATGACTGCCTTAAAGACAGCTAAGTAACCTGTAGAATCCCTCTGTCCGAAGGACAGATGCAGACACAGACTCTGCAGGTGTAATGTTTTGTGTAATTGATTGCCCTTCAACAGAGGTGTCTTGTTGCACCAAAGTATCCTTAGGGAGAATTGAGGCCTGTACCCCTCCTTGTGACATAGAAGGGGCATTGGCAGCCTGTGCAGACTCAGAGTGTAAGATAGAAGGAGTCTGATCAGCTTGGGAAGGAGAAGCAGTGTCACCTATGCGTTCGATACTTCTCTCCTTGGGCTGACCATCCTCACACATGATGTGCATTGACTCTGACTCACTTTGGATCTGGGCTAGATCCTCTGTTACCCCTTTAATGATATCATCAACCTTTTGGGAGGCTGATGATGGTGAATTCGGTTTAGACATAGTATGACCTTGGGAGGAGGTCTTTCTTTCAATACCTTCACCCTGTTTGGAGGGTTGGGTAGCAGTAGGTGTTCCCTTTAACTCGTCTACACTCTTTTGGGAGAGTGCAGATGGGTGTGGTGTTTTCGGCTTGTCAGCTTGGGTGACAGGGACAGCTTTGGAACGTTCCTTAGCTTTCCCTGCACCTTGGGGGATCTCAAGAGTAGATGTTGCAATATCAACCCCAGAAGCTGACACAGATTTCTTATTTGATCTTTTCTTTTTGGCTTTGTAAGGTACTAAGTCCTCAACAAGGGGTCTTTTAGAATCGAATTTTGAAGGAGTGGACGAAGGTGTGGCTAGGGTGGCTGATGTTTTGGCCAACCCTTCACCCTCTTTTGTAGGAGTAGAATGTTGAATAGATTCAGAAGAGTTTGAGGGTTCAGAAGCATGTGTACCTGGGTCCCCCTGATTAGCAGATTGAGTGTCAGACTCAGATCGCGTCGAAGTAGGGACAGCTTCCTCAAGTGCTTCTTGATCCTCTTCTCTTTTCCTGCAAAAATCAAGGTAGATCTGCATTGCTCGGGTCAGACCCTGCACAGATACCTTTGGACTATTGAAGATGTTGTTATTGATAGACTTGCATTCCACAGTCTGACCAGTTGCCAGACTGTAATCATTGTCAATAATAGCCTCAATGATAAGAGCAACAATCCTACCATAAGGTATGGTAAGACTCTTCTTATGAATGCGATCAACAAGGTCCTTAAAGATTAAAGCAACAAAATCTATTCTGGTCATGGTGACCATTGCATGAAAAATCTGCAATTCTAGGACATTAGGCTGATCAAAGCTGCCTGCCTTTACTTGTAAGTGTTAGGACCAGTTCACCTGGAACTGGCCAGTCACCAGTTCACACTGACCAGTCACCAGTTGCATCTGGTGACCCAGTAAAACTGGTGACCAAGATGATTTGTCGAGAAATATATTGAAGTCCAGTTGCACCGTACAGTTAACGCAACTGTAGACTTCCTCCAGTTGAGAACTGACCAAGTTGAAGAAGCATTCCAGTTGAAGTCGAAGACAACAAATGGAAGATAGAGAATGACAATGGCAGCGAAGCCCAGTTGGCATTCTAGTCAGTTACAAACTGGAGACCATCAGTGGAAAGCCCTTACAAAGCTTTACACTGATTACGAGGAATTGACTTATATGCTTTATGTACCTTTACCCGGATAATAAGCCTTATCTTATTATTTAAGTATTAAAAGGTACATAAAGGTGGTTATGTAAAGTCACTTTAACATGCGACTTTACACTGCTTTTTAAGGAATTAAATGTTATTCCTTAAATGCTCCCAACCACATTTGTACGGCTAAAGTTAACATCCCAATGTTAACTTTGCCTATAAATACAAGTCATTGCACAACCAAGAATTTAAGTATTCGATCTCACAAAGTTAATTCACAAAGATGAATAACTTCACACTTTGCAAACCTGCAATATTCTTGGTGAACTTGTGCAATCTTCTCTCAATCGCTAAAAGGAATATTTCACAACTTTAAGTGTTTCGATTGTCTTGAGAAATTCTGAGTATAGATCAATTGTATTTCATAGGTTGTTAGGATATTTACATTCGTGTATTATCTTGGTTCCGCATCGACCTTGTAATTTGTTTAATATCAATAAATAAATTACACATTCAAAAATACATATTGTCTCATCAAGTTATCTTACAAGTTATTTGTATTATTGCTTTGTTCTTTACTTATTGTCATTTATATAAGTAATCTATCTAGAACTTGGTATATACACACTGCAACTAATCGTCTCCAGTTCAGTGCATATATTGCAAAGTAACTTCACCATCGACATAGAGGTGTCTTCAGTAGTACCATCTATCAAGTTGGGACTTACAGTAAGGTTTTAGAAATTGTGCTTAATAAGTAGTTCCAAATACCAGTTAAATGTTTTATTTTTACTACTGAAGCCAATGGACCAGTATATCCAACTTCTTGTAAAACATCTTTGGCTTCAGTATGAGACACAACATTATCATATTCATCATCAGGCATATATGATAGCTCAAAAGCAGACTTAAGCCTCTCGTAAGAAATATATACCTTTTTCTTACCGTTGAGGATTGAGCCATAGATTGCAGCATCTCCTTTCTTATTCTGTTTCACAACACAGCTCGCCCAAAATTCACACAGAAGATCTTGAAACACCCAGTCTGGCTTCTCAAGCATCACCTTGCCAAATGGATGATACCATAAGAAAGCCACTATCTCATCGTATCCTTTTGCCCATGAAGGAGGATGAATATTGGCATAAACCAGACTGCCAATCTTGATTTTACCAGTATCAAGATCAGCCGGAACCACTACTACCTTATCTCCCACCACATAAAGTGAAAGCTTGTTTGCGCTGATAGGAGCTGGGAATTGACTTTCAGGTTCAGAACTAGATTGAGAATAATTAGTATGAATAGAAACAGATGATGATGCCATTTTGAAAACAAATTTTAGAAGAAATTAAATTTAATAAAACAGTAATCAGATTTGAGAGAAAAATTGATTTTAAGAAAATATGAACAAGTGATTTGGGATTTTAGGTTAAATGAATGTTATATACAAAACCCAAAATATCTTATTTGAAAAAGTTGGAGAGAGAAAGATTTTGATTGGAGGATCAACAAGTAGTGGTGGTACTTTTTCAGTAACCGGCTGTGACCACTACACGTGTCACACTTCAATAGGATCAGTAAGTACACTTAATAAAATAATGAAAGTAATAAAACGCACTGAGATATTTAATAACAAAAATAACCACGAAGCTGGGTCAGACTCAGCTTACCCTCTTTCACTTGAAATGCACCAAGTGTGAAAGGGTAGTCTGGGTCTGACACAGCTTACCCTCAAAATTTTAGTATAACTCTAAGGGGTCAGATTTGCTATTACTTAGCTCACTACATTTTACAAATTAAGCATACCTAGCTTACTTATGAGGTAGTTGAACCTTGATTCATCCAATGGCTTTGTGAACAAGTCAGCAAGCTGATTGTCTGTTGGAATGAAGTGGAGTTCAACATCTTCTTTCATTATATGATCCCTGATGAAATGATATCTTATATCAATGTGCTTGGTCCTTGAATGAAGTACAGGATTGTTTGAAATTGCTATGGCACTGGTACTGTCACAAAAGATAGGAGTTTTTGTTGCAGTGACACCATAGTCTTGAAGCTGATATTGCATCCAAAGAATTTGAGAGCAACAACTTCCTGCAGCAACATATTCAGCTTCTGCAGTGGAGATAGAAACTGAATGCTGCTTCTTGCTGGACCAGCTTACAAGTCTATTGCCAAGCAATTGACAAGCTCCTGAAGTACTTTTTCTATCAATCTTACAGCCTGCAAAGTCAGAATCTGAATAGCCAATTAGATCAAATCCTGAGTCTTTGGGACTACCTTTAAGGTATCTAAAGATTCTTTTCATAGCCTTAAGATGAGATTCCTTAGGACTAGCTTGATATCTTGCACAAAGACATGTAGCAAACATAATATCTGGTCTACTAGCAGTCAAGTAAAGTAATGATCCTATCATACCCCAATAAGCTGTGATGTCAATAGATTTTCCATTTTTATCTTCATCCAGCTTATCACCAGTTCCCATAGGAGTTTTCATAGGTGAGCAGTCACTAAAACCAAATTTGTTTAAGAGATCTTTAACATATTTTCCTTGGTTTATGAAAATTCCATTTTTAGTTTGTTTAACTTGTAAACCCAGAAAATAGTTTAGTTCTCCCATCATTCTCATTTCATACTTTTTAGACATTAATTCAGAAAACTTTTTGCAAAGTCTTTCACTGCTTGACCCAAATATTATATCATCTACATAGATTTGTACAAGCAGAATATCACCATTATACTTTCTCACAAACAAAGTCTTGTCAACATTACCTCTTTTGAAGTTATTAGCCAATAAGAATTTAGACAAAGTATCATACCATGCCTTGGAGCTTGCTTCAACCCATAGAGAGCCTTGTCAAGCTTGAACACATGGTCAGGAAACTTTGAATTTTTAAAACCAGGAGGCTGTTCAACATAGACTTCTTCTTCCAATTTTCCATTAAGAAAAGCACTCTTCACATCCATTTGATAGACCTTGAAACCCTTGTGAGCAGAGAAGGCCAAGAATATTCTGATTGCCTCTAATCTTGCCACTGGAGCAAAAGTCTCATCATAATCAATTCCATCCTCTTGTCTGTAACCAAAAGCTACCAATCTTGCTTTGTTTCTGGTCACAACTCCCCTTTCATCCATTTTGTTTCTGTAGACCCACTTGGTTCCAATCACAGTCTTGTGATGAGGTCTTGGAACAAGTTCCCAAACCTTATTTCTTTCAAATTGTGTTAGCTCATCTTGCATTGCATTTACCCAAGACGAATCTGCCAGAGCTTCATCAACCTCAGTTGGTTCCACCTTGCTTACAAAATTGACAAACATGCAGAAATTGCCTGTTGCCTTTCTTCTTGTTTTCACACCAGAGAGTGGATCACCAATGATTTGGTTAATTGGATGACTCTTTGTCCATCTAGTAACAGGGACAATAGACTGATTCAGATTAGATGGTTCAGCATGATCAGCTTGAGGAAGAGGCTGATCAGCTTGAATAGGAATGGAGGAGTCTGAACCAGTTGGAGAGTCATTTAATGGATTCTGAACAATAACTTCAGTAGGAGTAGGATCAGCTTGTGCGTCTTCAAAGATTGGAACTTCTTCTTCTTCTTCTTCTAAAAGTTGCTCCCCTTGAGTTTGAGCATTCACATCTCCAACTGGAGGATTAGTTGGAGGCTCATTCTCAGGTACAGCCAGTTCTTCAAAATTGAAGTCTTCATCTTCAGGAGGAGAGCAGTCTGGCTTAGAACAACCTTCATCAATGCTTACATTTACAGAGTTCTCAATTGTTTTAGTTCTCTTGTTGTACACTCTGTAGGCCTTCATCATTGTTGCATATCCAAGTAGGATACCTTCATCTGATTTCTCATCAAACTTTCCAAGATGGTCTTTCTGATTCAGAATATAGCAAGGACTTCCAAACATTCTTAGGAAACCAATCTCAGGTTTTTTCCCCCTAAGAAGTTCAAATGCAGTCTTCTGGTGTCTTTTCACAATGTGGGATCTGTTCTGGGTAAAGCAAGCTGTGTGTACTGCTTCAGCCCAGAAATGAGACTTGACATTGTTTTGAGCCATCATGGATCTGGCAGCTTCAATAAGAGTTCTGTTTCTTCTTTCTGCAACACCATTTTGTTTAGGAGTTCTGGCAGCTGAGTAGACTTGCAAAATCCCCTATTCATTGCAAAATGAATTAAGAGTGATATTTTTGAATTCAGTACCATTATCACTCCTTAATTGCCTTACAGGCCTTTTGTAGAGAATTTCAGCTTGCTTGATGAAATTAATAATGCTGTCAGCAGCTTCACTCTTGTGTCTTAGAAAGAAAAACCCAGGTGTATCTTGAATACTCATCAACAATTACCAAGGAGTACCTCATTCCAGTGAATGATGGAGTACTGATTGGTCCAAATAAGTCCATATGAAGCAGATCCAAACAATTATCAATGGTTGAGCATGTTTTAGACTTAAAAGTAGCTTTATGATGCTTGCCTTTCTCACAAGCACCACACAGCTTGTCCTTCTCATAATTGATCACTGGAAGACCAGACACCAACTCTTTCTTACACAACTTGTTGATGTCTTTGAAATTCATATGAGACAGCCTTTTATGCCACAACCAATTCAGCTCATCTTGAGACTTTGACATGAAGCAGACTTCTCTTGTGACAGTTGGATTTCTCATGTCAAAAGAATACAAAGACTCATCCCTCTTTGCAATAAGAGCCACATTGCCTTCTAAATCAAGAACAATTCCCTTACCAGACCTGAATCTCACTTCATAACCAGCATCACACAACTGACTCACACTGATCAGATTGTGCTTCAAACCATTTACATATGAGACTCTTCTGAAAGTAAGAGGACCATTTGAAAGAACACCAAAACCTTCAGTCTTTCCTTGAGAATCATCTCCAAAAGTAACATTAGGACCAGCGCGAATCCTAAAGCTACACAGCAGGGACTTACATCCGGTCATATGCTTGGAACATCCACTGTCCAAGTGCCAGGTATTATCGTCATGACCACCCTGCAATTATGATAAGAGATTAGTTCTTTTTGGGAACCCATCCAAAGATGGGTTCACCAGAGCTGACCTTCTGGTCTGACTCAGACTGGGTAATAGAACATAGACTCTTATCATATTTTGAAACCCATTGTTGTTTGGTCTGTCCTTTACCAGATTCAAAGTTTTTTCTAGCAACATTTAAGGTTTCCTTCTTAACAAAACCTTTGCCTATTCCAGCTTTCTTACATTCAGCTCTCAATTTTCTTTGATCAACAATTTTTGGATCAGACACCTTCTCAAGAAAATTGGTTTTCATTGACACCTTATCAGTTTTGGACTCAAAATATTTTAAAATCAACTTGTCAGAGTCAGACTTGGTGTTACTTGAAATAGACTCAGATTTTGCTTGTGACTCATTTCCTAGAGAACCAGACTTCTTACTCTTTAAAAGTTTAATTTTCTCTTTAGGAACACTGTGATCTCTAACCTTTCTTTTGTTTCTCTTTGAACTATTCTTGTTTGTTTTATTCTTTGAATCTGACACAGATTGGGTGATGGTTAGCTTGGACAAGTCAAGACTATCTTCAGGTTTTAACTCAACAACCTGATCAGCTTCAGACACAGCTTCAGCAATGGTCTGACCAATAGTTTCAGGATCTTTGAACCCAATACCAGATTTCTGAACCAACTTAATTGGTTTAGAAATGGTCTCTTTGGTTTGGACTTTGGGTGGTGAAGGAGGCTGATAACAAGGCTCCATAGCACATACTTTAGCAATGGCTATGGCCCTATCATAATCACCATCAAAAATAGCTTGGATCTGATGAGGTATTTGGTCATTTACACACTTAGCAACTCTTTTTGAACTGATACACCATGTTTCAGTAATCTGTTTGACCTTTAAAAACTTTTCTTCTGCAGTTTTAGCTTCTTTAATCAAAATGGAGTTTAATTGCTTTTGAGCTTTAACTTCAGATTCTAGTTTTTCAATGGTGTGACTCTTAGAGCTGTTATCAAGTTTCAAAAGATGTATTTCCTTTTTAAGTTCTTGATTAAAGTGTTTTTGTAGCAAAACCTCATCACCAAGTTTGTTCAGTCTGGACAGCTTCTCATTATCAGACAGATTGGAAAAAGAAGTTACCTCAGGTGGAGCAGTCTGACTGGTAGATGCCTGGTGAGCTGACTCAGATTGCTGTTGTATTTTCACCAGATCTTCAGCAAATCTTTGAGTAGCTTCTTTAGCCATGAAACATTTGGCATCTTTGTACAGCTCATCATCAGATGATGTGGCACTTTCAGCCCAGTCTTTGGCCACCAGACTCTTCTCACTTTTGTTCACCTTCTCAGTCAGCTCAGCTACTTGTGCTTTCAAGGCTTTGTACTTAGTCTTGAGCTTAGAGTATTTTTCACCTCTTCCACCTTTGGTTGGCACATCTTGAGCAGTTTCTTTGGATCTGCAATCTCCAGCCATATGTCCACTCTTGCCACACTTGTAACAAGTGACCTTGGACATATCAAATGGCTTCTTGGTCTTATTAGCTTGGCCACCTCTTCCTTTTCCTTTAAACTTGTTAAAGGATCTCCTTCTGATCCTTTCAGCTAACATAGCTACTTCATTAGCTAGTTCATCACCATCAGATTCATCACACTCAAATTCAGCACAAACAGAGTTAGGATTTGACATCACAGGAATATCATCATTAACACAAGGAATGATCTCATTGCTAATTGAACTAGGGTGTTCAGTCATAGAAGCAACAAGTGCAGCAGCAGGCTGACTATAAGAATCACCCATAGCAATTAACTTTTCAGCCTCTGAACATTCTTGGTCATGAAGTAAACCAAAAAGTCCAGGGAGATCAAGATCATGATAAGCAGAACTTAATTTAACAGAAGAAATATAGTTGTTCCATTTGGGTGGTAATGAATCAAGAAATTTGCTCTTTAAAACCTCATTTTTCTTATTAATTCCAACAGCAGCTAAATCATTTACCAATGCATTAAAGCGGGTATGAGTGTCAGTCAAGGATTCATTTCTCAAAGAGAAAAATCATTTCTCAAAGAGAAAAATCTCTCATACCTCCTGGTCAATGTAGTAATTGTGGATTCCATGGAGGTAGAGCAACCCTCAAACATAACAGTCAAAGTACCCCACATTTTCTTTGCTGTTGAACACATTTTAATTGAATGGTAAAGGTCTTTGGGCACAGCTTGGACAATGAAATTTCTAGCCTTCACATCCAAGTTTGCCAATCTCCTATCCTCATCCCCCCAATCTGCCTTGTCTTTAACAATAGATTTGACTGTGGCAGGAATGGTTGGTTGACCTTCCCTGACCACAGCTTCTACCACAATGGTTTGTGTAGGAACATAAGGATCATCCGTAAGGATGTCAGGCATATTGTTATCGATGGATTCAAGGAACAAAGACATTCTACCTTTCCACCCACTGAAATCATCTTTGTCAAACATGGGTGGTTGGGTTGAAGAACCATTATCAATATATGATGACATAATGCTTTACTATAAATAAAAATATGCAAGGATCAAGTCAAGTTAATTCTCAACCACCGCTCTGATACTAATTGATACGTCCCACGGTGTATCAATATACCAAAGTATATTGAACACAGAACAGTTGTAGAGGGGGGTGACTACAAAAAAATGCCATTTAGTGGCACACAAAAAGTGTCACTAAATATCACATAAGTGCCACTAAAGTGCTGAGGTAATGGGTGGCAGAAAAAAAAGTGTCACTAAGGACGCTGCCACTAAAAGGTTTTAGTGGCACTTTTCGGTCTGTCACTAAAGTTTTTTGGGTTTTAGTGGCACTTCTTTGTTATGTCACTATAGACTTTATGAGTTTTAGTGGTACTTTCTATTTGTGTCACTGTACCACCTTAACTGCTTACAAAAAAATTTATTTTTAAAAAATTAAATATATTTTTATTTATAAATATAATTATTTTATGCTTTTTAATTATAATATTAATATAATAAATGTATTTACGTATATTGTGTATATTTTTTGTATTATATACATCGTATTTATTTATTTTTTTAAAAAACAAATCAAATTAACAAAAAACGTCAAGCAATATACATCATAAATTACAATCAAACTTTTTCACATAAAAAATCTAGCTTGATTCATAACAAAATCCAGGTTTGTCTATCTATATTCATACACAAAAATCTCTAATATCTCAAAAATTAACAAAAACCCTAAAATATAAAATTACAATTATAAATTACAATATATGTATACAATACATATAGATCCGTGTTGGTTGAGGGCAGCCACGGTGCAGGGTAAGAGCGGCAGCGATGGTGGTTGGCTGTGGTGGTGGTGGTTGGCTGCTGTCGCTACAAAAATAACAATGATAACAAAATAAAATCAAACTTTTACAAATAAAGATGTAAACTTCTGTGAAAGATAGCTTGAGTAAAACCCACAAAGATAGATCATCAGGTATACGCATCTATTAAAAAAAAATTAATTATCAAAAATTAACAAATAATTCTAATATATATATATATAAGTGGTTGGATGGGTTTTGAAAAAACTTACAGCAAAAGAAAGTGGATGGGTGTTTCTTCAATAACCGCGGGTGGCGGCGGCGCCGGCTCAAAGGAAAAGGGGTGGTGGTTTTTTTCCGGTGAGTAATTCCTGCGAAAGAAGAAAGAAACAACGAAGAAAAGTAGGAAGGAAGAAAAGGGAGAAAGAAAAACTCACTTTAATTAGAGAGATGTTTGTGTATTTTACAGTGAGAGATTGAAGAGCCGGTGCAAGGAGATTTTCCGGCGGTGGGTTATTTTCCGATGGGTTTAAGAGAAGGGAGAATATTAGAGAGGAAGGTTGGAGGAGTGGAGGATTTTATACTGATGTAATCTTTCTAACTACCATATGGTGTATTTGGTGCTCCAGAAACAAACCCATCTTCGAAAGAAAAGATCTGGATATCACAAAGACTGGGGAGAGTATTAAATTACTTTCTTTTATGTGGACTACATATAGAGCTAAATGTTTATTCGTTTGTTGGAACTCATAAGGAAATCCAATGTAAATTTTGTAATTGCAAATCTAGTCACTTGCTAGGTTTGCTTTTAATAATAATATATATATATTGACGATTGGCCCTTCAAAAAAACAGGTGTATAAGGTGGAGGGATATTTGACTTTTTTGGTAGAAAACGGAGGGATGTTTAATTTTTTTGGATTGAAAATGGAGGGATAAGATTTACTCATTTACACTTTACAGCTTCTTTTTTTTTTACTAAACAAAAAAAGATGGGCTATGGACCAATTGTGTGATGCAATTATATATAAATAAACGAGATTTAATTTTTCTATATTTTCGTAAATGTAACATAGAATACAAAATGTTATCAACTATTTCCTACGCTTTCATAAGAATATTATTTTGAAGTTTATCTAAGTTATATATATGAATATATTAATAAATTCATTAAACCAATTTATTTTGAATATTGATACATTTGTGGTGCAGTGATAGTATAATTGTATAATTAATGTTTGAATAACTTTTTCTGTAATAGTGACACATAATTTTTTTGTAGTAATAGTGACACATAATTTTTTTCTGCCATTAATAAATATACACTACTTACACAATTTTTAAGTGCCACTAATACATCCATTCTTTAATAACACAATTTTTAAGTGTCACTATACATTCATTCTTTAATAACACTTTTTTTTAAGTGCCACTAATACATCCATTCTTTAGTAACACAATTTTTAAGTGCCACTAATACATCCATTCTTTAGTAACACAATTTTTAAGTGCCACTAATACATCCGTTCTTTAGTAACACAAATTTTAAGTGTCACTAATACATCCATTCTTTAGTAACACATGTACAAATGTCACTAAAGACTACCATATAGTGACACATAAATATATATAATAGTGACACATAATTTTTTTGTAGTAATAGTGACACATAATTTTTTTGTAGTGAGCATTATCAATATATGATGACATTACGCTTTACTATAAATGAAAATATGCAAGGATCAAGTCAAGTTAATTCTCAACCACCGCTCTGATACCAATTGATACGTCCCACGGTGTATCAATATACCAAAGTATATTGAACACAGAACAGTTGTAGAGGGGGGTGAATACAACTTTTCACAATCTTTACAAACTTTTAACACAAAACGTTTTAAGATTCAGACAAGAATATTAAGCAAGTAAGTAAAGTGTAGGAATTATTAAAACAGTAAAGCAGTAAATAAATAAAAACATTCTTGAACACAGATTGTTATTTTCAAATGTAATCCTTTATTAAGAAATAATCTATACAAAGAATTACAGGGTTGTTGCGAAATAAAGATAGCCTATAGATATCTAAACAACCCTATGAAATGACAAACAACAATCAATCAGTTTCAGCTCAAGAGAATCAGCCCAAGCTGATCTCGTACAGACTAAGCTGTGTATAAGAGCAGAGAAACTTGTGTGAAGAATGATTCTCAGGAAATGCCACACATATGCAATCCATGAATGAGGCTTTTATAGGCACAAGCGCTCATTCATTAGGTGTCCGTTGCAGCTACGTGTTCTTCATGCAGTGGTTGATGAAGGAATAATCAATCGTGTCTTTCATGGTACTTGTGGTCCCCACGTACTGACGCACATTCTTCATCTACCAATAGGAGTATGGACACGCATATGTAAAACAACCACCAACCTGGATCCTAGGATTCTTCCTAGTCACGTCATTTGTCCTTATCTTCAATCCAGGTTGTTATCTTCACTTGATTGTCAGACACAGATTGGGCCGTTTGTCAAGGCACCAATCTGCCTAAGTGTTTCCAAGCTGACTGCTAATCCCAAGCTGTCTTCCACTAACATCTTGGTCTTCTATCTTCAATCCTCCTCTTCGACTTGGACTGAATGCTAATACATTGTTGATGCAGCTTGAATAATACTTGCTTCCATAAGATATTACAATTACAAGTATGAAGCATGATCTGGGTCAGATACAGATTGTAAGCTGTGTCAGCTTAGTCTGACCCAGATCAGATTACAAGAACCAAAGATTACTAAGTATTTATAGGTCAGATTTGTCATCATTAAATTCACAATTAACATTGGGACTCAACAAAAACATTTAACCTCAACTTACGGTTGCCAAAAGTCATTTCAACCGTACCCCTCCTACAATCAATTAATGCATTAGCGGTTGCCAAAAAGGGTCTACCCATGATGACATTGGGTTGCCTAATATTACTTTCAGAAATTACCATTAGACCTACTGTTTTCTACCTCTTTAAAAATCACTTTTTTAGTTGTTTTAGGTAGAACAAATTCCGGTTCATGCTCACTATCTTGACTCTCAACAACATCCTCCACCACACCATCAACAAATGGTGATGGAGGAACAAATTTGTTATCATAGACTTTACCACTACGGAGAGTACTTACATTGTTGATTTGAACATTCTTGATGTTCTTGGAGCTGCCACTTTGATGTTGTGGATTGATCTTTGTATCACTCGGTAGCTTTCCCGGATCCTTCCTCAATGCCGATACATCTTCCGCCAATTGACCAACTTGCTTTTGCAAAGACTCAACCATCTTATCCCGAATCTCATTCTTCCTATCCATCTCTTTCAAGTATTCCATGATTTCCCGAGTTGACACCTCATTACCCCTCGAAGGTCCACCTTGATCATTACCTTGTTGATAATTCCTTGGGTAGCCTTTATTGAATCCCCCCTGATTTTGGCCACCTTGGTAATTCCCTTGGTTGTAATTTCGGCCTTGGAATGGTTGAGATGGTGCTCCACTGTTTTGGTTGTTTCCTTGAAAATTCGGATTGAGTTGATTTGAAGAATTCCCATATTTAAGATTGGGATGATTTCTCATTCCCGGATGATAAGTGTTGGAGTTCATGTCAAATTGCCTCTTTTCCCCATACACTTGATTCACTTCTTCAACTAATGGACATTGCAAAGCCGTATGCCCAAGTTCATCACAACTTTCACAAATTGGATATTCTTGAGAAACTTGAGAAACACTCCGATTTTTAGCTTTCCCCAACTTGGCAAATTTTCGTTCCAATGCTTCAAGTCTATCTTTGGTGGCTTGATCACTTGTTGATGAAGAAGCTATTGGATGTCTTGCCCTCCTATTCGATTGTGCTTGCCTTTTTGAGTTGACACTCATTTTCTCCAAGAATTCCCAATCAACATCTTCAGGATTTGTCAAGAAAGTTCCATTGCTAATTGAATTCACATCCCTTTTCTCTTCCGGTAACAAACCATCATAGAAAGCCGTGATCAATTCCCATTTGGCAATCCCATGATGTGGACATGTTCTCAACAACTCATTAAACCTCTTTAAATCTTCATGAAATGTTTCACCCGATTGTTGTTAAAAAGTTCTTATGGAATTCCTTGCATCACTAGTCTTTTGCATGGTATAATACTCATCCAAGAATTGTTGTTGCATTTCAGCCCATGTAAAGATGCTACCCGATGGTAGTGCCAACAACCATTGCTTTGCTTTATCCTTCAAAGTGAACTGAAATAAGACTAGCTTGACTTCATCCGGTGAAAATCCTTGCCCTCCAATGGTACCATAAATCGCCTCAAACTCCGACAAGTGCAAATAAGGCTCTTCCACCGCCTTCCCATAAAAACTTGGTAAAATGCTCAAACATTGGGGTCTAACTTCAAATGCTCTACCTCTCAACACCGGTGGTACTATAGGTGAAGCATTAATGGCTATGGCGGGTCGGAAATGACTATCAACTCCTTGTGGTGGAGCTTGATAGTTCATATTTGGAATGGCATGGTTATGTGGTTGGTAATTGGGTTGAACTCAACGACGGTAGTGGCGCGGTGGTGGACCATGAGGAACTCTTGGTCCTTGGTTGACATATTGAGGTTGATTATATTGGGGGTATTGAAAGTTTTGTGGTTGCACATAGTCTTCCCCATCCTCCCAATCATACCCATCTGAATGATCATCAAACATCTCATCATCCCAATTGTTGATCCTATCATACACCGACTCCTCCGCATACCGTGATGCATCCCCAATGTAAGTTGGTTTTCTAGGTCGGTTGGGGTTTGTGTAACCACTCCTTATTGATCAGGGTAGATGTTGTGGTTGACGTTGGGTATTAGGTTCAGGATTGGTTTCTTGTTGAGTTACGGTTGGTTGGATGGTTCTTTGTGGGTTACCGGGATCACTCATGTTTGCATGGTGAAGTACTCGATTCCTTCTAGCTGTTTTCTCAATTTCCGGATCAAACAACAAAGGTGACTTTTTCTTTGAATACCTCGTATGCATACACTACCTGTAAATCTACACAAACAACACACCTCGTGTAATACTGAACAACAAGAATTAAAAAGGAAATAAAAAAGCAACTAACTAAAACTAAGCTAATTCTTTTTTATTTTTCTGAAACTTTTTAACTACACTAATTGAAAGCAAACTTTAACACTTTGCACACCGATTCCCTGGCAGCGGCGCCAAAATTTGATCGATGTCGTTGGACCAATCAAAAATATAAACTAAATACCTATAACTAGTATGGGTAAGTCGAGTATCGTATCCTCAGGGAATCATGAGAAAGTGTTAAACTATTTGAAAAGTTAATTAATCTAGCATAAACTTAAAATTGATTTGATTGATTGGTTTGATTAAAACAAAAATTAATTATGAACTTAACAAAGTAATTCAATGAAACAACAGTAGACCATTCTCATGCTCCCAATTATGCTTTCAAATATGTAACCTAACTTATATTCGTTGGAAATCACATAGACATGATTCGTTATAATGTTTGGATTGAATGAACTTAAGAACTTAATTAATCGGTTGTGATGATTCACGATAATGAAAACCGGGGAATTGACACAACTAGATTTTCAATTCATTAAAGTAAAATTACAAGTTCATGAGAGATTCATTCAATAATCAATGATTACTTAACAAATTAAAATCAAACGATAGATGAATTTCATTCAAAGTCATAAACAAGTAATCATTCAAACAATCCAAACAACATTAGATGTAAAAGACTAATGAGAAATTAAACATCTAATCCAACATGAATATGAGAAAGGTTGAACATAAATGTCTTACATAATTGTTCACATGAGAATGATCAAAAGAAACCTAGCCTATCATCTTCATCAATGATTCTTCAATGTTGGCTATGATCTCCATGGAATTGTGATATGGTGATGATTTTGGGGTGTTGAAAGCCTCTGGAACTGCTATTGTGTGTGAATATTATGAGTGGTAACTTCCATTTTCGTGTGGAATAATATAATAATAAATAAAGTAATATTATTATTATTATTATTATTATTATTATTATATACACGTATAACATAAAGATGATTATCATTGTGGATAAAAATTAGAAAATCATTTAGATAAGGAGAATGAACTTTAAAATCATATGTAGGCTTATCACAACTAACAAACCGTCACTTAATATTCGGCAAATTTGGAGAGATCCCATGCGGCCATGCCAAACTCAAATTTATAAATCTCTTGAGATATTCATTCATATTAGTATTAAAATTCTCGCATTGTGTAAACCACATACGTACGTCCCATTACTTAATTCGTTAAGCCATATATATGTATCCAAAATAGATATCAATCAGAAAGTCAAAAACATGCGGTTGTGATTGTGGGTAAACTAGGGAAATTCGTACGTAGCTAGATCAGTTTCGGGTTTTAGTTGTTCATCGCGTGATTGTCTTGGGAGAAAGTTTCTAATTCGTTTCGACATCTTTGTGAGCTTGTATCGAGCTCGCCGTGAATCCGCATGAGGTATATCTTGGATCCACTTAATTAAGTGTCAATTCTACATTAGTTCTGTCGGGGTTCTTATCTATAGTAACCATGTTTGTGAGTCAAAGTACGTATGGTCAAACCAATAAGTTTCGAAAACGAATCTAACAAGAAAAGGGCGTTTGTTCATGTAGGGAAGGCAAGGTCCTTCACTGATTTAATAATCTTTACAATTTTCAAGTCAAAACCATTAATTGATTACAAGCACTCATCTATTAATTAACTCTCAAAAGAAGTAATTATTTTGTTGGCTCTTCAACTTTTCGAACGTAAATTTTAGTTATGGACAATGTTTTCATAACCGGACCGGACAACGGTTACTGGTTACTGGTTCAGCTGGCCGGATATAAGAACCGGATGACATCATAAATAATTAAATATATAATTATATTTACTTATTTAAATAATATCATTGAATTAATAATAGTTAAATATAAATCATATTACTAGTCAAAGATAAAAAAAACATATTATTATGTTGAATTTTTACGTTACTTAAAAAAAATTCATAACTTTCATTCATATATTATATTATTATATTCATTTATATTTTATAATGACATAATGAAAGTAAAATGTAAAAACACAAGGCATATTAATATCGTGGCGCGTAACACCACCGGGGCAAATGGGGTAGCCCCACCAGCACTATTAGCGGCGACGTCGCCGCTAATAGTGCGGGGCCCAACTGACACAATAAAGATTACAAAGCCTGTTTTAAGCGCATGGACCCCACACTATTAGCGGCGACGTCGCCGCTAATAGTGTGCCCTATTTTCCTTTTAAACGCGGCTGCAAGCCAGACGACCCATCTTCTTCCCCCCAAAAAAAAAAGCACCTCCCTTAAAAAAAAAAATAAATTCCGGCCATCTACCATTTTGTGTCCATATTCCGGCCCTCAATCCCCTCACCCTCTATATCAACAATCCGGCCACCCACCCTTTTGCTGGTGACGAAAATCCGGCCCGGTTCATTTTCCGGCTACTTTTCAGGCGAAAATCCGGCCACACCAATTTTCAGACGAAGTATTAGCGGCGACCCACTTTTCCGACGTTTTCTTTGTATGTTTACTAAGACTCATTTATTTTTGTATTGTTGTTATTATTTTTAATATATGTTATTATTAGTTATAAAAATGTTATAGTATTATATTTAGAAATTTTACGTTTGTTAGTTTGATTTAAAGTAATTTGTAGGATATGTTTGTTATGAATTATTGGTAGTTTATGATTATTCTTAATATGATTGTTAATATTATGTTAGAAAAACCATTTTGTTAATATGATTGTTAGAAATTAGTGGTAGAAAGGTTATGATATTATAGTTAAAAATGATATGATTGTTAGAAATTATATGATTTTATAGTTAAAAATGATATGATTGTTAGAAATTAGTTAGAAAGGTTATGATATTATAGTTAAAAATGATATGATTGTTAGAAATTAGTGGTAGAAAGGTTATGATATTATAGTTAAAAATGATATGATTGTTAGAAATTATATGATTTTTAAGAATTATTGGTAGTTTATCATTATTGATAATATGATTGTTAGAAATTAGTGGTAGAAAGGTTATGATATTAAGTTAAAAATGATATGATTGTTAGTATTATGTTAGAAAACACTTGTTAGTATGATTCTAATTGTTAATCTAGTTGTTATTGTTAATATGATTGTTAGTATTATGTTAGAAAACACTTGTTAGTATGATTCTAATTGTTAATCTAGTTGTTATTAGGTTAATATGATTGCAATTATAATTGTTAGAAAAATGTGCTCATTTTAGGTATAATAAGTTGGAAAAAAGATTTGTGTCAAAAATATGCATATATTTCATTTGCGCCTTTTTTAACCTTGATAATTGTTTTTATTGATTTATAACTTGTATATAACTTATGTAGGTTAAAATGGCTGCTGTTCATGGCGGAGATGGTGACAATGACCCTCCAAATTGGGGGTGGAATCCCCAATGGGGCTGCAAGCGTAGCGGGGGTAAGTATATATAGATGTAGCTCTTCCTTCAGATGGTGGTGCTCGGCCTCGACTCTCTTTGTGGTGTGGTTCTGATAGTTGAGATGTTCATCCACCCAACATGACACAAACTGCTCTCAGTACGGGGACAACCAATTATCGTTGAGGTGGTTCTCGGCCTCGACTCTGTTTGTGGTGTGGTTCTGATAGTTGAGATGTTCATCCACCCAACATGACACAAACTGCTCTCAGTACGGGGACAACCAATTATCGTTGAGGTACTTGTAGACACCTGGATAAGCTCCCAATTTTTTCTTTAACTCCTTCTCGTATGCTTTAAACTCGTCAAGAGTCCGAGATTCATAGACTCTTTTCCACCACACGTTAAGCCTCTCAATGTTAACATCTTTCTTCACCCGCAATGCCGGTTCGCAGTGTTTGGTTATGTTTTGCCATATGTGGTACCTACACAACAGGTGTTTCACTTGCGGCATAACAACCTTCAATGCTCTCATCAGGGCCAGCTCCCTGTCAGTTAAAACCACACGAACGGTTAAGCCTTCAACAAGGGTGGACTTCAGACATTGTAACACCCATTTATAATTCGCCTCCTGCTCGTTTACGATAAAAGCATATGCTAAACTGAAGGTCCGACCCGTTGAAGTGACGCCGACAATCTCAACAAGCGGCATGTTGTACACGTTGGTTTTGTACGTGGAGTCTATTTCAATAACCCAGGGAAATGCGCGCCATAGGGTCATTGATGTTGGATGCATGAAAAAGAGGTTCTCCAACCGTCCATTTTTACTATTTGTAGTAAACTGGTAAAAGTAGTTTTTCTTTTGCAGCAGTGAGAACATAACCTGCGACAGGTGAACAAGATATAGTAAATAAGTCACTTCCAACAACGGAGTACGTAATCACTAATATGATGTTTGTACCTGCATTGGAGTATGTCCTGCTTGGCCCGCCCTCCGTCTCGATTTCAGAAAGTTGGTAATGTCTCCTCTTCGAGTCAGGTTTCCTGGAAATTCATTTTTCAGGTTAACCAGGATCTGGCGTGGGAACATACCGCGATCCGATAGGTTTCCCACATATTGCTTTTCTTCTTCCGTCATCCGTCTCGCGTATGCATTCCCCTGCAGATCGGTAGCTGGATCATGATTGTGTTTCCAGTCCTTGACAGTTACCCTCCAACCACCATCATACCTGGGGCGGCCTTCCAAAGTAAAGGGACACCCTATCTTGTTGGACCGTTTGGGTGGCCCAGTTAACCTTTTATCGCGTGGTCCACCGTGGTGACATATTAGTGTCACCTTATTGACCACCTTTAACGAGTTTTTGTTCGACCGCCGTGTGACTAGAACATAACCTAACTCCAGTGCTGTTCTTTTTGCCCACTCCGTCAATTCTTCGACGGAAGCGAACACCTCCTCGGTTTCTAAGTCTACAGGTTCGCAGTCAAATTGACCGTCTCCATCAGGTGACTCAAACTCATCATCGGGCACTTCAATACGTACGTTTTCTGGGTCTGCCCAAATATCCTCAAAACTATCCATCTTAAACAATTCAAGTAAACAAGTAAACATCTAGTTCATTAACTATTGATGATATCCATACTATATATATATCTATATTCATAATATATTTATATATGTATCGTCCGAAATATACCTGTACGAGCAGCTTTGAAAACGATAGTGCGAAAGAAAAATATATCCAGTTTGAAAACGAAAGTGCGAAAGAAGGGTAGCCTGCAGTTTGAAAACGAAATAGGGAATATATAATACCAACTTATATGATCGTACGTAAACCTTCAACATTCGCCGAGGTGCCACGTGGTGCCACGTGGCACGTATTAGCGGCGACGTCGCCGCTAATACTTGCGACGTGGCAACTCGGGACGGCCGTCGTCAGTCATGGTTCCACGCCACTTCCCGAGGTGCCACGTGGCACGTATTAGCGGCGTGGCACCTCGGGAAGTGGCGTGGTCAGTCATGGTTCCAAAGATTGTCGGGCCCCACCATTAGCGGCGACGTCGCCGCTAATACCCTGGTGGGGTTGCCCTGTTCCTGGTGGGGATACCCTGTGCCATTAATATACGGACACGACTATTCACAAGTGACCCTTTTCTGTCATCTATAAAGATGAAAAAATACTATTCAAACCTAATCTATGATAATACTCTTTTATATAAATCTTCGACCGCCTCTCAAGTCTCACCACTTCCATCTTGCACCGTCTCTATCACTGCCAAGCTGTAACTATAATTAACAATATCACACAGCTATAAAGAGCGAGAATTGGATGAACGCGTGAAGTTTTGATGCTTCCGACGATATCACGACGGCGACACCTTCAAGATCCGTCGAAACTTTGCAATATCCGTCCATATTGTCCTTCCCCTTCAAGATCCGACGAAGTTGTGATGCCACTGATCATCTTCTCCGTCAACATCTGACCTCACAAATCTGAACGGAAAAATCGAAAACTGTCCGGTCCGGTCAAAAATAGACGGTTGTCTGGTTCAACCACCGGTTCCCGGTTCAACCTCCGGCCAGCTGCACGTCCGTTTTGACACCCATAACCGGACCGCCTGTGCTACCGGTTCCCGGCTACACCGGTCTGGCCGGCCGGTCCGGTCCGGTCGTGAAAACATTGGTTATGGAGTGCCAAGCAAAAGTGTAATATGAAAAGGTCAAATGGGTATATCACAAATTTTCTAGTCGAATTATTCATGCCCTTATAGAGTTAAAAATTATATTTTTAATAATGCAGTGTGTCATGAAGTGAGTCAGCCTAAATCATGTTAAAATACACGTAAGTTTTGAGATAAATTTATGTTAGTAAGATGTAATCCATTACATCGGGGGGCTGTCGAGATAAGAAGGAAAAAGGCGAGTAGTGTTCATTTAAGATTCTAATTTTAGTTTGTTCAGTATAGATTTTGACCAAGAATTGGGTGAATCGTGGTATATTACTAGCATAGCCTTCGTTCAGGTACGGATTCTAATTTTAAACTATGTTCGTTATATAATAGTACGGATTTCTGTTTTAAACTTGTATGTTTATATATATATATCGAAACTATGATTTGAATTCCGTTTGTTCCTTCTGCGTTACTCTGTTAAAGTGATTTTTATATGTCTTTTAAGGCCTCAAAACTATTTTGCTCGTATATGCTTTATGTTAGTTATGATCTGAAGGTTTTAAGTAAAATTTGATTTTTGAAATATATGTACAAAAGATCTTTGTATATCTGGAAATTATGATTCGAAAAATAAAAGCTTTTGGATCCATTGTATGATAAGAAATTTTGAAAAGCTATTTACGAAGTTGGTTTGATATATGAGAATTTGATATGAAAACCCGAGCTAACCACCTATGGGAGTACCATAGGCGCATCATTTGGGGGCACCCATGGTGTGACACTACCGTGACGGTGTGACGCGTTCAGGACGTCTCCGCTTGTAGGAGCTCTATACGAGCATTGGCCATTTTTGTGTAGGAAACGTATGAGTCGACTCTACGAATTGTAGGATTTGTCGGATTTGTAGGGTGGATGGTTGTGCTGTGCCCGGCACACCATTGCACATTTGTAGGGTACACTTGGATCTGCAGTCCAATGTACATATGTCTGACATTTGTTTTATCGATTCGATATGCAAATGTATGCGTTTTTGTTGTAGGAGCTCGGTTGGCTTTGAAAATATGAAATTTTGAAATATAGGTATTTTGTTAATGTTGGATTTTAAAGTATGAAGCTTGTTCGGCTTTTTGATAATGTTGGATATTGAAATGTTTTTTTGGTAATGCTAAAATATGGATTTGATGATATGACTATATTTGTTTCGGATTAATATAATTTATTTAAAATGTGTCTTGGTTCGTTAAAAATATCTTTTAAATCTTTGTATGAGTTAAATCTTTGTATGAGTTAAATGATTTTTGTTTCAAAAACATCTTGTCTATTTTGAATATTATTATATGTATTCCTATATCCTCGCACTGAGCAATTGGCTCAGCCGCAGTTTTTCTTCCCTGCGGCAGGTATTAAGAAAGAGTAGAACATTGGACTTTTAGCTAGCTTCCGTGCATAAAGGATTTGTTGAAGATCAAGGTCAAGGATCGTGTAGGCCATGATAATTGTAAAAATGTTAAGAGAAATTCTGTTTAGCACTCTTGTATTATTGTTTAAGTTTGAAAGTGACACTTCATATTCGAGTTTAGAAGTGGGGTGTTACAGGTAACTTCCAATTTCGTGTGGAATAATGATATATCTAAAAAGTAATTAAATCCAAAAAATTCGGAATCCTCCTATATCCTCGCACTGAGCAATTGGCTCAGCCGCAGTTTTTCTTCCCTGCGGCAGGTATTAAGAAAGAGTAGAACATTGGACTTTTAGCTAGCTTCCGTGCATAAAGGATTTGTTGAAGATCAAGGTCAAGGATCGTGTAGGCCATGATAATTGTAAAAATGTTAAGAGAAATTCTGTTTAGCACTCTTGTATTATTGTTTAAGTTTGAAAGTGACACTTCATATTCGAGTTTAGAAGTGGGGTGTTACAGGTAACTTCCAATTTCGTGTGGAATAATGATATATCTAAAAAGTAATTAAATCCAAAAAATTCGGAATCTTGTATAGCTACGGTGGTCCTAGGCGTCTCACACGCTGAAGATTGTTGGCCCAGAGTCTGTGACGCTGGGTGTGACCGTCTCTTACGGTAAGCCATGTTGAGCAGATTCCTTTTACGCCAATTGAACGTTCCTTACGGTGACAAGAAATGGCCCACCGTCCCAGACGGTGGGTCTGAGCGTGTTACACGGTTGCCAGAAATGGAGTTTTTCCAGATTTTTACTTTGACTTTTCTTGACTCGTTTCTTGATCCAATTAGCTCCATTTCGTTACCTATGACCTGAAATCATTCAACAAACATAAACACTCCCTAACCGTCTATTAACAAGCACAAAACAAGCTAGTTTTACCCATTAAGATCACGCAATTTAAGCGTTTATCAGAGACTTCTCAAATGTTGACACACCGGCACACGTTCTTACTGTGTACCGGTCTTTTTTTAATGCGCTCACGAATGAGCAGGTATAAAATTAATATTTTTTAATGCGTTTAATATTTTATATACTTTGTAAGTTATAATAATTTAAAATTTTTATAATACAGTTCAAGTGGACTCCGTATGAAGATTTCATCAACCTACTCCCTGTGAGTTGTAGGAGTGGTCGACGCATATGGAGATATGTTGGTCCTTTGATACATTGGGATGAGGTGGAGGTACATCTAGCACTGAGAGTTGCTAGACAGTTTGGCATCATACAAACCATTCCATCTAATTATGGTTTGTTGGAACCAAAAGAGTTTAATGACCTTCGTAAACTCCGGATGGGGAGAGGAGCTGTGGTCGATTGGGGTGTAAAAAATAGCGAGTATATCGACCAGTGGGAGAACCGACACCAGGCTCCACCAAGGAGATGCAGGGACCACCACTGCGGACGGCTATATGCAGTGGTATCATGATCATACCGTCTTAATTGTCGGTAAACCAGGTCAGGCCCAGCCTCCAGGCGAATACCCTGCCTGGGGGTCTAATCAACAATTGTTTGTAAGTATTTTTTTAAAAATAAAACTTGCTACTAATAAATATTAAATTGTTACTAATATTTCAATGTGCGCAGCAAGAGGGATTGTTGCAGGTTGACGAGCGAGCTCGTCAGTATCAAGAATCACATCCGGCGATCAGCCAGATGTTTGGGGAGTTTAGAACCATACCGAGGGAGGTATTTTCATATAGTCATCAGGAACAACGTATGAATTATACTTCACAAAATCACAGGAATTTCAAATGCCTCCCTTCCAACATGATCAAGGGACTTCATGGGGTGCTGGTCCTTCCAGTTGGGGTGCTGGTCCTTCCAGTTTTAATACCCAACCTGTGTTCAGGCCGTCACCAAACTCGGGTTTTCAAACTTACCAACCGGGTAATTCACAGGCTGGTGCCTCAAGTTCAGGCACCCAACAAATGTTCCCGGTACCTCCCAAAACCCGGGTTATTTTACCCCAAATCCACCATTGCATCTGTTCAATGTATCCCCAACTATTTTTGCACCTGATTACTCATACAGTGGTCCACCGACACGAAACTTCTCTCCTTTTCCAATGCAAAACTTATCTCCTTTTCCAAGTTCTTCTCAACACCCAGTTACAAATCTGGGAAATGACAAAGAAGAAGAAGAAGAAGAAGAACATGTGCGTCCGCGAAGAAGTCGCAGAGTTCGTCGTGTCCGACCAGGATGTGGAACGGGGGGTGCTAGATAGATTCTATTATGTATTATTTTTTATGTTTTTATTAATAAATATCTGTTTGTCAATAAGATAAATATTATGTTTTTTTAATAGATATTTTATAAAAAACATCATAAACCTGACATAATAACGATATAAAACTTACATCAAAATAATACATATTCAAAATACTACATAAATTTTCTAACGAAAACCGTCTTCAGCTAGCAATTTATAATATGTCGCATAGTCGATCTTTTTGTCAATCAACTTTAACAGTTTCTCAAGTTCAGAAGTTATTTCATCGATGCTTGGTAATGTAGACTCAATATATTCGCTATGCATTTCTTCACTTATAATGATTCCGCTGCCAATTTTCTTTATTTCTTTTATTTTCTTCTTATGTTCGAGCTTCCTTTGTTCCATAAGAAGCTTACAATCATTAATTTTGTGGTAAAGTTCATACCCGTCGTCTATATCCTCTTTGCATTGCGCTTTCAATGCATGAAATGTTACTGTAGGAGGTGATGATGGGTCAGATGACGATGAAGAAGCCATAAGTTTTGTTTTAAAAAATGTATATTGATAATGTTTGATAAGTTATTTGTTACAAATGGTTAAAGGAAAACCGAATTATATATATATACTCGATTCGAGACCGGTTTTGGCAATACCGGTCTCGAGTATTGTGCAAGCGGCCACTGTAACTAGTCAACTTGCCACATCGTGTTGTCACATCGTCTGCAAAAAGCACGGTTGCCTGCGAAACCGGTGATGGGAGTCCCGGTGTCAAATTGCTTTTTTTGAACCCGGTTTTGAGAATACCGGGTTCGGGCCAAATAAACGAAACCCGTACTGGGAGTACCGGTTTACCCACTTTCACAAAAAAAAATTGCAAAAACTTGTTTGACAAAACACCTTTGAAAAATGCCCGTTTCAAAAAAAATTTCGAAAACTTGTTTGACAAAACACCTTTGAAAAATGCCCGTTTCAAAAAAAAATTGCAAAAACTTGTTTGACAAAACACCTTTGAAAAATGCCCGTTTCAAAAAAAATTTCCTAATTAAAGTGGTGGTTAAGATATTAATTAGCCTAATTAAAGTTGTATCATACCTGCCAACCGCATCATAAGTACCAGCAAGATTACTGTAAACCGCAAGGGTATCAGAATGATAAGATCCACACTCATGTTCCAATACACTTCTTGCTTCTTCAAATAGATCTAAAGCTTCATTTATAGCATACTGCTGCACACAAGAGTTGTTTCGGCTTTTGAAACAGCTTTTGTATTCATCATTAATTTCATCACCAAATTAAGATCCTAATTTAATTATTTAAATCCACAAACTTACACTTAAATCTTTAACAGAGCTCAAACTGCATGATCCTCTCTTAAGGTACTTATAAATAGTATCCCCTTTTTTATTTGACACAGCATAAACTCAAATCTCTTTGCCCAATCTTCAGTAATCCTGAGAAATGCAGCATGATAGATATAGAGTACTTGTTACATACTTTTCATTCTTTAGAAATTAATTATTAAGGAAGAAATATATTTATATATATATATTATTATATATATATATATATAGAGGAGGAGTTATTTGAGAACTCAAAAAAAAAAGAACTCAAGAACTCCTCTCCACCCTTGGATCAAAAAAACTGGATGGATAAGATTAAAAATAAAAACCCCCTCTCAACACTAGAGGGGTATTTTCGTCAGCTCCTTCTTTTTTTCTCTCTCTTACTTTATTAAATTAATAGAATTCTATCTAATTCACTAAAAAACTTTTATCTCACAAACCGTAAATCGTTAGACGAAAAGAAAAGCATGGGTAGTCTTAGAATTTCGTCCTCTTTCATTAGAGATGCGATTCGATATACTTTTGACGACTTTTTAAATTTCGGTTTTTTTCCCATCACGTTCATCTTACACATGTGTAAGTTATTATTCTTTGATGTCCTACACATGTGTAGGATAAACCTTTTAGTGGTTTCCACTTGTCCTACACATGTGCAGGATGAACCTTTTAGTGGTTTTCACTTGTCCTACACGGGCGGAGCCCGTACGGCTAAGGGTTTCGCCCGTACCGTATCCAACCACCACCATCTCATGGATCGCCGCCCATCAAATCCAAACCATTCCCAAATGCGTTCGGCTTCCAACCCCTTTATAAATGCCTCGAGGTAGCCTACCGAGAAGGGCGAAGCCCCCCTGAACGGGCAACGCCCGTTCGACTAAGGGCTACCGCCCGTACCGTATCCAACCACCACCATCTCATGGATCGCCGCCCATCAAATCCAAACCATTCCCAAATGCGTTCGGCTTCCAACCCCTTTATAAATGCCTCGAGGTAGCCTACCGAGAAGGGCGAAGCCCCCTGAACGGGCAACGCCCGTTCGACTAAGGGCTACCGCCCGTACCGTATCCATCCACCCTCTGAATTAAAAAGTCGTCGAAAGTATATATTAAATGAACCTTTTAGTAGTTTCCACTTGTCCTACACATTTGTAGGATGAACCTTTTTGTGGTTTTCACTTGTCCTACACATGTGTAGGATGAACCTTTTAGTGGTTTCTACTTGTCCTACACATGTGTAGGATGAACGTGATGGAAAAAAAACGACATTTAAAAAGTCTTCAAAAGTATATCGAGTCGCATCTCTAATGAAAGAGGACGAAATTTCAAGACTACCCATGCTTTTTTTTCCGTCTAACGATGTACGGTTTGTGAGATAAAAGTTTTTTAATGAATTAGATATTTTATTAATTTAATAAGAGGAGAGAGAAAGAGAGAAGCTGGACAAAATATTGATTTTTCATAATGACAAACATGTCCTTCCTGATCTTGATGAATGGAGGGCTGAGATTGGTTCTCGCGTTCTTTTTTTTAGTGGTTCTCAAAATAACTCACCCTTATATATATATATATTATGTATGTGTGTGTGTGTGTGGTTACCTACCTGGCAATGTCCTGAAATGATGTTGAGATATGAGGAGACGATGACATGATCATCATGTTGTTTGAAAACATGAATGATCTTTCGGTTCAACCAATACGAGTCCTTAACTGTTAAGAGTAGACGATCATGATTATCTTGTGTTACTATTAGTCGCCAAATGTCCTCTGCCCTGTCTTGAGTAGGCAAATTTATATATAACACTGTGAGGATCTGCATCTCTTTTGAATGAATGGCTTCAGAGTTCTTATATTGTTCTTGATTCAGATCATGCAGCCTCCCCACACACGCCTGGATACTTCGCGCCAACAATTCAGCTTCTTTTTCTTCAACAGCATCGGTCCTTTTTTTTTTCAAGGCCAATGCCTTTGGTAGCATTTCCATTAGTTTCCGGGTAAGTTGCACATTTTCCTTCTTTCTCACATCGACGTTGCGGGGGGCTATCAGCTCTAATAATTCTCGATCACTAAGCTTAACATATGCAATTCCCGGAGGTGCATTCAAGTGTTTGATTTTACAATCCTTTGCAGTGAGATTCTTAAGTCGAGGTGCAATCACATTGACGACATCATTAGGATGTTGGAAATCAATCAGAATGAGATTCTCAAGTCGAGGGGTAATGATGTCAAATACCGCCGTCCCCATAACAAACACATAAACTCTTCAAAGTGAGGTTCTTTAAGTTGACGCACTTTGAGAAAAGATCAATAGAGTCCCCGGTGTCGTTGCCACGCAATGTAACATTACTGAGATGCAACGTAGTCAAAAATGGAAAATCCCAAGGCGTTTTAGGTGTGTTCAAATATGCATCAGGACCTATACCAGTAAAGGTGAAATGTTTAAGAGACTTGGCGCCGCTAAAGAGGCAGAGAGGAAGCTGGTGGTGAGATTTGGGGTCACTACAGACCATTAGTTGTTGGACATTGTGAGAAAACGCGTAACCTGCAATCCTTTTCACAAAAGCCTGACTATTTCCTCCATGGAAACTTAGCTTTATCGACGACACGCCTATCTGATCATGGTCACGGTTGCGAGGACGACGACCAGACAGAACTTTGGTAACGAATTTTGAAAATCTAGGTAATGAATCGAATTCCGGACTTGAAAGAATGAGAGATTGCATGGATCTCCAGAAATTCCTCCATCTCCGAGACAACAAACATGTTTGAACAACATATTTAGTGTCAAAACAAGAGAAGATTTGATGAAGAAGCTCGTCTGGCAAGCCGCTCCATTTATCTTCAGTTACCATTCTTGGTCTTTTATTGCCGTCCATCCTTAATTAATTCTCTTTCAGCTACCTAGCTAGTTCTGCAATTAGTTACTAAACCGAATCATGAACTTATACAAGAGAAGCTTAATTGGTCCTATCCATCGATTGGTAATGGCATAAACAAAAATATTATTTCTATTTTATATATATACATGGAAGTGAAGGTGGTGCTCCGTCACATCTAACGTTAGTGAAAACTCTCTCACATGCTAATTTAAAAGGTTGTAAATAACGATCGGCGGTCATTCGACGGATGACTACCTTTAAAGATGAATCTCATTTCGCGGAGATATATCAGTTCAAATGGAGACTATAAGTTGTAAAGGAATGTCTTTTTTAAAAAAAGACTCGTATATATTAACAATATCACAACAAAATAAGTCGATAACTATTATTATCACTGTTCTTGTATGGACTATGGAGACTAGCCACATGTTCGCGCGATGCCGCAGGGTGGTGATGGCAGCTGTGGTGACGATAACAATGTGGTTATTAATGTAAAAGTAATTAATGTAAAAAGGGTAAATGTAGTTATTTTAAGGGTTGAGAAATATATGTTGTAAATAATATCATTAAGAGTATCATAAGTATATCAGACGGAAATATTTAAATTAATGAATAAAGGATAAAAGCGTTGACAAAAACAAAATTGAAAGGCAGGAAAAAAAAATCAATCATAAATTCATAAAAAACTTAAAAACTCTAAATCCAAACAAAATACAAAAACTTCCTACTTTGTTATTTATGAAACGAATACCTCTTGATAAAAGAGTTGGTTGTTGCCTTTTAATGTTGGAACTTGGAAAGTGGAAACGAAAGTGAAAGTTGAAAGCCGCTCAGAAAATATCCTTGCTATGTATTCGACCAGAAAATAGAAGAATAACAAAGAAACGAAATCGAACACATCGAAGATAGAGAATTGGACCCGAATCCCTTGTTTATTATTGCCAAGTAATTCGTTTTGATGGTATGCTCATATAGGCGATGCCCGACATCCTAGGATATATATAATCCTAGTCTAATGTAACACCCCAACAAGGCGGAATCATGAGGGTTACATACTAAGCACAGCACGACATGGAAATTAAGTAGAGACAAGTCTAAATGCATTAAAAGGATGGACAATCCATACAATTCAATCAATACAAGTACCAGAATCATACAAAAATGCATAAGGAGCACGTCCATCAAACGTTTACAAAAGAATAGTTCAAAAGATGGTAAATGATCCTAAGCATAACCCATAATCGGCAACTATGAATCACGGATCCATGAAGTCCAAGTCCAAGTCCAATCCTAGCATAACCAAGCAATAAATCATCCAATACGTCTTTGATTAACCTGTTCACCTGAAAAGTGTACTAAAACGTGTCAACATAAGGTTGGTGAGTTCGTAGGTTTAAGTAATGAAAATCAAGTGTCGGGATATCAACCGTTATCGATATATGAGGATTAGAATACCTAATCACGTCCAAGGAAACCCTAAAAGGTTTCACGTTATCACAAGTCAATACAAGTCCACGTTAACGTCCAATAATCGTCCATATATATAATATCGTTCATAAGTAGGTTAAACAACCCGTATCCACGGTTATGATCATGCCGGGTGTGGATTCGTCAATCCACCGTCCACGTCCACACGTCTTACATAATATAAAAATATACGTTTTAACAAAATATTGTTATAATGTGGCAATGATCATACCGGGTGTGGATTCGTCAATCCACCGTCCACGTCCACATCTTATATAATATAATATAACGTCTTACATAATATACTATAACGTCCTTCATCACATATAAACGTCCATTAACACGTATCACAAGTAAACAATTAGATAACTAACGTCTCGTTTCATATCATAACAAAGTGTATCAACCGACAAACGTTTAAACGAACAAGTACACTTTCCACCCCAAATAAAGTAAACGTAGGGGCTACGAAACTCACATTTGCCTTGAACGTCGAGTTATAATTAAATTATAAGTATTCAACGAATTATAATTGTCCCGAATTCTTCAAAGTTCACGACCTATCAATACGTTTATACAACATTCGTATTAATATAAATATGTTTATTTATATACATATACTTATATACATATATATATATACATAGAAATGAATGGATGAATGGATGTGGAAGAGGGGGATTGGGTGGGGGTTGGATAAGGTTGGGTCAAAGGTGGTGGTTCATGGGTCATGGGTCGACCCATGGATCACCCGGTTACATTTCTAGTTAATTGAACGTCACCACACGACATGAAATCGACTTAATACAATAATATAATTTCAACTAATATTATTCGTCATAAAGTCATCAAATAAGCATCAAATCATTCTAACTAAGTAAATTAGTTAGTCACTTTGCACGTTTAAACCAACGGGTCGAAATAAATAAATCACGTTTAATTACGTTAATTACAAGTCAAAAACCACGAATGTTACATCATTCCCCCGTTAAAGGAATTTCGTCCCGAAATTCAAATCTAACTAGACTCGTCAAATAAATGGGGATACTTGGCTTTCATAGAATCTTCTCGTTCCCAAGTAAATTCGGGCCCACGTCTAGCTTGCCATCTTACTTTAACAAGTGTATACCGGGTAATCTTTAGCTTTCTAGTTTGCCGGTCTAGAATCTCTACCGGCTCTTCTACGAATTTCAACGTTTTATCGACACGAATTTCTTCAAGAGGTACGTGAAGTGTTGGATCGGCCAGACATTTCCAGAGATTACAAATGTGGAAAACATTATGAACTTCACTCAAGTTTTGAGGAAGTTCCAATCGGTACGCCACAGGGCCAATTCCTTCAAGGATTTTAAACGGGCCAATAAACCTCGGGCCCAACTTGCCACGTTTCACAAACCGAACCACGCCTTTCCACGGGGATACTTTAAGCAACACATAATCACCTACTTCAAATTCGAGAGGTCGTCGTCTCACGTTTGCATACTTCAATTGTCGTTCCCGGGCTACTCTCATTTTCTCTTTAAGTTGTGAGATCACCTTGGTTAATAACAATTTCGGGCCCAATGAGTTGGCTTTCACCAACCTCCGCCCAAGCTAACGGTGACCTACATTTTCTCCCATATAAAGCTTTAAACGGCGCCATTTGGATAGTAGCATGATAACTATTATTATAAGAGAATTCGACTAACGGTAGGTGTACATCCCAATTGCCACCAAACTCGATGGCACAAGCCCTTAAGCATGTCTTCAAGCGTTTGGATTGTTCTTTCACTTTGACCGTCAGTTTGAGGATGGAACGCCGTACTCATATCAAGTTGGGCTTTTTGGAATGCCTTCCAAAACTTTGAAGTGAATCGGGTATCTCGATCGGTTATTATGAAAATCGGCACTCCATGTTAGGATACCGCTTCTTTGATGTACAAGCGTGCCATGGTGTCAAATTTGTTGTCCTCCCGGATGGCTAAGAAGTGAGCTGACTTAGTCAACCGGTCAATTATCACCCAAATGGTGTCCCGACCACTACTCGTTCTAGGTAGATGAAGTCCATGGCAATGCTCTCCCATTTCCACTCCGGCATTACCGGTTGAACTAGCAAACCGGGTGGTTTCTTGTGGTCGGCTTATACTTGTAAACACGTGATACATTCACTAACATACCTTGCAATATCCTTCTTCATTCCCAGCCACCAATACAAGTCCCTTAAGTCAAAATACATTTTGTCGGACCCCGGGTGAACCGAGTATGCCGACTTGTGAGCTTCATTCATTAATTTCAACCGCCATCCACCAAGAACGGGAATCCACAATCTTTCAACAAAGTATAAACCGTCATCATCCTTTCTATCAAATTGTTCTTCTAAGCCGTGTAATGCTTCATTGATGAAGTTTTCCGGCCTAGTTGCCAACCTTTGTGCTTCAATGATGGAGTCACGAACACTCATTTGCACGGTAAGGCTCATGGCTCTAATTCGTCTCGGCTTTATACGTTCCTTTCGGCTCAAAGCATCGGCTACAACATTAGCTTTACCCGGGTGATACCGGATAACGCAATCATAATCACTAAAAAGCTCAAGCCATCTCCGTTGCCTCATATTCAATTCACTTTGGTCAAAAATGTGTTGAAGGCTTTTGTGATCGGTATAGATCACACTCTTGGTGCCATACAAGTAATGCCTCCAACATTTCAAAGCAAATACGACCGCTCCCAACTCCAAGTCATGAGTCGGGTAATTCTTCTCATGCACCTTCAATTTCCTAGATGCATAAGCAATCACCTTACCCCGTTGCATCAACACACATCCCAAACCTTGCCCGGATGCATCACAATAAACAACGAAATCGTCAGCTCCTTCGGGCAAGCTCAAGATTGGAGCATCACACAACTTATCTTTCAACAATTGGAATGCTTGTTCTTGCTTTTCGCCCCAATCAAACCTTTCTTCCCGTTGAGTCAACAAGGTCAAAGGTTGGGCAATCTTGGAGAAGTTTTCAATGAATCGCCTATAATAACCCGCCAAACCAAGAAATTGGCGAATCTCGGTTGGCGTCTCGGGTCGTCTTCAATTTTTCACCGCTTCAATCTTACTTGGGTCCACGTGAATTCCTTCCTTGCTCACCACATGACCAAGGAAGTGGACCTCTTCAAGCCAAAATTCACATTTGGAGAACTTGGCATACAATTTTTCTTCTCGAAGCAACTCTAAGACTTTCTTCAAATGTTCGGCGTAGTCTTCATTAGTCTTGGAGTAGATAAGGATGTCATCAATGAAGACAATGACAAACTCATCCAAGTAGGGCCGACACACCCGGTTCATCAAATCCATGAACACCGCCAGTGCATTGGTCAACCCAAAAGGCATAACTGTGAATTCAAAGTGTCCATAACGTCTACAAAGGACTGTCTTGGGTATATCATCTTCATGGACACGTAATTGGTGGAAACCCGACCGCAAATCGATTTTAGAAAAGAAACGAGCACCTTGGAGTTGGTCAAATAAATCATCAATCCTTGGAAGGGGATAACGATTTTTCACCGTGAGTTTGTTTAGTTCTCGATAATCGATACACATACGAAAAGAGCCGTCTTTCTTTTTAACAAATAGAACCGGTGCGCCCCACGGTGATTGACTAGGGCGGATGAAACCCTTTTCTTGAAATTCTTTGAGTTGGGCGGCCAACTCTTTCATTTCGGTTATGGCTAAGCGATAGGGTGCTTTGGCCACGGGAGAAGCATTTGGAATGAGATCAATACGGAAATCGAGTTGACGAGATGGAGGCAAACCCGGTAGGTCATCCGGGAATACATCCATGAATCTATTAACCACGGGCACAACTTTTATTTCAACTTTTGTGACATTGACATTATATACTTTTCCTTCCCACGGCTCGGTCGTCTCGCCTTGAACCACTAACTCTTCACCGTCTTCTAATGGAATTCTCACTACCCGACTACCACAATCTATAACCGCATTCATCGCCGACATCCAATCCATACCCACAATTACATCAAAACTACCGATATCGAAAGGAACAAGGTCTATAAGAAATGGGTGGTCACATAACTCTAAAGTACAATCACGAACAACTTGGTCAATTTTAGTTAACCCGCCATTTACCATTTCAAGTTCAAAGTAATAAGATAACGGACTAAGGCTAGCATCAATCAACGGTATGAAATCATTGGAGACAAGACTAAAATCGGCACCCGAGTCAAATAATACGGTGGCATATTGATTGTTGAGAAGAAAAGTACCTGCAACGACGTTAGGATCAACACGAGCCTCGGCCGCATTCACGGCAAAAGCTCGTCCACGGGGAGCAAGTTGTTGTGGAGCTTGTTGTTGTTGGCCTTGATTTCCCCGGTTTTGGTTGGGACCGGCAATTTGAAGTTGATTGGGATGCACGGTCACTTGAACTTGTTGGCCAATGAGGTTAGGGCACCGGTTGCGGTAGTGGTCTTGGCTACCACATTCATAGCAAGTACCCGGAGCCGCCGGGGGACGTCTTACATTGAGAGGAGCAACATTCAAAGGAGCAACTCGACGGTTAGTAGGACAAAACTTTGAAGTGTGACCCGGTTGGTTGCAATGGAAACAAACATCACATCTCATGGTGGGCCAATGATGACGGTTACACCTAGGGCATAAAGGACTAGCCCCGGCATAACCACCTTTTGGAGGACCCGCCGCCGGCACAACCGCCGCATAAACCTTTCCACCACGATTATGGCGCTTATTATCACGCCTCTCATCTTTCTTGGTGCCACTCGACTCGGCCACCTCTTTCCTCTTGCCATCACCCTTACTCAACTTACCACCCCTTATAACACCCCAACAAGGCGGAATCATGGGGTATCACTTAGAAAAGCACAGCACGACATGGAAATTATGTAGAGTCAAACTATATGCATTCATAAGATTGAAACAATCCACAAACTCACTCAAATGTATACAATAATCAACATCAATCAAAGATACACACTCAATCAATATTAAAAGAAAATGTTTAAATGATAGTAGTTGATCCTAAGCATAACCCATAAAAGGGAAATAAGGATCACGGATCCAGAAAGTCCGAAGCAAGTCCAATCTTAGCAATGCAAGCATACAATCATCCATTTTGTCTCTGATTAACCTGATTACCTGAAAAGTGTACTAAAATGCGTCAACATAAAGTTGGTGAGTTCGTAGGGACAAGTAATAGGAAATAAGTGTGTCGGATAACAACCGTTAACGATAAGCGAGGATTAGAATACCTAATCATGTCCAAGGAAACCCTAAAAGGTTTCACATTAGCACAATTCAATACAACCAACGTTTCAATACAATATCATTATCATTAACCATTACGCCTAACATGATAATCATTAACATGATCATCAATGCGCCATTAAACATTAACCATTACGCCTAACATGATAAATCATTTACATGATTATCAATGCGCCATTAAACCATAAATAATCACATCAACAATCAACAAACAGACAATTAACATCTCGTTCCATATCATGACAAAGTGAATCAACCGACAATCGTTTAACAACAAGTATTCATAAACGAAAGCATAATTAACCGAGCAACAAGTCAATACGTTAAATCAAACAATCAATCAAACAAACATGTACACTTTTCAGCCCGAATCTCAATTGAGTAGGGAGGGTTTACGAAACTCACCTTAATTGAAGTGAATCGTGGGATGAAGAAAGAAGAGAGTAAGTAGACTATGTTGTGCTTCGTGGAACCTCTTCAATGAAAATAATACTTGTTTTAGTTAATATGTTCTTGTTAGAATATAGATAAAAAGGAAGTTTGTTTTTGTAATCTTCATCACCCAAATTAGATTGTTATCATGACATTTGTTTAATTTACATATATATAAATAACTTCTACACATGAGATTAGGTATGTACACTGGTTCCTATCAAACAAGGATGTAATGTAAACACTGGTTCCTATCAAACAAGGATGTAGTATTGTAAATCCATACATGTACACCGGTTCCTATCAATCAAGGATGTTGGTGCAACGCAGTAGGTATATGGGATCATGTGTATAAGTAAATATATATATATATGTACATGGTTTTCATTATATATCTCATTTATATTGTCATGTAATAAAAGTATTCAGGTTTTATAAAATTTGGTATACATCTTTTAATTGAATAACCCAAACCAAGCCATAATCTACAACTTGACACCATTAAAATACTTATAAATTATGATTAAGAGATCAAGAATTATTACCTTATATGTGCACTTAATCAAAAGGATGTTTAAAGGAATGATTAAGGATGACTTAAAGCTAAGAACTACTGAAATTCCAGCCCTCTGTTCTAGAGTTGTAATTCGACTTCTGGACCTTTTTGAACAAATTCAACGGTTGAAAACGTTGGTCTATATGTTAGGAAGCTACTGTCAAAGAACCATGATGATCCGACGGTTTAATCTCCGGGGATCGGAGGTTTTCTGGGCTGCTGTAATGAAAAACGGGTTTTTGGGTTGTTTTGGATATTTTCTTATAATTAGATAGATAGGATAGATAAGATAGATAGAGATTTAAGAAGAAAAAGTTTGATTATGTGCATTTGGTAATGAAAACCTTAGATTGTATTTATAGGTAAAAATTTACCATGGTTACTAGTTTAGTTTGTTAATAACTATGGTTAAGTTAAGGAATACCATGGGCTAGTTTGATGGTTTTGCAATACCATGGGCTAGTTAACTAACCTAAGTTAACTAACTTTAGTTAGCTAATCATAGTTAGTTATTTAGGTAGATATTATTTAGGATAATTTAGGATATTTAGTAGTATAATATACCCTTTAATTTACATACCTATAATGCCTAATTATTTTATTAGCATTTATTATTAACCGTACATTATACTTAATGTTTCGTATATACGTTTTCTCTGTTACCACAGTTATTCAATATCGTCTAATATAATTTCCATAACATGTATGGGCCAATATCACGGTCTAGTAACATAGGCTTAATTCCAAAAATCCAAATATGACACATGAAATTCATTATTACACTATAATTGGCCCAATATATAGATGTACACAACTATGTCCAAAGTTTTCATTTATTGAATTAGTTAGTCAAATTACATGCACAATCAAACGAGTAAAAATCATAGATGTTATACCTTATAAGCTCCAATGTCACATAGCGATGCGGGTGATTGTTTGATTGTCAATGGCATGGTGGGGTGAGAAACGAGCATTCTCACCTCATGAGGCAATCCCGCAACATACTTCTCAACCTTTACATTTTCGGGTCTCACAAATGGGGAATGAGCCTAGAGAGTTGGCCAAAACGGCGAGTGTAACCCTCATAGTCTCCCTCTTTCATGGTGAGACTAATGAATTCTTCTTGTAGTCTTCTCATCTCATGTGTCGGGCAATACTTAGCAATTATCATCTCCTTGAAATCTCCCCAAAGTAGGTTGTTAGCCCCATCAATCCCCAATTCATCCACCTCCAAGTTCCACCATTCAAGGGCATCACCCTTCAACATACCGGTGGCATAAGTAATTCGTTTGCGCAAAGGAGCAACCACTACGAGCAATAATTGATTCAATTCTCTCTAGCCACTCTAAACAACCCGTGGCACCACCTTCTCCACCAAATTCCGGAGCTCCACAAGCCTTGAAGTCTTTAAACAAACATCCTTGGTGGTAAGCATCATAACCTCTTGGTTGAACAAAAGCTTCCCCTCCATTCTCACCCCCGTTCACATTCACATTCTCATCTTCATTTTTCGTTTTCATTTTCATTATGAACCGCTTCATCTTCCGGTTCTTCTTGTTCATTTCTAGCTTCCATGGCCGCCGAGATTCGGGCCACTAGATCCGGCATGAGATCATTTAATGCTTGGGTGATAACCTCGGTTGATACCCGAGGATTGGCACCACCTCGGCCACCACGACCTCCACGACCTCCACGGCCTCCTCTACCACCACGACCACCTCTACCACCACGTCCACCTACAACTTCTTCTTGTTCATCTTGATTACGACGATTTCTCACGACTCTCCTTGGTCTAACCATTATCCTGAGCACACGTGTTAGATTAGCAAGTTAGTTCTCACGATTCACACACACGAGTTATCCAAAGTCAATCATCACGTAACAAGCATTTCATATCTAGGGTTTTCCCTACACCGTCTATCATGCATAACTCTACGGGGATATTATCATGGCAATAAATCTAAGGCTTCATCGATCATACAATTCACAATCAACAACACAATTCACAAGTTAATTAACACAATATAAAAGGGGTCAAGTCATAACAAGGCGGTTAAAGCATAGTCCGAATCTTAACTTCAACATTCAATACATTAAAGGTGTTTGTATACAGGTGATACCAGCGGCTTTCCCTCCACACCGTTAATATATTGAATGGATGTCGGGATTCGGTTCCGTTATGTCCTCTAAGTATTGGTCGGGTATGTATACAGGGTGTACCAGCGGCTAACCCTCCACCTAACCAACACTCATCGAACATACCGGGTTACCTACTATACTTTATCCACAATGCGCAATCCACGAGATCATTAACTTCATATGACATAGGGTAACCATAGATTCGTTGATCAGGCTCCTCTAGGGTTACCGAGTGTCATACTCCATTAATGCCATCATTTCACTTTGCTAGGGTCAAACAATTCAAGGAAATTTCAAGAATATACGTCAACGTCAATTCGACAAGCCATGGTGATATCCCGACACATTTACATACGTCCATCAAGTCATCACATAACAATCAAGTCAACAAGTCATGAGAAACCTACGAACTCCGTTTAAACAAGTTTTATGCGTCATACAATTCACGTTGCACACAAAATTTCCTATCATGCATGCTAATATGAAATGTGGGTGCAATGGCTATAGCTAGGTCAATCCACCTAATTCTCTACCACCACGGCTCTGATACCATTCTGTAACACCCCAACAAGGCGGAATCATGAGGGTTACATACTAAGCACAACACGACATGGAAATTAAGTAGAGACAAGTCTAAATGCATTAAAAGGATTGGACAATCCATTACAATTCAATCAATACAAGTACCGGAATCATACAAAAATGCATAAGGAGCACGCCCATCAAACGTTTACAAAAGAATAGTTCAAAAGATGGTAAATGATCCTAAACATAACCCATAATCGGCAACTATGAATCACGGATCCATGAAGTCCAAGTCCAAGTCCAATCCTAGCATAACCAAGCAATAAGTCATCCAATACGTCTTTGATTAACCTGTTCACCTGAAAAGTGTACTAAAACGTGTCAACATAAAGTTGGTGAGTTCGTAGGTTTAAGTAATGAAAATCAAGTGTCGGGATATCAACCGTTATCGATATATGAGGATTAGAATACCTAATCACGTCCAAGGAAACCCTAAAAGGTTTCACGTTATCACAAGTCAATACAAGTCCACGTTAACGTCCAATAATCGTCCATATATATAATATCGTTCATAAGTAGGTTAAACAACCCGTATCCACGGTTATGATCATGCCGGGTGTGGATTCGTCAATCCACCGTCCACGTCTTACATAATATATATAAATATACGTTTTAACAAAATATTGTTATAAAGCAATAAATCATCCAATACGTCTTTGATTAACCTGTTCACCTGAAAAGTGTACTAAAACGTGTCAACATAAAGTTGGTGAGTTCGTAGGTTTAAGTAATGAAAATCAAGTGTCGGGATATCAACCGTTATCGATATATGAGGATTAGAATACCTAATCACGTCCAAGGAAACCCTAAAAGGTTTCACGTTATCACAAGTCAATACAAGTCCACGTTAACGTCCAATAATCGTCCATATATATAATATCGTTCATAAGTAGGTTAAACAACCCGTATCCACGGTTATGATCATACCGGGTGTGGATTCGTCAATCCACCGTCCACGTCCATGTCTTATATAATATAATATAACGTCTTACATAATATACTATAACGTCCTTCATCACATATAAACGTCCATTAACACGTATCACAAGTAAACAATTAGATAACTAACGTCTCGTTTCATATCATAACAAAGTGTATCAACCGACAAACGTTTAAACGAACAAGTACACTTTCCACCCCAAATAAAGTAAACGTAGGGGCTACGAAACTCACCTTTGCCTTGAACGTTGAGTTATAATTAAATTATAAGTATTCAACGAATTATAATTCTCCTGAATTCTTCAAAGTTCACGACCTATCAATACGTTTATACAACATTCGTATTAATATAAATATGTTTATTTATATACATATATATACATATTTACATGTTTGTCTCATGAAAAAATTTAGGGTTTCCCGACTTTGCACTATGATTTACACTTCATTGTAACATTAGAGGAGACAAGGGAAGGCTCAAAAGAAAGCTTGAAACGATTTGTGAAATGAAACTCTAAACGAAAAATCTGGAAAAACAATGAAACCACACCACCGTAAATTACGGTGGTGGTGGCGTAGGCTACGGTGGTTGTACAATGGCAGGGCGTAAAGGACGGTTACTACGTAAGGACGGTGGGCAAGAACAGAAGTGGCGTATGGGACGATGAGGTCCACCGTAAGAGACGGTGGCCTGCAAACCATCATTTTGGCGTCTGGGTCGAACTAATCTAGCGTAAAACATACAGTTTGACCGTAAGACTCAAATCGAGACTTGGGGACCACCGTCTCATACGGTGGTCTCACCGTATAAAACGGTGAACAGGGCATGATGGCGTCTGGGACGCTAGAATGGAGCGTAGCAGACGGTACAGCAGAAAGGGAAGAAAATCTGGGTAAATTTGGTGATGAACAACAGTTGACTTTCAAAGTCAAACGCGACCCTTGACCTCTAAAACCCTAATTTCGCATACAACCCGAATTGTGATGACTCAAAAACACGATTTGGTGCAAGTTAAACCTAAATGGACATAAACAAACACAATTCTCCTTTCAAACCAATCCATAATCATCAATTTTAATAAAAACCTAATTTGACCTAAATTTATTATATAGAAACCCTAATTTCGGATTTTAAGGGATTTAGCCCGAAATTTGACCAAGGATTGCTTGTGATAGACTAGGAATGTGTTTTCACCCATAACCCATTCTAAGATTTCGACCCATTCCAATCAAACAATGAAATACCCGTTTTTGACCCACTTTGTTCATCAAAACCCTAAAAACGACCCATTAAAGATTTGACTTGGAAAATGACTCAAGAATGCTTATATATGATTAGAAATGAGTTTACAAATATGAAATGAGGATATTGAGACAAGTTTAACTTACCAAAACTCCCAACAAAGCCTCAAACCCGAATTTAAGCTATAAAAGGAGATTCCTTGCACTTTGACTTTCCAAATTTTGATATGATGATTAAATAACGATATTGATGATAATTCTTGCACAATCTTGTTACATGAACATTAAATGAACTAGAAATTTAGAGAGAGAGAGAGATGTAAGAGTGTGTGGTTGGGTGCATTTAGTGAGAGAGAGAGAGAGATGAATGGATAGAATTGAATGAATGGATGAGATGGTGGAAGAGTTGGGTGGGGGGTTTGGATAGGGTTGGGTCAATGGTGGTGGTTCATGGGTCATGGGTCGACCCATGGATCACCGGTTACATTTCTAGTTAATTGAACGTCACCACACGACATGAAATCGACTTAATACAATAATATAATTTCGACTAATATTATTCGTCATAAAGTCATCAAATAAGCATCAAATCATTCTAACTAAGTAAATTAGTTAGTCACTTTGCACGTTTAAACCAACGGGTCGAAATAAATAAATCACGTTTAATTACGTTAATTACATGTCAAAAACCACGAATGTTACATCTAAATATATAAACTCTTATTATTATAACTGGTTTCCTTGTCTTAGAATCCAAGTACAACTAGGTTTACATAGTATTCTAATCTAATCTTAACAAATGCCTAAACCTAGTTTAGCAAATCTCTTATATAAATAAAACAAGATTCTTATGACATCATTATTTTCTAAATAATGCTTACTTGTCATTATTAGACTTATTTATATCAATTATTTCTTTTTTATTTTCTTGATTTATGACATCATCCTATTTAAAGTTTAAATCATTTTCTAATTGATTTATGATTTATTTCTTTTAAGCCTAAGTCCAATGTAAATTAAAATGTAATTATCTAATTTGTTTTTTTTAAACGATTATATGTCAATTTTCAAAAATAGTATCACCATCTCTTTTCGTCTTAATATTATCAATCAGCCAGGATATATTAAATAAAAGACAATTGTTATGACATCATCATTTTATAAAAATAGCTTACTTGTCATCTCCAAGTTCTTTTTAAAGTTTAGTTTTTTTTGTTTAATTTACTTATGATATTATAAGCACTTTCCTTCTTTAAGTTTATTTCATTTTAATTTTTGTTATTTATGATGTCCTTTTTATTAAAAAATAAGTTTTTATTTTCTTTTGAAAACTCTAATATTTTATACATGGTCTTTTAAATTTTCATCATCTAAATAGTTTTATCATAATAGATTTTTAAATTATCCGCATATTATGCGGGTTAATAAGCTAATTATATATATTCGATATATGAGGTATACTATTCCGAGATTGTGAGTATGGTTGAACTATCTCATAGTTCTTAGACATCGACGTAACTTAATATTACAAAACTTTTATTAATAAGCCCGGGTTGAACCCGGGTTAATTAGCTAGTTTTTTCCATAACAATTTATTATTGCCAAGTAATTCGTTTGATATATGGTATGTTATCTTTGTTACATTGTTTGAAAAGTGGATCACTCCCCAGGACTAGGACTTGAATAGTATGGAGTTCCGACAACATAATAAGTGATGTTTTTATTAAGAGAATAATCTACCAATATACTAAAACAGAATTGTGACATCTTTTGATAGACATGTGGCGTTTTATTGAAGCGACACATGTCTTTTTATATTTATATAAAATCATACTTTTTATATATCATATATATAAAGGGTAAAGTGAATATAAGGTTGTCCGGCACCTAAGCTTAGGTGTGGAACCCCTCACATACTAATTTTTTAATATTTCTTGTTTAATGAATAAATGTTTGGGCCCCATGAATTTTATGGGTTAAAAAATTAATATGTGAGTGTTCCACACCTAAGCTTAAGTACCTAACAGCCTTATATAACCATCCCCATTATATATATATAAAATGCTTTAATTAATTAATAATGACAATGACAAAAATTTCGTATCCAAGCATTTTGTAACATATGCTTGACCACTAACAAAATGTATGCACTTAGCTTGACTAAATTGATCGAATGATCGTCTTGGCTTGACAACCCAATAACAATTTTCCTTCGGTCAAAACTTGTGTTTTTAAAATTAGTCGTCACATCCAGTGTTCCTTATGCTATTGGCATTGGCTCAACCCTTTCAACTGTTTTACCTTCTTTTTGAGTTTGAGCATTAGTAAATGCATGCTGTATATGTTAATCATTAATTTTAATTGCCAACCAATTCATTGGCAGATCTTTTGTAGGTACACAATGGTGTTACTGACTACATATATTGCCTCATATTTTGGTTGCCAAGAGTTGAACGGAAGACATGATAACATTTTACTTCCCCTGCTCAATAATGTGTGGATTTTTTAGACATTCAATTATTAACCGTCTAATACATTAATCTTTTTGTTTAGATTTTATGTGAATTGTCTACTAAAATTTTCATACATAATAATAATGACTTCTGTTCTACAAAAAGTCAATTTACATTGAAAGACTTTTGTTTCTTTTGCAATTAGCTTTCGTATTACTCTCTATAAAGTGGGCTTGCTTTGAGTCATTCAAACTGCAGCCTGCAGGAGTGCAGGTCCATTTGGTAGAACAGACACCTATTCTTACGTTGGCTACTTCATTCGCTAAATTTTAAGAGTTAAATACCAGCGATAAATCAGATTAAATTTGGACACACTAAAAAACTCTAGGTGTTGAGGTCCAAAACCCGACGACAGTGGGCAGTTCCTTTTCCTAGAAACTCGAGGCCTATAATTGAACGTATTCTTAGACACTTGGCCAAAAGCCCAAAATACAAGCATAAGCAGTTTAGATAAGGAAATTAAACAATCCTGGACAACAATAGCAATGACTATACCACCCTTTTCATCTTCACTCTCAAATTGCTAAACATCATTCTCAGGACATCATATTGTATTGGTGATTATGCAGTACAAATATATCACCATCATGGAGCCCATATGTGATCACAAATATATACCTGCCAAAGTATATATATATATATGATACATAGATAGATTAATCCCACAACAAGCTGTTTCCCAGTTGTCACTATTCTTTATATTCCATCAAACCTTAAACAACCACTATCATAATTCATTTGTTTTCAAACCACATCAAACATTACCAATAATGATATGGGCCAAAAGTACTATATGCAATAACTTATTTCTAACAAGAAAGAAATGCACAACCTGTATGATCATCAATGATTGTCAAGTACTATATAGTCTATATGTCTATATGCCACCACCAAAATCAGATTTTCCATGCGTCATTAGGCAAAATAATATCACACATTGACTGAATTGAGACTGAACGGCTGAACCTGCAATTTTTTGGTTAGTGGGTCATCTCGATAAATGTTCGGTTAATGCCCTTTAGTTTAAATTTTAGAAAAAACCCTGGGCTTTTTTGGACAAAAATCGACAGTAAGAAAAACAAGCCTAAGATTTGGCAGACAAGACAAATCAAAACTTTAAGCGTTGTTTCAAAGCGAAAATCAACATAATTTTAACAGGAATAGAGACCCGTCTTTAAAATAAGATGATGAATATGAAAGGGTCCCAAAATAAACACTAAAGACATATACACCTGATGAGTGAGAGGTAGTATGGAACAGAACATCTCATGATTGTACAAAATGTACAAGACATCAACACTTCCTTTCAAACATGTACACATAATGTACAAATGAATTCAAGCCCACCATTTAAAACTCACATAATTATAACTTAAAAAGTACAACACAATTTCATTAACTCAATAATGCATAAAACAAAAAAGGAAAAAACACAAAAACAAAAGGAAGAAAAACACCAAAAAACCTACCTCTCAATTAACTATTTCATCAACTTTTCTGAATCTTTTTTGTGTTCTTTTTTACTTTCAAATATACATATAATTACGTGTTTATAAACTTGTATGCCACAATCGTGTTGATCATCATACCTTAGGTAGCAGTAGTAGCACCATTGTTGGTTGTTGACCCGTGGCTAGAATCAAGAAGGTGTTCTAGTGATCGGGTTTTCTTGGTTCGAACTTTTCCTGCTTCTTTTAGCAATTCGGCTAGCCGCCTTTTCTCATCATCCACGTCTGGGTGTGCAGTCCCTAGCTTTTCTTCCCTCATCACAACGATACGTTCCAAAATTGCTATTGCATCGTCCAATCTGGTTTAAGAAATTTGGAAAGAAAAAAAATATCAAAGAACATGGAATAAAGCGGTGGTTAAGATATTAATTAGCCTAATTAAAGTTGTATCATACCTGCCAACCGCATCATAAGTACCAGCAAGATTACTGTAAACCGCAAGGGTATCAGAATGATAAGATCCACACTCATGTTCCAATACACTTCTTGCTTCTTCAAATAGATCTAAAGCTTCATTTATAGCATACTGCTGCACACAAGTGAGTCCCATTTGGTTAAGTGCAATACCGAAAAAAGCTGATTTCTTTTCACCACTAGCTCGAAGCTTTAAAATAGCACTTTTAAAAGAATTATAAGATTCCGGGTATTTTCCCAACACGTAATACATAACTCCCATTTGGGCTTCAATGCCAGCAATCGTGTTTTGCTGGCCTGGAACATCGTTGTATATCTTTAATGCCTTCTGTAACAACTTCAAAGCAAGATCGAGCTCGTTCATAGACTCGTAAATGGCCGAAACATCCGTGAACCCGCAAGCGATCTCCTCTTGCGGGATCCCGGGAACGGGTTTCTCATAAATGCGAAGAGCATTTTCACAGTATGACTTCGAATCTCTTATTTTACCCGTTTTGTTATACAAATCAGCCAAACGAACATAAACCGAAGCAACAGTTGGATGATTCTCACCTTTCCAGGATTTTAGGGCAGTGAGTGCCTTTTGGTAGGCATGAACCGCTTCATCAAATCTCGATAGAGATAAATAAGTGTCTCCAATGCTCAAATCCACTGAAGAAACCTCGTTTTCATGCCCATTAGCTGCCATGGCCATACTGGCTAAAACCAGATGCTCGAGTGCAGCTTCATGATCACCCTTAGTTTCACAAATAAGGCCCATAAGTTTACGATCGGCTGCTTCTTCTAAAGAGGCGGGTAACCCATTTCTCTATGGATTTCAAGAGCCATTTGACAAAGTTGTTGGGCCTCATCAAATTGCAGTGCTTGAACATGAGCTTCAGCTAGATACCTACAGGTTTCACCAACCCGGGGATCGGTGTCACCTAAAGTCTTTTTTTGCAACTCCAAACCCGATTTATAACATTGTAATGAATTTTCAAGCTGACCCAACATGGAATAAGTATCACCCAATTGCATATAACCAGCAAATTTAGCGAGCGCGTGATCTTGACCCTCTTCAATAACCGGAATGCTAATAGACTTCTCAAGTATCGGAATGGCGTCATTGTACTGACCTAGGTTACTGTAAATGGCTGCTGTAACGTGCAAACACATAACTACGTCTAAACTGGGCTTACCATCAGCAGATTTTTCAAACGATTTTGCTGCTCGAAGAGCTAAATCAAGTGCTTTACGAGAGCTATCACCAGAAGACATCAGGTCACGAGCTTGTTTAAGCAAATATGGACCAAGATCTGAGTTCTTATCACTAAGAGCTGGTTTTTTGGTACTTTTTTGATAAACTTTCGTCTTGGAACTTGATCCGGAATTCACTTCTGATCCCAACTCAGAAGCTTTTTTAGATTTCTTTGACGAAAGAGATTTCGAGCTTTCTTCTTTTTCTTCCTTAGAAGCCTCTCCATCCTGTTGTATAATTTCCACTTCTTTCATCTCCCCTCCAACTAAATGCCTCAACTCTGAATCAATTCTAGACTCTTCACCATCTGACCCGTAGCTAAGCCGAGATGGTGAGTGATCAGAACTCTGCATCTCACACACATTATTGTAAAGCTGTTCGATAGAAGGCTCGACCACAACAGTCTCACTATTCTCCGTACCCACATTATCAGGAGACTTGCTCAAATCTAAATTATTATTCGTTTTTGGCAAGTTTCCATTCTCAGGCATTATTTCATCAGCCATCCTATCTTCCTGAATTTCATCCAGGACTAACCCAGGCATCTCACACTAATAAACCCTGTCAAATCATACCCAAATACCAAAATACGAAAATAAATATCCAAATTTGTTCTAATACTAAAGATCTAACAATCAAGTTTATAAAGTAATCGGTCCTAAACTATTCACTAACTATGCAAAAAAGAGGCAATCAAGAATCAACCTAAAGGGCAAATAACTAAATAAAGTTAGCATGAACAATAATAGCATAAATTTTGATTCCTAAAAAGTTATGGATAACAGATCATAAAGAAAAGCATCTTCTTATGTTTCTATAATCTAAGTACAAATAAAAAGTTGAAAAGTGGAGACACTAGACCAAGTAAAGTTTTAATCTTTCCAAAAGTAAATTACAGCTCATTTAACAAGAAAAAAAGCTTCAACTTCTTATATTAAAGCATACTGTTACATAGACCATATAATACAGATCTTATTGATCAATAGACATTCAAACTAATCAAGAAACAAAATACCCAGATGAAATAAGTTAAAAAGATTGACACTTTAATGCTAGTTGACTAATTTAGTAAACTATTTTCCAATAAAATGATCAAGAAACATTAGAATTTATAAAAAGATTGAAACTATATTCATAGTTGACCAATTTTAGCTTATTACTTTCAAGAAACTGATCAACAAACATTAAAAGTTGAGAAAAGACCATACCTTAGTGAGAACCCATGAAGAAAATAGTGAAGATCTTTTTTTAGATTTTATGCAGAAAATGATGAAGAATCTGGCTTTGTTGATAAAGTAAGTTGTATTTTTGTCAAGTTGAGCTGATGAGACAAGGGAAAACGACAGGGCAGAAAGGGTAATATAAGGAAAGTTTAGGGGTATATATGAAAATATCGAAGAGGAAAAAGGATGATTTCTGGAGGTTTTTTGGAACCAGAAATGGGTTCTGGCAACTGCAGAGTTGTTTTTCTGTTTATTTGTTTGTACTAGCTAAATATAGGGAAATATGTGGTAGGTAATGACAGATTTGCCCTTTGGGGTAGTGGGCTCAAGTTGCTATTATGTTGGGTAAAATGTTTGAAAAAGAATTAGACACAAGGTCATGGTCAATTGTAAAGATTACTTTGGAATTGCTCAAACACTTTTGGACATGCTTGTTCAAGACCAGAATTGGAATCCTAAGCAATCACAATAATTTTAGGTCGCGTTTGGTTCACATAATTTGATGGAATCTGATGGAATTAGAATTGAATTTCATTCCTTAGTGCGTTTGGTTGTTCAAAGAAGGAGGAATCTCATTCCGTAGGAATGTAAACATTCTATCATTTGATGGAATCTCCATTCCTTGGGGATGATGGAAGGAATTTCATTCCTTCCTGTAAGTCCCAACTCAATAGATGGTACTACCTGAAAACACCTCTATGTCGATGGTGAGGTTACTTTGCAATATACACACTGATCTGGAGACGACCAGTTGCAGTATGTATATACCAGGTTAATGGTTAGATTACTTATTAAGGTGACAAAGTGTAATAAGTAAAGACAATGCAGTAAATAAATACTTGTAAAGTAAATCTGGTGAGATCGATATGTAATTTTTCAAGTGTAATTTATTTATTATCGTTAAATAAATTACAAGGTTGTTGCGGAACCAAGATAATACAAATATGTAAATATCCTAACAACCTATGAAGTACAATGATCTAATACTTGGAAATTCTCTTCAACAATCGAAACACTTAAAGTTGTGAAATGTTTCTTTTTGCGATTGAGAGAATATTGCACAAGTTCACCAAGAAATGCAAATGTCTGAATATGCAAAGTTGTTTCTTGGTTGTGCAAAGACCTCTATTTATAGATAAAGTTGTCATTGGGATTCCAACTTTATCGTACAAATATGGTTGAGAGCATTTAAGGAAGCAATACGACTTCCAATTAAATGTTGTATAAAGTATGACATAAAGTCACTTTATTCAACCTGCTTTATGTACTTTTGTACTTTAAACATAGACAATTGTTATTGTCCGGTTAATAGTACATAAAGCATAAAGGTCTTCCTCGTAATCAGTGTAAAGCTTTGTAAAGGCTTTAAACTGATATTCTCCAGTTTCTATCAGAATAGAATGTCAACTGGGCTTCGCTGCCATTGTCATTCTCTATCTTCCATTTGTTGTCTTCGACTTCAATTTGGAATATCTTCACATCTGGTCAGATCTCAACTGTACGTTGCAACTGGACTTCAATATATTTCTGGACAATTTCTTCAGGTCTCCAGATGCAACTGGAGACTGGCCAGTTTATCAGTAAACTGGTCCTAACAAATTCCCCCTAATTGTCCTGAAATATTGCCAAGTCTTTTCTAGTTCTTGTATCTATACAAGTATGAACTGGAAAGACTTGTTTGACTAAATCTATTTAAATTTTCCAAGACATTTTTATAGATCAATAAATGCCTTGGGTTTTTCTTTTAAGTTTGTTAGATTTAATCTGTTATCTATCCTGTTGTTACAATCTGGTAACTTCATTTATACAGGAAAATGAAATTTACATCAGTTACAAGAAAGTAAAATAAAATTACAAGATGATAACTGGAAGGAAAACTTATACAGATGGCCCTTCGCCAGTTTTCCTTCTCTTGGCAGCTGTAGAAATGGGTTGGTTGTCTTCAGGATCAAAGTTCAGTTTTTCTTCAACACATTCCTTGAACTTGATAAGACTTTGAAGCACATGAATCCAACCTCTTTCCAACTTGTTCTTCTGCTGCCTAGCCCCCAACACATTCAACATCTCCACATGCTCAGAATGACCATACCTATGAACATCTGGATCTTCAGTATAGCAGAAAGGTCCATTGGAATACTTAACACCAACATAGAAACATTTTGTTCCTGGCTTGATCGAAATCTTTACATCAATGATCTTGCCAGGGTGATATCTCCGCTGTAGCACTTCACTTAGATATGCCCTTGCCTCAGATTCATTTGCCAGTTTGATCTGGCCAGTGCTCAGTTTCTGCACTGCAGCTCGGATATCTTCAGTTGTGGGCTCATTTGGTTGCACCCAAGTCCTCAAGTCTGCATCTCTTGGCAGTGGCTTTAGCTTTCCTTTGGACTTAGGTGGGTTAAGTACTCTTTTAACAACTTTCTGGACATTCTGAATTCTTCTTTCAATTCCAGATGCCCTCAACTCTCTAGCCTTCTCCACTGACACATTTATTGTTTTGGCATCAAGATTAACTTCATCATCTGGATAGTCTCTTTCCAGTTGAATATCGATCATTTCATTGACCATACCAACTATTCTTGATGGCATTCACAAGAGTAAGATCATCTGCAGAAAGCCCAGTTGCAACCAATTCTCTTTCCTTCACAATTTCCTTCTCCTTTTCTTTTCCAACTTCAGTTGTCAGTTTGTCTAAAGCTGTTGAATGTTCAGACACTTTGGCAGCCAGATTATCGAGACTACCCTTCAACAAATCAACCTGTGAAGTGATTGGGGTCAGGTCAACTAGTGAAGGGGTAATCTTGGTGATCTCAGACATCACCCTTTGAACCAATACTTCTTCCCTCTCTGCCAAGGTATCCTTAATGATCTGACCAACTGCTGCCCAAGCTCAATCACATTAAGAGCAGGTCGATCAACTAATTCCTTGACCTGTCTTTCAATCTCCTTCAGTTCAGTTTCAGATGATCTGATAGTTGTGCCAAGTAAACTGGAGATTGATGAGGTGACTTTTGTTTGAGTTAGGTCAAAGGCTTCCTTTAGAGAAGTGGCCAGATTGTTGCAGCCAGTGACCAGCTCATTGAGCTTGTAAAATACCAAGTCTTCATTTTGTGCAAACATATTAATCCCCGGGTCCACCACTTTTTGATTGGTCAGACTGTCTTTGTTGTACCTGGAGATTGACTTGGCATTTTTCTCAATTGTCTTATGAACATCCTCCACCCGTTTGATCAGGTCTTGGATGTCGGTTGAGAAAGAGACAAATTGAGTGTCCAGTGACGGAGGGGGAAGTGTCACTGGACCAGCAGCAGGGACCACTGGAGTAACTGGAGGACGCACTTGAAGGGAAACCTCAACAGGTGACTGACCAGTAGGCAATGGAGTAGAAACAGAAGGGGTTAGAGAAGAAAAGGTAGGAAAAACAAGTGGCTGAATGTACTGAGTATTCTCAAGTACATTAGCCAGCGGCGGTGGTGGCATGTGTCTATTTCTAGGCACAAAGAGTGAAGATATCAGGGATGGTTGTCTAGGTCGTGGTATTCTAGTTAGCATATCTGTTGAGGAAACTGAAAGTGTTTGTTCTGGGGGGGATCAAGAGATGAAGGGAGTTGATCTTGTACAGAAGCATCAACTATCTCTTGATCAGAAGTTGTTCCTTCAGAATCCGAAGACTCTAGCTGGAACTCATCAACATCCATGCCCAGATTCATGAATGATAGAGATGGCTGATCAGGTTGATTAGTCTCCTGATGACCTTCTCAAGTTTCCTGGAAGGTTTCATCAGTTGGCAGTGCAGTTACCGTAGCAACTTCACCTGAGATTAAGGTCACTGGGATTGCCTCAGTTATAACTGCTCTATCCACAGTCATAACATCACTGGCCGTAGAGTTTGGAGCTTCAGTCTCCAGCTGTGACTGGCCGAAGACATCGTCAGCTCGTGCAAGAAAAGAAGTGTCAGAAATTTGGCCAGACTCAAATTGTACAGACACGGACTCTACTCTGGGTTGGGGTAGCCCAGTATTATCTTCACCACTCTCTCCTACAGAAATTTCGAGAGTGGTTGCTTGCGGTTCACCCATTTGACTATCTTCAGCAACCTGTTGGGAGGAAGCTGGAGGGCTGGTTGGGTTTCTACTGTCAGTGGCACGTTCTGACTGATTCCTAAGCCGACGTGATCTGGTTGCCTTTGGAACACCCTGGAGACCTGTTGGGAGGTCTCTAGTGACAGTGGAGGGAACTGACAAGCTGGAGCTGGAAGGGTTAGACAGTTGTTCAGGCCCAACAACCGTCACTAATCCAGCAGACGAACTGGTGGGTCCCTCATTATTTTGAGGCCCGCCCAGTTGCCTTTCTGACTCACCTTGGACTGGTGCATCAGTTTTAGCGAATGCCAGCCGCATTCTTTCAGGAATATCAACCTCCCAGTTGTTGATGCTAGGGAGTCAAGATTCCTTAACATTTCTGGGGCAGTGTACAAAGATAGAGTGTTATGATATTCAACACTCCCCAGAATTTCAAGGAAACAGAGGGATAAATACCTGGAGAAGGGGATGCACAGTCCCCTGGTGCCCTTCAGCTTTTGAACAAGGACCCTGAACAGGATATCAGCAAAATCCACTATGAGTCTGTAGCACGAGCAGTAGGCCATTTCTGCTTGTGTGGAGTTTATCTGGTCTAATCCACCAGAAATCCCACCCATGCTCTCCACCAGATGGATGAAGAAGTACTTCCAAGATGGAGAGAGACCTTTCATGGTCATGGGTCCCTTTGTCTTCAACACCCCATTTTCCAAGCAATCCTTGTGTCCCATATCAAGGAGAACTTGTCTGAAATTTTGGTTGGGGGAGATGACAACTGGAGATTCTCCTTGTCTCCAGTAGTTGAGGTGTAAATCATTCCTCAATGTTTCTGCCGTTATTGTACATGCGACTGTTCCATTTTTAAGAGTGAAGGAGATGGATGAACAGTCGTCGGAGAGTTGTGCAGTGTACCAAAACTCACACAAGTAATCATGATATAACTTGCGTGGGTTAAGGGAGAAAGACTCGCCAATTGGAGAATCACGAAGAAAGTGTTGGATTCATCCAATGAGAGTATCGGCAGTCTGAACCCCTTGCAAACTAGCCATCGGATTATTTGGATTTAATTTGATGAGCGTAGTATTGCCAGGAGCACCAGGTGCCTGTCTGACACCTGGTGGGGGAACATATGGGACAGTGAGGAGATTTATATTTTTAGATCTGGATGATTTAGGTGCCATTGAAAGTGAAATTGAGAATTTTGGAATTAGGGTTCTTGATTTATTGAGCAGAGAGAGAAAAGAAGCAATTTTGATGATGATTGGGAAGTAAATGAAGGAATGTGAAAAGAAAGTAAATGGTAACCGGAGTAAATGTGGGGTATTTATAATGGTAGTAAATCCCACTATAAATATAAAAACATTATTTTAATCCCCAAATTTTCTAAAACAAAAGATATTTTGATTTATTGAAAATTTGAATTTCAAAAATATTTAATACCATCAAGTCAGCATTAAATGCTACGACGGCTGGTATTCCCACGCGCCCAATAACCTTTCACAATCCCCATAAAAAGTGCATCTTTTTACAAAAATGTCTTTCACACGTCATTCGACGGTTGCAAGTGGGAAATACACTTGAGTACCATCACGTGTCACAAATATTGACCAAGTATTTTTCCAACGTTATGAAATCTGGTTGACCACCAGTTTTAAGATAAGACTGAACATGTACACTGGAGGATTAATCCAGTGCCAGGTTCCAACTGGAGAGTTCTCCAGTTGCCATTTTCAAACAAAAAGAATTTTAGTAAGAAAATTATTTTGAGTCTTTCCCCCTAAAATGATGATCCAGAAATCGATTAGTGTCAGGATAGTATCACAAAGGCGTTCGATAGCCTGGCGAGCAAAGATTATCTAGACCTCCTAAACTGGAGAACTTCATCAGTGTCACTGACTCGTTCATAACAAAATTTCCAGTTTTAAGGATTTAACATTCCCAATTCGCTGATGAGATGTTTAAAAGTTTTCTCATCAAGAGGTTTTGTAAAAACATCAGCGAGCTGTTTGTCAGTGGGGATGAAATGAATTTCAATGTCTCCTTTCATAACATGATCACGAATAAAATGATACCTGATGTCAATATGCTTTGTCTTCGAGTGCATCACTGGGTTGTGAGATATAGCAATTGCACTGGTGTTGTCACAAAAGATTGGGGTCTTTGTATACTTCTGACCATAATTTAGTAACTGGTTCTTGATCCAGAGAATCTGGGCACAACAACTGGCCACAGAAATGTACTCTGCCTCAGCAGTGGACATAGAGACTGACGTCTGCTTCTTGCTGGTCCAACTCACCAGTTTTCCTCCAAGGAAATGACAACCTCTAGTTGTTGACTTTCTATCTATCTTACAACCTGCATGATCTGAATCTGAATAACCCATTAGATCTAACTCTGAGCCTTTGGGATACCAAAGACCAAGGCTAGGACACCCTTTCAGGTATCTGAAGATGCGCTTAACAGCATGCAAATGTGATTCTTTTGGGTTAGCCTGAAATTTGGCACATAGACATGTTGCAAACATTATATCTGGGT
>CM067168.1:103466846-103533752 GCA_034093135.1 Erigeron breviscapus
AAAAAAAAAAAAAAAAAAAAAAAAAAAAAAAAAAAAAAAAAAAAAAAAAAAAAAAAAAAAAAAAAAAAAAAAAAAAAAAAAAAAAAAAAAAAAAAAAAAAAAAAAAAAAAAAAAAAAAAAAAAAAAAAAAAAAAAAAAAAAAAAAAAAAAAAAAAAAAAAAAAAAAAAAAAAAAAAAAAAAAAAAAAAAAAAAAAAAAAAAAAAAAAAAAAAAAAAAAAAAAAAAAAAAAAAAAAAAAAAAAAAAAAAAAAAAAAAAAAAAAAAAAAAAAAAAAAAAAAAAAAAAAAAAAAAAAAAAAAAAAAAAAAAAAAAAAAAAAAAAAAAAAAAAAAAAAAAAAAAAAAAAAAAAAAAAAAAAAAAAAAAAAAAAAAAAAAAAAAAAAAAAAAAAAAAAAAAAAAAAAAAAAAAAAAAAAAAAAAAAAAAAAAAAAAAAAAAAAAAAAAAAAAAAAAAAAAAAAAAAAAAAAAAAAAAAAAAAAAAAAAAAAAAAAAAAAAAAAAAAAAAAAAAAAAAAAAGAATAAACAAAAAAAAAAAAAAAACAAAATCTTAAGAAAAACAAATAAACCAAAAAAAAAAGAAAAAAAAAAAAAAAAATGCTAAAAGCTGAAATCAAGTCTTATCAAGAAAAATTGTATAAGATCAATCGTTCATATCAACAAGTCTTTTTAAATAGGCCAAGAAGTTCTGAAACAATATTCACATCAGGGCTGGGTTATAACAATCCAAAATGTTTGCTCAAAGCACAGAAAGAAATCCCATCCTTATACAAGGAATCTTATTTGAGGTGTGGGATGACAGACCAATTTGTGAGACCGACTGATAGTGATTATGAGGCTGATGATTTTCTAGAAAAGGGTGCAAAGGTCTATTTTAACTATGCGTTAATGGATGAGTCATATGACTTCTTTGCTAACTCTACACAGAAGACAATCAAAGACAATCATGAGGCTATAATACCCGAAATTCTAGATGTGAACATACGGTTTGGGTATTGGACCTTATATGGAATCTTGAAAGTTGTTGAAATTGGCGATATTGAAGTATTGACGACCGAATGGTTTTGGTATGATGAATGATTAATCGATTGATATATTTTTACTCTCACGATAAATGTGACAAATGAGAACTTTATAATTTACCATGAATTTCTCAACTATTTTGAAATGAATATGTAACGAGATTTACTTGCAAACCTATGCACTCACCAACTACGTTTTCGTAGTTGACACTTTTTCTTCATGCTTTTTAGGATTTAGCGTAAGCTTTGAGGAATTATATGCATCATGATTGTTTGCATTGCACTTTGGAGTCAAAGATCAAACCTTGTGACGGGCAATGGAATCCGCCCTGATCATTGTAGTATACCATCTCATGTATTTGTTATTTGTTTCGTGGACTCAATATCCAAGTATAGTAGACGTATTGTACTTGGGAATTGGTTCACATGCTCGTGCATTGTAAAATTATTTTTATCAATAAAGCTATGGTGAATGTTATCTATTATCCTTTGTTTTGAATACTCGACTTTCTGTACATCTCAACGTTCCGCCTTAGTTGGGGTGTTACATACCAGATCATCATTGTCAGTTTCATCACAATCATCACTGATTTCAGTGGTCAGGCCTAAGTTCAATAAGCCATTTAACATCTCCTTCATTGAGTGTGGCTGGACACTCTCTGCAGACATTAAAGCAGCACAAGGTTTCTCAGTTATACTAGAAACCTTTGAACTCTAGGCATGATTTAAAGCATCCTGCTCAGCCACCAGTCTCTGTGCATTGTTATCTTCAGTGAATCTGAAGGCTCCATAAAGAGATGAAAGAGTGTGGTTGTGCAGGGTCTTACCTTGTCTTAGGACAAGAATCATATTTTCCCATTTGGAGGGGAAAATATCACAAAACTTCTCAAGAAGAATATCCTTATCCTTCTCTACACCCAGCCCTCTAAGTTGATTAATCACACTGGTGAATCTGGTATAAGTACCAGTCAGGCTCTCATTAGGCAAAGCAAAGAAGGATTCATACTTCTTGTTTAAAGCAACTTTCCTGGTGACAATGGTGTCATCACCTCCTTCAAACTGAAGGACCAACTCATCCCACATAAAGCATAAAAGTCAATTCCTCGTAATCAGTGTAAAGCTTTGTAAGAGCTTTCCACTGACGGTCTCCAGTTTGTAACTGACTAGAATGTCAACTGGGTTTCGCTGCCATTGTCATTCTCTATCTTCCACTTATTGTCTTCGACTCCAACTGGAAGGATTCTTCAACTGGTCAGTTCTCAACTGGAGGAAGTCTTTAGTTGCATTAACTGTACGATGCAACTAGACTTCAATATATTTCTGGACAAATCTTCTTGGTCTCCAGGTGCAACTGGAGACTGGCCAGTTTCACTGAAACTGGTCCTAACAAATTCCCCCTATTTGTCCTGAAATATTAGCAAGTCTTTTTCAGTTCTTGTATCTGTACAAGTGTGAACTGGAGAGACTTGTTCGATTAAATCTATCTAAGTTTTCCAAGGCATTTTTATAGATCAATAAATGCCTTGGGTTTTTCTTTTTAAGTTTGTTAGATCTAATCTATTATCTATCAACCACAAACTGGTAACTTCATTTATACAAGGAAATGAAATTTACACAAGTTACAGAATGTAAATAAAGTTACAAGTAGATAAACTGAAAGAAAAATTTAGCTTGATGGCCCTTCACCAATTTTCCTTTTCTTGGTCACTGAAGAGATAGGTTGTGAGTCTTCAGGATCAATGTTCAACTTCAGCTCCAGATTCTCTTTGTGTTGAATCTGCCCTTCAAGAAGTTGACCCATGCTTTCTCAAACCTATTCCTTTGTGCCTTGGCCTCCAAAAGGTTTACCATCTCAACCCATTCCGAGAACCCATATTGCATTGCACCAGGATTGTCAGTTTTAACCAGTGGCCCTCTGGTATAACTGACCTTAACTTGAAAGTACTTGGTGCCTGGCTTAATTGTTACATTAACACCATTGATAGTCCCACTATGTCTTCTGGTTGCCATGATCTGGGAGTAATAGCTTCTTGCTTCAGATTCATTTGATATTTTAATACTCCCAGCTCCAGCAGCCAGTACAGCAGACTTGATGTCATCATTCGATACGTCGCCAGTTGGTTCTATGAATGTACTAAGGTCAGCATCTCTGGTCAGTGGTTTTCTTGGTTGAGGGTTCCTTCTTGGTGGATTCAATACCCTTTTTACAACCTTCTTAACATTTTCAATTCTTTTCATGATCCCACTGGCCCGATTCTCTTTTGTCTTATCCACTGATATATTCAAACTTCTGGCATCAAATTCAGCTTCTTCATCAGGATAGTGCCTGTCCAGTTCAATGTCAAGCATTTCTTTCAACATGCCCACTATCCTGTCATCATTTTTTACTCTGGCATACTCCTCCTTAGTGATTCCCAAAAGATGAGCATCACTAATATCAAGCAATTTAATATGTGCAAGATGTGCTCTGGCTTCAACTTGGTTTCTTTGTTTCATCTTCTTTCTTTCTTTAATTTCATTGCCAAGTCTAGCCAATCTTTTGCTATCACTTTCTGAAACTGGAGGAAGCCTATCCAGATTGCCAGTTTCCAACATAGGTACATCAGTGGCCGGCTGGGTAGATACATCAGATGCTAAACCTTTGCCTTTGTCAACAACAACAACATTCCCCCTATCACTTACATCACCAGTTTCATCAATACTTTGCTCACCAGCTTCAGTACTGGCAGCCACAATCATTTCACTACCTGTTTGAGTTCCAGATGGATTACTTTCAGTTTGAATTTGTGCAAGAACTGCACTTCTTTCCCCCTTGGCAGCATCTAGACCTGCCCTAATAATTTCCCATTCAGAATGGTGAGCTGGCAACCGGTCAAGAGGCTGCCACGATTGCATGTTCTTGCATTCTTTGAATATGGTGCACATCATCCTGAAAGATCTCCATAGGTGGTTGGTTTCTTTTGACTGGGTCAGAACATTTGCTGCAACTTGTTCCTGACCAGTTTTTAGTTCATTCAAAATCTTGGAATCTTCATCCAGACCAGAAACCACCTTATCCTTGACTTCTTCATCCTTTTTCTTCAAACTTTCTACTTCAGTTGTCAGTTTATCCAGAGACTGAGCATGAAGTGATACCTGGGTGTTCAAGTTATCAATGCTACCCCTCAACTGGTTGATCTCAGTAGTGAGTGGGGCCAGATCAACCTGAGGAGTGGCCAGCTTGGTGATCTCAGATATCACCTTTTCTATCAATTGTTGTTCTCTAGCACCCAGCGTATCATCTATTTTCTGACCAACTGAAGTCATTAACTGCTGCCCAAGTTCAGTCACATTCAACCCAGGTTTGTCAACCAATTCTTTTACCTGTTTTTCAATCTCCCTTAAATCCACTTCAGATGTTCTAACAGTGTTGCCCAGCAAGTTGGAGATTGAGGTTGTGACCTTGGACTGAGTGGGGTCAAAGGCTTCTTTTAAAGATGTTGCCAGATTGTTGCAGCCAGTGACCAGCTCATTCAGCTTCTTCAACACCAAGTCTTCATTTGATGAAAACTTGTTAATCCCCAGATCAACCACCTTAATATTGGTCAAGTGATCCTTGTGGTATCTGGAGAAAGACTTGGTGTTTTTTTCAAGTGTCTTTTGAATATCCTCCACCCTGGTGAGAAGGTTTTGGATATCGGCTTGAACAGAGACAACTTGACTGTCCAGTGACGGAGGAGAAGGTGTCACTGGACCAGCAGCAGTTTCTACTGGAGCAACTGGAGGAGGCAAATTTAGAGAAGTCTCCCTAGTTGACATCGCAGGAGTTGTTGAAGTAATAATAGGAATGGTGGAAGAAGAAAGGACTGGAAGTTCAAATTGTTGGACATGCTGAGAATGCTCAGGTGTGTCCAACGGCGGCGGTGGTGGGGGCATTTCTCAAAGGAGTGAGAATTGCCCAGATGGTGATGGTGCCATACGTCTGTTTCCAGACATATAGTTATAAGTGGAAAAGGAATATTTGTAGGCTCATTTTCTTGAGTTTGTGAAAGTGAAATTGAAGTATCTGGAGGCGAGACTTGAGATGAAGGGTTTTGATCTTGTACAGCAGAATCAAAAATCTCTAAGTCTGATTCAGTACCTTCAGAATCCGAAGACTCTATAAGGATTTCCTCGTCATTAACATTCATGTCCAGATCCATGAATGTAACTGAGGGCTGACCAGATGGGTCAGTCTCCAGATGACCTTCCCCAGTTTCCTGGTTGGGTGCATCTGTTGGAGGATCAGATACCGAGGTATCTTCACCAGGGATAGAGGTTAGTGGGGTTGCCTTAGTTATAGTTGCTCTATCCACAACCATAACAATTCCAGTAGACGAACTGGTGGGTCCCTCATTATTTTGAGGCCCGCCCAGTTGTCCTTCCGACTCACCTTGGATTGGTGCATCGGTTTTTACGAATGCCAGCCGCATTCGATCTGGAATCTCGACCTCTCCAGCTTCAGATACTAGAGAGTCTAGATTCCTCAACAAATCTAGGACAGTGTAAGGTGAATCTGTGCTTGAATAAGCTTCACTGCCCATAATTTGTAGAAAACAAAGAGAGAGAAACCTGGAGAAGGGGATACATAGTCCCCTGGTGCCCTTCAGTTTTTGAACCAGGCTTCTGTAAAGGATATCAGCAAAATCCACTCTCAATCCATTCCACAAGCAGTATGTCATTTCTGCTTGTGCGGAGTTAATCTGGTCAAGTCCACCAGAACTCCCACCCATACTTTCCACAAGGTGGATGAAAAAATACCTCCATGAGGGTGTAAGACCCTTCATGGTCATCGCACCTTTAGTTTTCAACACCCCTTTCTCCAGGCACTCCTTATGTCCCATTTCAAGGAGGACCTGACGAAAATTAATGTTTGGGGGGATGACAACTGGAGATTCACCCTCTCTCCAGTAGTTGAGGTGTAAAGCATCCCTCAACACATCTGCTGATAGGGTATACTGGACTGTTCCACCTTTTAATGTGAAAGTGATGGAAGAACAATCAGAAGAAAGAGTAGCAGTGTACCAAAACTCACACAAGTAGTCGTGAACATCTTGCGTGGGTTTAGAGAGAATGAGGGTCCAATTGGAGAATCCTTCAAAAATCTTTGGATTCTTCCAATAAGGGTATTGGACCCTTGGGTTCCTTGTAAACTTGCCATCGGATTATTTGGATTTAATTTGATGAGCGAAGTGTTACCAGGAGCACCAGGTGCCTGTTTGACATCTGGTGAAGGAGCATATGGGACAGATAAGAGATTTACATCTCTTGAACGGGAAGATTTAGGTGCCATTGGAAAATGAAACTGAAATTTTGGAATTAGGGTTCTTGATTTATGAAGCAGAGAGAGAAATGAAGCAATTTTTAGATGATTGGGAAGTAAATGAAAAGAATGTAAAGGGAAGTAAATGTGATCGGAGTAAATAAGGGTATTTATAAGGAATTCAAGATCCCAATGAAATACCAAAAATTATATTTTATTAACAAAATCAATTTTGTAGATATTTTAACAAAATAAGTTTGAATTTTGAAATAAAAACATAATTTACCGTGTCAGCATTAAATGCTACGACGGCTTAACTTACCCACGCGCCCACTAATTTAATTTTCCCAATAAAAACAGTTGTCAAATACCAAAATGACTTTAAACACGTCGGATGACGATATCAAGTGGTTTAAAGCACTCGAGTGCCATCACGTGTCACAAATATTGACCAAGTAACTCTAACGTTATAAAAAATTAAGACAAGACTGAATCTGGTCACTGGAGGATTAGTCCAGTGCCAGTTTCCAACAAAACGAATTTTAGTCAGAAAATTATTTTGAGTCTTTCCCCTTAAAATGATGATCCATAAATCGATTAGTGCCAGGATAGTATCACAAAGGCGTTCGATAGCCTGGCGAGCAAAGATTATATGGACCTCCTCAACTGGAGAACTTCATCAGTGTCACTGACGCGTTCATGACAAAAATCTCCAGTTTTAAGGATTTAACATTCCCAGTTCGCTGATGAGATGTTTAAAGGTTTTCTCATCAAGAGGTTTTGTAAAAACATCAGCGAGCTGTTTGTCAGTGGGGATGAAATGAATTTCAATGTCTCCTTTCATAACATGATCATGAATAAAATGATACCTGATGTCAATATGCTTTGTCTTGGAGTGCATCACTGGGTTGTGAGATATAGCAATTGCACTGGTGTTGTCACAAAAGATTGGGGTCCTTGTATACTTTTGACCATAATCTAGTAACTGGTTCTTGATCCAGAGAATCTGGGCACAGCAACTGGCCGCAGAAATGTACTCTGCCTCAGCAGTGGACATAGAGACTGACGTCTGCTTCTTACTGGTCAACTCACCAGTTTTCCTCCAAGGAAATGACAACCACCAGTTGTTGATTTTCTATCTATCTTACAACCTGCATGATCTGAATCTGAATAACCCATTAGATCTAACCCTGAGCCTTTGGGGTACCAAAGACCAAGATTAGGACACCCTTTCAGGTATCTAAAGATACGCTTAACAGCGTGCAAATGTGATTCTTTGGGGTTAGCCTGAAACCTGGAACATAGACATGTTGCGAATATTATATCTGGTCGACTGGCAGTTAAATACATCAGTGAACCAACCATTCCACGATATTCAGTGATGTTCACTGGTTTGCCAGTTGGGTCAGAGTCCAAATTTAATGGTGCTGCAATAGGTGTGTTTTTCGATGGGATAGAATCATATTTGTATTTTCTTAACAAATCTCTGACATATTTTCCTTGGTTTATGAAAATTCCATTTTCAGTTTGCTTAATCTGAAGACCTAAGAAAAATGTTAATTCTCCCATTAAACTCATCTCAATACTCAGATGACATGATTTAAGAAAACTTTTTACACATTGCATCATCAGTTGAACCAAATATAATGTCATCAACATAAATTTGTACCAATAAGATATTACCTTTTTCTTTCAAGATAAATAAGGTATTATCTATTGCACCTCTTTGAAAGCCATTTTTAAGAAGATGTTTAGTTAAAGTATCATACCAGGCTTTTGGGGCTTGTCTAAGACCATACAAAGCTTTGTTCAGTCTATAGACCCAGTGAGGATGCTTCTCATTGATGAAGCCTGGAGTCTGCTTAACATACACAACTTCTTCCAATGTTCCATTAAGGAACGCACTTTTGACATCCATCTGGAAGACCTTAAACTGCAGATGGGCTGCATAAGCCAGAAATATTCTGATGGCTTCAAGTCTTGCAACTGGAGCAAAAGTTTCATCAAAGCCAACGCCTTTTGCTTGACAATAACCCTGGGCAACTAATCTGGCCTTGTTTCTTACAACATGGCCATCTTCATCCATCTTGTTTCGGTAGACCCATCTTATACCAATGGGTTCTTTCTTTAACCCTGGTGGACAAGGAACAAGCTCCCACACATTATTCCTTTCAAACTAGACGAGCTCTTCTTGCATAGCTTCCACCCAGCTTGGGTCTGCCATAGACTCGTCAATCTTCTTCGGTTCAATTAGAGATAAGAAGGTGACGTTTAAGCATTGCTCACTGGTGGCTCTTCTAGTCTGAACCCTACTATTTGGATCTCCCACAATTTGTTCAATTGGATGTGCTCTAGTCCATCTAGTGTATTGACTAGGCTGGTGAATTACAATAGCAGTGCAAGTTACCTAGCGATCTTCTTCAGTTGCAGCAGCTTCTGGAGGAGGATTTGTCCAAACTACTTCTACGTCCTCATCAGAGTCAATGAGGTCACGATTTGCATCATGAAATTCTTCATTAAAAGGCATTTCTTGAAGAACTGGAGAAGTTGGAGTTTGATTTGGTGCTGATATTGGAGTGGCACGTACATCAGATCCAATCACCAATTCCTGTGGTAAATTGAAATTGATGGAGGGATAGAATGATGTGTCACTGGTGGTGCTTTTCTTCTTAACTGGTTCCAATTTGTTGCAACTGGAAACATCTTTTGGTGAAACAACTGACTGATGAACTTGGTCAGTTTCGCCAAAATTTATTGGAATGACTGGAGTAATATCAAGGCTTGGTCTCTTGTTGATTACTTCAGTTGATTCGTCGAATGTGACATGAATTGTCTCATGAACATTTTGGAGTCTATAATTATAAACTCTAAAGGCCTTTTGAATATCTGAATAGCCTAAAAATACACCTTCATCAGCTTTTGCATCAAACTTTCCAAGCTGACTGGAATCTTTTAAAATATAAACTGGACAACCAAATACATGAAAATATCCAATATTTGGTTTACGATTCCTAAGTACTTCATAGGCAGTCTTCTTATGTCTCTTGATGTAGACTGACCGGTTTTGGGTGTGACAAGCAGTTGCAACTGCTTCAGCCCAGAAACTGGTGGGAATACCTGATTCAGATAGCATACTTCTGGCTGCTTCTATCAGTGTGCGATTCTTTCTTTCCATAACTCCATTCTGCTCTGGAGAGTGTGCTGATGAGAAGTTTTGAGAGATGCCAGTGTCATTGCAAAATGTTTCAAGTACCTTATTTTGAAATTCAGTACCATTATCACTTCGCAACTGACAGACTTTTCGAGTATACTTGAGTTCAATTCTTTTGATGAGAGAGATGATTTCAGCAGGTGCATCACTTTGGGATCTAAGGAATACCACCCAACAGTATCTGGTGAATTCATCGACCACAACTAGAGTGTACTTCTTTCCAGCTCTAGTTTGAACATTCACTGGACCAAAAAGATCCATATGTAGCATGTGAAGAGGTTCAGTGATGCTAAAGTTTTGCCTAGTTTTGAAACTGACCCTTTTCTGCTTGCCCATCTCATACCCTGGACATGGCTTTTCTTTATAAAAGAAATCTGTGGTATCCCATCAACCAGTTGTTTGCGAGACAACTTGTTAATATTTTTGAAATTAAGATGGGATAATCTTTTATGCCACAGCCAGTTGGTGTCTTCATCAGCCTTGGTATAGAAGCACTGCTCTTTTGGTGCTGGTTCCATATCCATGATGTACACATTACCTTTTCTTGGTGCAACCATCACCACTTTCCAATCCTTGTTAAATATGGTGCCTTGAGCAATATCGAACAAAACTCTGTAGCCATCATCACAAAGTTGGCTGACACTGATCAGGTTGTATTTCAAACCATTCACAAATGCAACTCTTTGAATTCGACCTGTCCGTTATTGAGCACACCATATCCTTCAGTCTTTCCACTTTGATCATTACCAAACGTCATTGCCGGTCCATCTTGGACAGTGAACTCTTCAAGCAGGGGCTTACATCCGGTCATAGTCCGGCCAGCAGCGCTGTCCAAATACCAGATATTCTTCTTTCGATCGCCCTGCACACCCACAAAAATTATCAGTTATTTTTGTGAACCCATCTTTTCTTGATGGGTTCACTGGACTTCTCTACAGAAGTCACAGTTGATTGTTGTGGTAGTAAATTGAAGACTACATCTGGATCTTTTTCACCAGATCCAGGTGTAGGGGTAAAAACGATTGGTACTTGATACTTGCTCCCCTTTTTCTTATCAGATTTAGTTCCAGATGGAACATTCTTTTGTTTTGGTTTTGAAGGGGGTTTAATATTTTGTTTTAAAACTGGAGGTGATGAACCTCCTTCCAGATTTTTAATCCTGGCAGTACAACTCTGAACCTGTCGAGACAAAAGTTGGAGTTGACTTTCCAGTTTAAACAAAATATCTTTTTCATCAGGCTGCTGAACCTTGGATCTTGGTTCAGCTGGAGTTTTAGTCTTTTGGGTCTTGGGCTCCTTAGACTTCTGAGGTAAGGGCTTGTTACCAGTGGCCTTTTTAACTGGAGCACTAGCCTGTTTGGCTCCAGGTTTAACCTCAATGGGGGTGGTCTCAATGGGTTCAGTTTCAACAGCTTCAGGTTGATCATAAGAAGTTTCAACCCTGAGAGCTGGAGGCAATGCATGAAGATCTGGTATGAGAGCTGCCATTTCCAGATTTCCATGCATTTTTCTGGGCATCAATTGTTCTAGAAAATGCATCATAGTTCTTTCCAGATGCTTTTACCCATGACTTGATAATCATTTGTTCTTTTTCAAGATCAGAAATTAATTTTTGATTATCAAATTCCAAAGCCTCAATTTTTAAAATTGACTCCTTGAGAGCCAACTGGACACTTTGTAAATCATTAAGTTGTGGCTTAACATTGTTTAGTTCAATTAAGATAGTGTCCAGATATCTTTCACTATCTGCTCTAACAGTTTCCACAAAAGCCAAATCACCACTTAATGATTCAGCAAGGTCCAGTTTCAGTTCTGGATCCACCTGATTGTCATAATCACATACCTTCTTCAAAATGATGTCCACCCATCTTCCAGTGATGACATCTTCTTTTGCCACATGCTGCTGTTGATCTTCCAAGGCCATGAAACACATGTCCCTTTCCTCTTCTTCATCAGCTGATGAGTCATCAGAGTACTCCCATTTTCCCTCAGTTTGTGCCATCAAGCACTGATCCTTTTCTTTTTCATCAGGCTGCTGAACCTTGGACTTGGTTCAGCTGGAGTTTTAGTCTTTTGGGTCTTGGGCTCCTTAGACTTCTGAGGTAAGGGCTTGTTACCAGTGGCCTTTTTAACTGGAGCACTAGCCTGTTTGGCTCCAGGTTTAACCTCAATGGGGGTGGTCTCAATGGGTTCAGTTTCAACAGCTTCAGGTTGATCATAAGAAGTTTCAACCCTGAGATCTGGAGGCAATGCATGAAGATCTGGTATGAGAGCTGCCATTTCCAGATTTCCATGCATTTTTCTGGGCATCAATTGTTCTAGAAAATGCATCATAGTTCTTTCCAGATGCTTTTACCCATGACTTGATAATCATTTGTTCTTTTTCAAGATCAGAAATTAATTTTTGATTATCAAATTCCAAAGCCTCAATTTTTAAAATTGACTCCTTGAGAGCCAACTGGACACTTTGTAAATCATTAAGTTGTGGCTTAACATTGTTTAGTTCAATTAAGATAGTGTCCAGATATCTTTCACTATCTGCTCTAACAGTTTCCACAAAAGCCAAATCACCACTTAATGATTCAGCAAGGTCCAGTTTCAGTTCTGGATCCACCTGATTGTCATAATCACATACCTTCTTCAAAATGATGTCCACCCATCTTCCAGTGATGACATCTTCTTTTGCCACATGCTGCTGTTGATCTTCCAAGGCCATGAAACACATGTCCCTTTCCTCTTCTTCATCAGCTGATGAGTCATCAGAGTACTCCCATTTTCCCTCAGTTTGTGCCATCAAGCACTGATCCTTTTCTTTTTCCATGGACAGGAGGGCAATCTGAGCCTTAAGCTTCTTATATTTAGCTTTGTAGCTATCATCAGGCCGATTGAAATTAGGGATAGAGGGACCAGTTTGGTTGTTCATCTGACTAGATCTGCATTCCTTCATAAAATGACCTTTCTTACCGCATTTATAGTAGGTAAGATTGGTTTTATCCAGAGAGCTGGAGCTGGAAGCATTGTTTGGGCCATTAAATCTTTTAGATTTATGCTTAAACCTATTAAAGGTTTTAGCGATCATGGCTACCAAATCATCATCGTCAGTTTCATCACAACCGTCACTGATTTCAGTGGTCAGGCCAGAGTTCAAGAAACTGTTTAACATCTCCTTCATTGAGTGTGCCTGGACACTCTCTACAGACATTAAAGCAGTACAAGGTCGCTCAGTTACACTAGCAACCTTGGGACTCTGGGCATGGTTCATGGCATCCTGCTCAGCCACCAGTCTTGCAGCATTATTTTCTTCAGTGAATCTGAAGGCTCCATAGAGCGATGCAAGAGTATGGCTGTGCAGGGTTTTACTTTGTCTTAAGACAAGAACCATATTTTCCCATTTGGAAGGAAGAATATCACAAAACTTCTCAAGAAGAATATCATTATCCTTCTCTACACCCAAGCCTCTCAACTGATTAATGAGGCTAGAAAACCTGGTGTAAGTACCAGTTAGACTTTCATTGGGCAAAGCAAAGAAGGATTCATACTTCTTGTTCAAGGCAACCTTTCTGGTGACAATAGTGTCATCACCTCCTTCAAACTGAATAACTAATTCATCCCACATTGACTTGGCACTAGGGAACAACACAAGTGTTGGAATTAGATCTTCAGGAACAGCTCCAAGGATCATGTTCTTGAGTCTGGTGTCCAGATCTACAAGTCTACGATCCTCATCAGACCAGTGGTCTTCGAGCTTTTGTCTTGAACCTCTTCTTCCAGTTGGATCTAGAAGAGGACTTACCCCAAGAGACATGGGTATATATGGTCCATCCTTAAGGATTTTCAACATATACCTCTCTATCCCACCAAAATGCAAAAGCATTCTGGCCTTCCATGTACCAAAGGTCTCACTGTTTCCATCAAATTTTGGAACAGGAGTGTTAGAATAATGTACATGGACATGGTTTGGGGCAGTAGGAGGAGAAGGGTTTGTATTAACATTTTGAAAAGGTGGTGTATTAGTATTCAAAGGGTTTTCACCTTGACCAGAACCATCTCCACCTTCAGTAGTAGTCATCTAAGCAGATCTAGGCAAGTTAATTAGCCTTCTGCTCTGATACCACTTGTAAGTCCCAACTCAATAGATGGTACTACCTGAAGACACCTCAATGTCGATGGTGGAGTTACTTTGCAATATAAACGCTGAACTGGAGACGACCAGTTACAGAGAGTATATACCAAGTTCTAGATAGATTACTTATTTAAGTGACAATAAGTAAAGAACAATGCAATAATATAAAATACTTGTAAAGTAAATTGGTGAGACAATATGTAATTTTCAAGTGTAATTTATTTATTAACTTTAAATAAATTACAAGGTTGTTGCGGAACCAAGATAATACAAGTATGTAAATATCCTAACAACCTATGAACTACAATTGATCTACACTTGGAATTTCTCTGAACAATCGAAACACTTAAAGTTGTGAAATGTTTCTTTTTACGATTGAGAGAATATTGCACAAGTTCACCAAGAATATTGCAGGTATGCAAAGTGTGAAGTGTTCTAACTTATTATTCTTGTTGTGCAATGACTTGTATTTATAGGCAAAGTTAACATTGGGATGTTAACTTTGGCCGTACAAATATGGTTGAGAACATTTAAGGAATAGCATTTAATTCCTTAAAATGCAGTGTAAAGTTGCAGTATAAAGCAACTTTACTCAACCAGCTTTATGTACCTTTTTGTACTTAAATAATAAGATAAATCTTATTATCCGGGTAAAAGCACATAAAGCATAAAAGTCAATTCCTCGTAATCAGTGTAAAGCTTTGTAAGAGCTTTCCACTGACGGTCTCCAGTTTGTAACTGACTAGAATGTCAACTGGCTTCGCTGCCATTGTCATTCTCTATCTTCCACTTGTTGTCTTCGACTCCAACTGGAAGGATTCTTCAACTGGTCAGATCTCAACTGGAGGAAGTCTTCAGTTGCGTTAACTGTACGTTGCAACTGGACTTCAATATATTTCTGGACAATTTCTTCAGGTCTCCAGATGCAACTGGAGACTGGCCAGTTTCACTGAAACTGGTCCTAACACAAAGACCTCTATTTATAGATTAAGTTGTCATTGGGATTCCAACTTTATCGTACAAATATGGTTGAGAGCATTTAAGGAAGCAATACGAATTCCAATTAAATGTTGTATAAAGTATGACATAAAGTCACTTTATTCAACCTGCTTTATGTACTTTTGTACTTTAAACATAGACAATTGTTATTGTCTGGTTAATAGCACATAAAGCATAAAGGTCTTCCTCGTAATCAGTGTAAAGCTTTGTAAACGCTTTAAACTGATATTCTCCAGTTTCTATCTGAATAGAATGTCAACTGGGCTTCGCTGCCATTGTCATTCTCTATCTTCCATTTGTTGTCTTCGACTCCAACTGGAAGGATTCTTCAACTGGTCAGTTCTCAACTGGAGGAAGTCTTCAGTTGCGTTAACTGTACGTTGCAACTGGACTTCAATATATTTCTGGACAATTTCTTAGGTCTCCAGATGCAACTGGAGACTGGCCAGTTTCACTGAAACTGGTCCTAACACAAAGACCTCTATTTATAGATAAAGTTGTCATTGGGATTCCAACTTTATCGTACAAATATGGTTGAGAGCATTTAAGGAAGCAATACGAATTCCAATTAAATGTTGTATAAAGTATGACATAAAGTCACTTTATTCAACCTGCTTTATGTACTTTTGTACTTTAAACATAGACAATTGTTATTGTCTGGTTAATAGCACATAAAGCATAAAGGTCTTCCTCGTAATCAGTGTAAAGCTTTGTAAACGCTTTAAACTGATATTCTCCAGTTTCTATCTGAATAGAATGTCAACTGGGTTTCGCTGCCATTGTCATTCTCTATCTTCCATTTGTTGTCTTCGACTTCAATTGGAATATCTTCACATCTGGTCAGATCTCAACTGGAGGAAGTCTTCAGTTGCGTTAACTGTACGTTGCAACTGGACTTCAATATATTTCTGGACAATTTCTTCAGGTCTCCAGATGCAACTGGAGACTGACCAGTTTATCAGTAAACTGGTCCTAACACTTCCGTCACTTGAATTTTCAAAAAATCAAAAACATTCCGTCATTCCAATTCCTTTGAAAGATTCATTCCTTCCAAAAACATTATGTGAACCAAACGCGCCCTAGTCTTTTTTTTTAATAAGATAATGGGCAGACAAATTAGATTTTTGTGGTTGGTTTGCTGAGATGCTTTCTAGTAATAAGTTATTAGCCAAAGTTGTAAAATATATTATTTTTTTTTACAGTGATGATTTTTGGATATTACATCATTGTTATCTTTAATTTGATCATACTTTATTTTATTTTATTTTGAAAAATGTATACCATGAGACTTGATTCCATAATCTATAGGTTGTGGGTCATCTAACATGCCACACCAATGTAAAATAAATTACTATCGAAATGCATTTAAAAACATTAGCTTTAATCTAATATTGGAAGAAAAAAAAAGGTAAGTGAATGATAATGGGACCACAACTAAAAATAGTTGCTACAATAACACCACACTGAAACAAGTAAAAAACGTATACCCGAAATGATCACGTTAATATTTTTACTAGTTAAACACAATGTTGTACAAAACCATGCCTAGACTTCAGATCGGGGACGACATGGCAGTGTCTTTCAGGCTGAAACAATACAAATACAGTGTGGAACATATTCACCGGAGTATTTGTATGATTACATCATATACATATTGTGTCAAAAAAGAAAAAGAAGAGTTTATATCACACTCACATTGAATATCACTTTTGTATGTTGACTAACCGGTGTCAAATCAAAGATCATCATAATTTTGATCATTAGATTCTAGACTTCCCTTTAAGACGTGAGTCACGTGACAACCTAAGTTGAAAGTTAAGTTCGATTTCATTTTAGAGACCACATATTATTTTCCAGGAAGTATATTGATATTAATTACTCTTTGAATTAGTCCACCTAGTTTATTTAATTTAAGTCAATTAATGCATAGCATTATACTCAACCAAACACAATTAATCTAATACGTCCAAACCAACACCCTTAAAGGCCTTACAATTCTTTCTTGTTTATTCTAAAAGCTTCGTTGGTTTAATAAAAAAGATTTGTAGTTGGCATGATAAGTATCCAATGCTGTTAACATAAACTATCATAATCACCTGTAAATGCGAACATTGATTAGGTAGATCTTAAGGTAAGAAGATTTTTGTAAATACACCTACCTAGGATGCCCATTTGCAGATAATCTTTGAAAATTCATTCTTTTATAGTGCAAAATGCCACCAAATTGAAGAAACCATATATCCAACATGAAAGAACTGTTCATACAAAGGAAAATAGGCGCATGCTACACATGTATGGATTAGGCATCATAAGTGTGTATTTATCTAGATATACATAAACACAAACACGAGATTAAGTTATCCTGATTAGATTCCATCTCATTAAGCAAGGTTAACTTGCTACAAGTACATATGATAATGTGAGACAGTTACAGGATGATATATAGATTGGACATGATGTTAAACCCAAACCAAAGCCATAGAAATCACATGAAATGACCAAAGCCAGACTGAAACCAAGATATGCCCAAAAAAAAAAACAGTCCAATGTTCAGAATTTTTGTTTTTTGTTGTTGTAACAACAGATTCAAGAAAAGGCAAATAAGATATAAAACAATATAAAACACTATTTAGTAGCAACCATATCAATAATTGAAATATTGATTCATTCAACACATAACAAACATGAACAAGCACATATAAGATGATCTCAAAACAGAATATATTTCATATCTAAATCCCTATCCCCACACAAATAATTAAGGTAGGGGGGAGGCGGAAAACCAATAACATCCAATTAAGGTTTAATGTACTTGTAACCAGTTTTACAATCATAATCCATAATTGTTCAGTTTCACCACCTAATAATGAAGGAACTATCAGATCACACACTTGGGCATAATCCATGAATAATTCCCACTATGCTTTCCGAGAACCATTTTTACGAGGACCGAAACATCCACGGTCACATCCAAATAAAACACCATTACCAGGTTCAAACTTTGTCAAGAAATCGGGATCTTCCTCCACACATGCTGAATATCTCTCCAGAATCCTCACTATTTCATCAAATCCAGGACGTTTGTCTGGTTTGCTAGACCAGCATCGCCTAATGAGCTGGCGAAATGCACTTGGACATGAATCGGGTAATGGAGGTCTAGCATTCTGCATAAACAGAACCACATATATGATATGTAACAGCAAGAATCTATATGCAGAAACAATATCTGTGGCAAAGGTTGATAACTGGCAACCCAAACCGGCACACAATTTGCTGCCTATCCATATGCAAAAACAATTATACGAGTAATTAATAGAAAATATACATACCTTTTGACAAACAGCAAATGCAGCTTGTTCTGGAGTCATGTCATCAAATGGTGTTAATGCAGTTAAAAGCTCCCACAAAACAATTGCAAAACTGTAAACATCAATTTTCTTGGTATGTTTCTTTTCTCTGATCATTTCTGGTGCCATCCAACGATAAGTACCAGTAAATCCCTTTGCACTGCCACATTGAGATTCTAAACACGAGATGCCAAAATCGGCTACTTTTACACTCATATCTTCGTCGAGCAGGAGATTTTCAGATTTGAGATCCCTGTGAAGTATACCCTGAGAATGAAGATATTGCATACCCCAAGCAATGTCAAGAGCCAGCTTTAGAACCAGATTGGGAGGCACGGAATATGGCTCCTGTTGATGAAGATATGCCCTCAGTGAACCACCAGCTAAGTACTCAGTGATTATGCAAAAAACAGGTGGCTTTTTACAAGCAGCAACTAACTGCATGAAATGCAAGAAGAAGCGATGTTTATCATCGTTAAAGCACAAACAGTAATCTAAGATGGGCCGTTAGTACATAACTTTTTTAACTTGGTAAGCAAATGTTTCTGACATAGATGAGGACTTTTGACAAAAAAAGGTAAAATTGGCAATTGATGTAATGTAGAGCAAAGTAAATATAGAATCAAACAGATGTGCTCTCATAGAAGCTTGTTAAAATGACCATAAAGCTAACAGGTGAGATGCCTTCACACTTAGATGTATGTAGTCTGTTAAGTAGTAAAACCGAATTTCTGAAGAGCGATAGCAGATAACAAACTGAGTCTAATTCTTGAAGGAAAGATTAATTTAAGGATCAAACCTCACCAACCAACATGTAAATCAGAAAATATATAAATAAAGAGAGTACAATTTAACATATATAGATCTAGATTAGTCGAACATTCATTGACCCACACTGATGGAATGAACTTACAACATGATTTCTTTCAATTATCCTTGCACAACCTAACTTAACGACAGTAATAAACCTATAATCTGTTGAAAGACCCATATCACATTAATGATTATGCTTTTAATTAGCAAAATTTAATTAGTCATTAAGCAAACATAGCTAAAGTGGTCGATAATATAAATCGTGCCAGAAAAGATAAAGTATTTATCTAATTATATCCAACTTTTTTTACCTATGTAGATAATCACTAACAATGCACAAATCAAGGCCTTTTGAAAAAGGCAACAACGACTATGCTTTTTGTTAGCCAAATTCAAATTATAAGTAAGCAAACATAATTAAGGTTTTTGATATCAGGCAACTTAAACATCATTACTATCATCTTTTAACCCGAGGTAAACTTTCATTAGCGGTTCAGGAATCTAGCCAGGCCTGTCTTTGTAAACTATCGGTGAGCAAGGTAAAAGGATTCTTAGACTATCCGGAGCAAGGCGCCATATCTCACTTTTTCCCCCCGGAACGCCCCGGGAACACCCGGAACAGTGCCCCGAGGGGCGTTCTCTGTCAAAAAATAGTTGGGCGTGAGGAAATGGACGGCGTGCTATGTGAAGAAATTGTGGGGCCAAAAGGAATCTTTTACCCTTGCATAAGGAAAGCCCTGGAACGCCTTACTCCACCAATTAATTTAAGGAAAGCCCCTTGATGACTGGACTGCCATGTGTCTCGAGATGCCCCTAGGAGGGGCTTTAAGGGAAGCCTTGCTCCTCATAGTCTTAGATCAAGTTCACCAACACCGCCTTAAAAACAGGGACGGACTTGGGGGTACCTGTGAACCAAATGACATTTCTTTTGTCGCAAAAAATCTGTTTTTTTTAAATGTACCTGGTCTAAATATTTTGTGAACCGGTAATATACGATTCCGAATCCACCACTGCTTAAAAACAAAAACTGCACCAACGTTTATATCAAAGTGTATATTATCATCAAATCATCAATGAGCTGCACAAAAATGGTAATGTGGTCCATTTTTTGAGACTATATGTAGCTGGTACTTTTAAGAACCTTATGTTGCATATTATATATGACATTATGACACATTTAATCCTGCCATCAGAAGAAATTCACATTCTTTCAGAGTAATTGCTTTTGCTTATGAAAACTTAAGATAACATGACACATCCTTAAAAAATCTATCCAATTATACATACAATCATATATAGCCTATTCCATTTATTAGCCATAAAAACTTTGAGAACAACATATAACATATATATCTATAAGCCCAATAGATACATAATCTAACAAAAAAAATGAACTATGAGTATAACTTACAGTGATGATATTGGGATGTTGAAGGCGAAAAAGCAAGACAACTTCAGAGGTAAACTGTTTTTCCAACATTGAAGCCAATTCACTATCTTCCTCAGGCTGACTAACAAGCTTAATGGCAACATCTTGTTGTTTATAAACCCCTCTATAAACCCTGCTATGTCTTCCCGTTGCAAATTTATTACCGATAAATAGTTGTGACATGTCAGCACTCCATTCTAACTCCTGTTCCTCACCATCACCATTTGCTTTAATTTCGCCACCAGACGATACTAAATATTTAGACCATGAAACTGCCCTTTTGTATTCGCCTAATGATAACCTCCTCTCTAACTTGCCATTATTAGAAATTTGCTTGAACCAGTTTAATTTCTTCATATCATAATAATTAAATAATAAAATCTTATTATTATTGTAACTAATTAATTGATCAATTCAATTGTCGTTACACCCCAGTCACATATAGCATAAAATAAAATAACTGGTACCTACCATCTAAAATAGCTAGTACTAAAAGTTATGAGCAAAGAAACTATATTGCTCCCTATAATAATAATAATAATAATAATAATAATATGAATTAAATAAAAAAGTATGTAGTAAAAACTAAAAAGTGACAAGAGGATAGATTAAATAATAGTGTAGTAGTAATGCATAGGAAAATGTGCAATAATAATAATAATTTAATACGGTGAATCTTACACCAAGTCTAAAATATATCCGTCAGAAGTGACTGAAGAAACAAATGTAAAGTCGAAAAATGAAACGGACGTCGGTTTGAAACTACATCGAAAAACGTGAATGTAAGGTACAACAACGTGTACGGTTGGATTTAGAATCTGAAAAGATTTGTGTGTTTTTCCGGTGGCACGTACGGTATATATCGTTGTTTCTCCTTTTATAGAGAATATATATTATTATTTTATATATATTTAAGTATATATGTTTCTCTCACTAGAAAGAGAAAGAAAGCGAAGAAAAGAAGGGGAAGAAGATAGAAATGTTGTTGAAGAGACATAAACATAGTTATAGATACATACACAGTGTGTGTGTATATGTGTGCAGTGAGTGATTGTAACAAATATAACGTGCGAAGATCCACTTCAGAGGAGACAAGAGGGGTATTCCCTTTGATTACGACCTTTAACCCCTATCCTTTTTTTAACTTTCCAATTCTGCCCCTTTCTCACCGTATATACTACACTATTTTTTAAAAATTTTTTTTAGTTAATTACAAAAATCGTCCACTGTCACTTGCAGTTTTTGTCCCTAACTTTCAAAAATTACAGTTTTAGTCCAAAAAAGTTTGCTCCGTCAACAGTTTTGGTCCTGACTACTGACGTCTGTTTATAAGTACATCATGTGCCAACCACATGATGGGTCTTTTCGTCTATTTCAATTTTCAAGGACCAAAAGTGTAATTAACATAAAAAGATACAAAAAACTTAAAAAAATAAAGCAATCTCAGATTTATACATTTACAGATATATACATACACACACCCAACCCCCACATTCATGAACTTCATTCACTTTACCACCATGGTCTTCATCACCCATACCCTCCGATCTATATCTATAACTTCGGCTGAAAGAAAAGTGGCGGCTGTGGGTGGAGGTGGTGGTGGTTGGCAGTTTGTTCCTTATTGTTCCGATTTAAGGCTTCAGATGGTGCTGTTTAGCCGGATCTTGGTGCCTTTGGTGGCGTGGCCGTTTAGGTGGTAACCGATCTATGCAAGAAGTCAACTCAAATTGGGTTACCACTGCTGGAGATTGTGATTGTGTTCGGAGTGGGTCACCATTCCTGAGAATCATTTATATTATCGAATGGATCTATACATTTTAAGATTGTTGGAGATAAAAAAATATGTTATTCTCTATTTTGTGTATTTGGCTCTGAAAGGATGAAAACGAGGTAATTAATATGAATGTTTGTAACAAGATGGATCTTGACTTTTATTATTCTCTTTTCTTTATGGATTTGATGATTCAATACTATCTTCATTATGATTATGTGTGTATATATATAGTTTTAGGTTTGTGAGATTTTTATTTGATTGAGATATGGGTGATGCCGTGATGAAATAGTGAAGGTTATATTGTGATAAATGTTTTGAAATATATAGATCTGTATGTGATTGTGTATATAGGATATGATGGGATTGCATTGATGATGATGATGATGATGATGATGGATGATACGAAAAGGTAAAAGGATGTCGATTGATCAGTAAGATTTGGGATTTATTTTTCTAACACTTTTAGTCCTTATATTAATGAAATGACTAAATTACCCATCATGTGCATGTCACATGATGGGTTTTTAAATGGACGTTAGTAGTCAGGACCAAAAGTGTTGACGGAGCAAAAAAATTTGGACTAAAACTGTAATTTTTGAAAGTTAAGGACGAAAGCTGCAAGTAATGATCCACGACAGGGACGATTTCTGTAATTAGGCATATACTACACTATTAGATACTAGTGTGGTACTCGTGCAATGTTGCGGCGGTGGTAACGGGGCGGCGATGTGGTGCTGGTGTCGACGGCGTCGAGTAGTGCATATAATTAATGTAAACTGGGTGGTGAATGTAATTTAAGAGTTAGGGATAGTAATTGTAATTAGGTAAGAGGATATATTGTTCATTTCTCAAATCCCAAAAGCGTAACTTTTCAACATAGGGTCTATAAATTTTATATAGAGTAACAATATAGATATTAGATTAAATGTCTGTTGCGCAATACGACGACAACAGTATACACTATGTGAGGTTTTATAACGACGTTCATTTTAAACTAAACAATTGTCTAAAAAAATGATATTTTAGTACCCGTACAAGTTATAAAGTTTATTATTTTTTACATAATTGAAAATTAAAAAATTTAAATTATGATAAATTAAATGTTTTTGACAGGAGCGAATCGAATATCATATGGGGGTCTACACTATGTTGTCTTAATCGGGTGCATGCAAGAAAGCTCTCATCTCTAATATCTAGTAGGAGGAGAAACCCCTATTAATTCGTCTGAAGACACGACATTTAATAGAAGTAATGTTAAATTAACTAGTAGTTATATAAGAGTAATATGGTTCTTGTAATAATTTTATAACACATATGTGTAGATAGATATATAATATAATAATATTATAACATATAATTATGTAATTAGCTAATACATCATATATACCAAACTTAATTTGTCATCTATACCTATTTATAAAGAAAACAGGCTTTTTTTATTTTTGAAAATGTTTAATGTTACACATGTAATATTACAAAAATACCTTTTTTTTTAATCACCATTTTCTTCACTATTTTAATTACACCACACTCTCTTAACTTTTAAAATAACTACACTGATCATTATATCAGTCACATTTACTTCAATAGTCTACACTACTCGTCGTCACCACCACATGTCGCCGCCGTCACCCGTTACCACCGCATTAACCCGCCGCATTGCGCGGGCAACATGCTAGTTAAAGTTAATAAGAGTATTTCATAATATAATTTGGGTACTGCAAAATTAAAATAAATAGTAAAAAAATGACTATCAATTTTACAGTTTTACTGACTAATTACACAATCAATATTAGTAAAGGTAAGTCACATTGCAAAGAAACGGGTGTGGATCAAACCCACAGTACTCGTTTTTATATCACATATCTTATATTAGCAGACTATCATCGTAAAAATAGTACTCTGGAATTATGTAACGAACTAAAAAAGTATATATGTAATTCTAAAATACGTTGATTACTTCTAATGGAAAAACTTTTTAATAGCACTAAAATTATAAGATCGTTGAAATAATATTTCATTGTGTTTGAATAATATAAACATTAGATATAAGTTTTGTTGTTTAAATGTTGTTTGATAATTATATGTGAGACTTGTACGGTCATATTTTGTGGGGGGAAAAAAGAAAGGAAAATTACTTAGCAAGTCTTAAGTTTAAAAAAAGTGTCAAACTAGGTTAATCTCGTGTCAAATACGTAGCATGTTAACGACATTCTTTCTAGTTTATAATTTTATCTGTGACAACATATAAATTTAATTTTAATTTATAGGTCAAAATCTGATTACTATGAGATTACTCATGCTTTATGCAATATTACGTTTATTACCATGATTTATAGATTTCAAATTAATAAAATAAAATAATTGTAGTTTGTACCAAGGTTATAATTCAAATATTCAATGCATTTAATGGAATAATAATATAAATATAGGTTAATGGTCATTTTATTAGGTGACATGTCTAATTGAAACACAACTTTCAAAGATTTGATATCAAAAGCCTTTTGAGTTTGTTGATGTCACACCAATTCACTAAATTACCCCTAAGTCATAGTACTCATATTTCAAGGGTACTAATGGAACACGATAAATTACCCCGAAGTCATAGTTCTCATATTTGAGATCGAAGCATTTTTATGGTTTTACTTTGTTATTTGTTTAGTGAATTATTATATAATATAAAGTGTATGTGATCTTATAGCGATATTTAAACAAAATCAACTAAATGGGAGGAAACCAAATTCAGTTTCGGGTTGAAACCAAAATACCAAAATATCATGAGATGAATTTGTAGACCAACATGCAAGATAAACATAAGCGACTTTATACACCGATTTTAGTAAAACAATTCGGGTTCAACCCAAACCGAACACTGAATTATGTAGTTCATTTTTAAAGGATTTGGCTCAATTTGGTTTTCAAGTTCTGCAGTACAAGTTTTTCTTTTTTTGGTTTTCAGGTTAAACAATTTAAACCTCGTGAACACCCTTGACTATAAGACTTGTGCCAATGCTGTTTGGTCTTCGGTTTTGTGAACCTATGGCACACGTTCTTCGGTCAGCTCGTCAGTTTGGTTTGGTACGGGTAATCGACGAGTCGGTGGGGTCATTTGTGGACATATATGCCTATATCTTTTGAAGTGGCTATATATAGGTAATTAATATGGTGAGTTTAAGTGAACTTTTTTCTCTAAGTTTTTGGATGATATAGAATTCTCATTGAAGAGTTTAGATTAGCGATGAAATTTTCTAATATGGACTTAATTAAAACAATGTATGTTAAATCTTTCACATCCACGAGTAATTCATACCATTTTATTGTTACAAATACAATGTATACCGTATACATTTTATCAACTTCACTTACAAAGAGCATTAAATGTTTTAAAATACGAGTAATGAAAAACGATTAGGCATTTTCCAACATATAATAAGTGCAGTCAAACATTTTAGTGCATTTGACGATTATGTAGTATTTACGGTTCTCCATGGTTTACTAACCGCATTAAATTTCTTTTCAAAAACCCCCTATAGTATTTATTCTACCAAAATCACACACAATTAACTCAACTTTATAGCCACAATATTTGCCTTTTCTTGCCACAATCTATTTCAAGTGTATCATGTTTTACATTTGGCCTTAAAATTTTAATTTATCAATATTATCTTATTTCATTTTTGACCGCTAACTTTTTCAACTATAAATTTCATTCTACCTTAATTCCATATATTGATTGATATTTAAGAAATTTGAAACTTTAAGATTTTAGTTCAAATGGTGTGAGCAAAATGCTCTAAATGAAAATAGAGTTTTTATCAAAATGGGTTTCTTCTAAATTTGAAATTGATTATATAAAGAACCATGTCGTTAAGCCTAAGTTTACTGTGTAAAAAAAAAAAAAAACGAAACTATACATTATTTTATTTATCTAATATCGTAGTGAAGTGCGGTTGTCACCTTCCTTGTAATTATATATATATATTAAAAAGCAAAGTTGGATTGTGAGGGGGTTGTACTGTAGCTAAAAGTACAACCCCTAGATGCATAAGGTACAAGTAGCTTTTGCATATCCAAATAATTAACGGTCGTTAAGTGTTGTTTGGCAAACTAACGGTAGTTACAAAACGATATTTAACGGAGTTTGTTTTCAAGTTAGTTTTTTAACTTTTTCCACCAAAGTTTTACTTTAGTTTCTTTTTGCCACATAACTTTTGGTTTTTAAGCTTTTCACATCAAAAGTTTATTTCTTTCTTATTTTTATCACATAATTTTTACTTTTTAAAATTTCGTCACGAAAACTTTTTATATTTACATTTTCGCTTTTACTTTTTGTCACATAACTTTTGTTTTTTAAACTTTCGCCAGATAAACTTTGTTTTCAAGTATACTTTCCTTTGTGAGAGGAAAGTTACTGTAGCTAAAAGTACAAGCGGCTCAACACAAGGTACAACCACCCCAAAGCATACATAAAACAAAAATAATTAATAGCTTTAACAGCCGTTAAGTATACTCACAAAAAGTACTACAAATCCGGTCCTTTTTTTAACGTCCGTCAACTTTCATATTTAAATTACAACTCCTTAAACATTAGGTACAACCCATCTAAAGCATATATATTGCAAAAAAATGTTTTCCTTTGTTATTTTTACCACGGAACTTTTACTTTTTAAACTTTCGTCACGGAAACATTGTTTCTTACTTTTCCCCTTTTTACTTTTTGCCACATAACTTTTGAGTTTTAAATTTTGTCACGAAAGCTTTGTTTTAAAGTTTTCGTTCTTTTGTTTTGTTTTTTACCGCATAACTTTTGGTTTTCAAACTTTTGCCGCCAAAGTTTCATCTTCGCTACTTCTTTTCGCATAACTTCGAGTTTTTTACCTTTATCAACCAAAGTTTCAGTTTCTTTGGTTTTTAACCTATAACAGGTTTTCTTAACTTTTGCTACAAAACTTTAAATTTTTTTCTATTTTTTGCACCATAACTTTGATTATACTAAAAAGTAACTTTCCTTTGTGAGAGGAAAGTTATTGTAGCTAAAAGTACAAGCGGCTCAACACAAGGTACAACCACCCCAAAGCATACATAAAACAAAAACAATTAATAGCTTTAACGGCCGTTAAGTATATAGGATTAACTAATGTTACACTTTTGTTACTTAACTACTTAAAATATTTCGTCCCGCTGCGAAGCGCGGGTAAAATTACTAGTTAAACTCAAAACATAAGATTGAAGGAGTCTAAAATATTTATGAAGGGTTATATATTTATTATTTAGGATAGAAAAAGGGGAGGTAAAGAAACTGAAATAGCAAAAGCAAACGAGGGACCCGCAACATGTGTCGAGTAGTGGTGGTGGTGTCGGACCCTTTCCGTGTACGGCCTAATCCGTCACTTTGCTTTTTTGGAACCAGGGGGCCATGGCATTGGACTTCACCCACCGATAACTGAACCCATGTTAAACCACCATTTAACTGCCTTGACTATCTAGTCGGGTTTCAATATTAATTTTGGTTACGAGTGGGACACTCCTTTTTCTTTTTTTCCCTATGTTTTGTGTAGATGCATGGAGTATATAGCTAGATGAAAGAATTAATTCTAAGCACATCTTTACCTATCTATGTTAAAAAGATAAGATTTTTGAATATACGAAATGACCAAATTTATTACTATATAAAAGTTATTCATCATTCCATTTTTAAAAATAATTATAAAAAAGTTAGTTTAGAAATGATCCAATTACCCTTAAAAACCCTATTGTGAAAAAAGAGAGGAAAGAGGCCAAGGGGGGGGGATAGAAACGAAGGACAGCAGAAACGCGGAGAGACGAAGGGACACCAGAAACCGGGAGGAGGAGAAAAGGGGCGAAGATTACCCCTTTACATCAACATACACCACTCGCCGCCGCCACCACCACCACCAATAGTTGTCGTCGCCACCAGAATGAATTAATTTACACCACAAGTCCGTAATTTTCTAAAATATCTTCACAACCTTTTACATCAATTACATTTCAATCAACGATTGTCTACATCATTATTATCATTCAGATCTCTATCTCACTGTCGGTACAGTATGTTTTCATATGTTATTGATTGTGATCTTACGTTCAACATGATCAGTAGCTAAATATATAACCCTCTACTAAATTGAAGTGACATGTTTTTGTGACAATTGCGTTTATTATTGTTATTACAGTTAGTGTTTTGTCATGATCTTAATGTGTTGATTTCTTGTTATTTAATATCTTGTCGATTGTATGATTGTCCTTCTATTTGTATTGGATGCAATGATACATAACAAGATAACATGATAGAAGTCAATGTATTAATAGTTTGATAAACTAACAACATGTGTAACTGCATCTCGTTTTTGACCAGATCGGTTGGGCCGCCACCCGGATGCTTTAACGGTCCGGTTCTAGGTGTTGGATCGGACGTGCAGATGGCCGCCCGGTTCAGTCGGCAACCGGCGGTTAAACCAGAAAACCGACGTCTTTTGACCGGACCGGACTTTTAGACTTCTCCTTTCCTGAATGTTTGAAACGTTCCCATGTATATTCAGATTATTTTTCTTCCGATGAATGGATTTTGGGTGGGTTGCCGGACGGATTTGTTGTTAGTAAACGTTGTTGGGTGCTGCGGCTTGCAAGGGTGCTCCGGTGGGTATGGCGGTAGTGGTGGTTTCCGGCCATAATGATTAACAGTGTGATTGTGATGGTCGTCGGACTATTACATAACAGAAGAAAACTATAAACCAGGAAAAGAAAGAAGCAGACACTTTTTTATATTAATGAAGACTCAAAGAGAGGGACATAGTAAAAAAGGTACAAAGTATATTTGATAACGTTGAAAGGGAGAGCCAACTAATGAATATAAAAAAAACTAATGAATGCATATTTTGGGAATGTGAAAAGCTGTTCTTCACCGCTGTTAACCATATCTATTATTTTATTTTTATATATAAGATGCTAGTAATAGTATAGAATCTTATTTATAATATTATACTATATAATATATATATGTAAATTATAATATCCGGTTCATAATCCGGTCCCACCGATCCGACCGATCCAACCAGTAACCAGTAAAGAGTCCGGTTCGTTATCCGGTCCGGTTATGAAAACATTGTTTTTGACCTAAAAAGTGTCATTTCCGGCCCATGAGTGTTCGAAAAGCAATAAGAGGAAGACATTTTGGGTAATGAAGAAATGGTGAGTTTTGAAGTTTAAATTGATTTAGAGAGTATGTTTTTAATGTTTGGTTGAATGATTAAAATGAATTGGTTAAATAAGGAAACAAATGTGAAAAAGTTTATTTAAAAAAAAATGGGTGAAGTAGCCATTGGTAAAAGGGTATAAAATTTTTTTAAAAAGTTGTTTTTTAGTCTATCCGTTAGTTTTATTAAAAAAATATAGAAAAAAGAAACACTAAAAACATAACATGTTCGCCACCACGGTCAATACGCATTGAATACGGCCCAATACAGTTCGCGCCCAATGGTGTGCGCCGTATTGGATTTTGAATACGGCGCGAATACGCTCCCATTGGGAGTATTATTACATAACACAACGCGTTTTGGGCGTATTGACTATGGATTAGAGGAGAACTCCACAGTTAAGCGTGCTCGGGCGAACAATGCTATAGGGTGACCCTTCTGGGAAGTTTGCCCGATCAAGGAAGTTTTTACTAGGAAGTTTGCCCGAACAATCAAAAATAAAACTGTAAACCTGCAGACAAATAAGATAATATTGTGTTGTGGTAAGAGGTGTTACATATATGAAAAATCAAAGACGCGTGTGTTAAGCTTAAGCTTATTTCATTTGCAAATTAATTTAATCTTTGTATATATGTATGTGACAGAGAGGGAGGGGGGCCGGGGGAATGGGATCAAAGGAGTATCTGTCAAAGACTCAAAGCCATAATTGATAACACATGCAACCACGTGATGTACGATATGGTACACTAACTATACAATACGTTTTTTCATATTATAATGAATATTTTTAACTATTATTATATATTATATATAGAGAGAAAGTTGAAATATGTGACCGTTAAATATCTAAAGTTAGATATAAAACGATTTGTCTCTGAGCTTTAACTCAATGGTTGAAAGACCATCTCTCCTTACATGAGGTCTTGAGTAAGACATAAGAATTAAGTTCTTTATGAGGGCTTGGCTTGGGTATATCCAGGTTCAAGTCTGAGGGGGCAGGGTTTACCCCTATTAATCGTCGTTGCCTTCGGGCGGATTAGTAGGGGGTTTTCCCCCATCGGGTATTTGAAATAGGCATTTCTACTTCGAGGAGCTCTCTAGCGCGGACCCGGTTAAGACAACGTATGCTAGACTTCCCGCTGTCGAATCGCGACACGAAGTTTCCAGCGAAATTCACCTCAAAAAAAAAAATATGAAAGATTAAAACGATTCACATAGTATTTTTTTAATATATATTATATAATGAATAAAATTAAGCTCTCATGTTTTTATGGACTAAAATATTAAGATGTAAGAGGTTTATACCCAAGTTTAAGGATATAACACTACATATTTCTATTCTTCATATATATATATATATAGGACCCTTATTTTGAGAACCCATTTTTTTTGTAAGAACCGTGAGAACTCTTAAATTTCATATTGGATCATATGTTTTTTTGATGTGTCTCAATATATACATATTTCCCACATCTTATTTGGACGTTTTAGGCACGGTTGATAGCCGTTTAAACATATTTTGTGGTGCTTTATGGTATTTGCTAGTGATTTCAGGTCTAAGGCAGGTATTTCACTCACAAATGGTAGAAAACGACTTAGGAATGGTCCAAAGGCACTAACGGATGAAGAAATGTCAAAAACAAAGTTAAAATGGTGAAACCAGGCAAAAGTCGCGGCGCGACCAGTAAACCTCGCGGCGCGAGCTCACAAGAAAAGTCGCGGCGCGAGAAAAGAAGCTCGCGGCGCGAGTTTTTGGTCTGCAGTCCTCTGTTTGAATTTTGGAAGATCTCGCGACGCGACCCGTGTACCTCGCGGCGCGACTTCGAGCTGACAACATGTTTCTCTCTCCTGGGGTATAAATACCAACACCCACTCAACCCTAAACCTAATCTTGGACACTCCAGCCTCCACTCTCTTCTCCAGCCGATTTTAAGGGTTTTTCAAGGGTTTTTCATCATCCAAATTATTGTGAAGACTTGAAGATTAATTTTGGCTCTTGATTATTGATTGTAGCTTGGTTGTAACCTTGATTTGGATTATTACTTCATATTTGGTACACTATGTTCTCCTTTTTATTTGAATCTCTAGTTATTTTCATTATGAGTAGCTAAATCTCTATACATCTATGAAGATGAAGTGAAACAATTAGTTATGGTTGCATAATATTTTGAATTCAAGTTGGTTTTACTTACACATTTTGTCAAGATCTTAATGAAGTGATTTCTTCTACTTAAACTTGTGTTCTTGGTGATATTTGTGTTCTTCGATAGTGGTACTAGTTGAATGCAAGTATTATTTTAGTTGTTTGTCTATGAATAACTCTTGCTAGGTCATGGTATGATAGTAAAGAATACAAGTCTAATAGAAATTACTTTGTTAAGTGGATTTAACGGATGGTGGTACCACGTTTCTTTCACAAAGATAAAAATTGTTATTTAAATAATCAAACAAACTAGTTAGTTCGAGGAATTGTAATAGGGTTGGTGGTACCACTTGTTTCAAGAAATTGTATTGATTAGGTGATTGGGTAGATTTTACAAACGGAGTGCACGCCGGTTGTGTTTTGTCTTGTCACGATTATTATCACCAACATTAAAGAATTTTGAGCTTAACCATATGCAACCTAGACTTTTTGTGTAGCGGATTCGACATAGGTGGCTTTTTAATTATTTGGTATAACTCCAACTATTTTCGTGTGCTCTCGATTGACGCCGGTTGAGTACTTTTATTTACTTGTTGATTACATAGCTTTCAGAAACGCAAAGTGACAATTCGGTCAAAACCAAACTTTCTCTTGATTTATATTTTAACAGCTTTTAGTACAACAATCAATCCTTGTGTTCGATCCTGGTCTTGCCAGTTAGCTATATTACATACGAACGGGTACACTGCCCGTAAGTGTGTTGTAGTCAGTTAGCGGTAGATCTTGTTATAAATTTTAAACTAGATTTCACACATCAAGTTTTTGGCGCCGCTGCCGGGGACTGATTTTAAGTACTTTTGGTTGAGATTCTGTGAATCGACCCTTTTTCGTGCTTTGCACGGAGAAGTTACTTGTTTATTTCATTTTATTTTGCTTTAATTGTACCCAGGTGCTATTAAGGTTTGTTTGTTGTGTTGTGTTTGCAGAATATTTCCAGGTAGTGGATGAACACTCGAACTTCTGGGAGACCATTAGTGAAGGCCACATCCAATCCCAAAAAACTCAAAAAGCGCACCAAAACACAAACATCACAACCATCAACTTCCGACCCGTTTTTCATAGACACCACTCCTAGATCTAAATCCGACCACATACTTCACGAGACTTATTACGAGTCGGGAAGTAACGAGTGGGGTTACCATTCCGAAAAAGAAGAACCACTTTCCGATAAAACACCTACCCCACCCGAATCACCGAAAACAACCGTTAACATGGCCGGACAACAAAACCCTCCCGATCTTTTCAACATGAAGATCGAGGACCTTCCTCGAACCATACCCGCATCTCGCCAATCGGCTATTCGTGCACCCGAGATTGACACTTTCACGGTGAAAGGCAATCACTTGCAAATGGTTAAAGATTTGTGCTTTGACGGAAGGCACAAAAGAGATCCTCATGAGCATCTTGACAAGTTCGAGATGATTTGCAATCTATTCAATTATGGGGAAAATCAGGCCAACAACGTCAAGATGAAGCTCTTTCCCATGTCTCTCACGGGAGAAGCTCATAAATGGTTGAAAGGGTTGGCACCAGATAGTTTGACTACTTGGGGTGCGGTTAGGGAAGCGTTGATTGAGAGATTCTTCCCCGCTAATCGGGAAAGAGAGCTCATACTTGTAATTAGATCTTTTAGGCAAGATGAGGATGAGTCGATAGTTGAGGCTTGGTTAAGAATGAAAGATCTATTGTGGGAATGTCCCGGGCATGGGGTGAGTGATACCGAGATTGTGGGATATTCATGGATGGGATGAATAGGGAGAGTTATGAGAAGATGGAAATGACGTGTGGAGGTAGCATTAGTTACAAGACCTCGAGTGAGCTTTGGAAAATGTTTGAAGATATGGCAAAAGCTCAAGTTTCAAGGACTTCAAATAGAGATAGGAGGTCACGTAAGGTAGTGGCTAGGGTTGATGAAGGGGAAACATCCGAGGTGATTTCTGAAATTCGGGCACTTTCAAACCGAATGGACGAAAGGTTCTCAATGGTGGAGAACAACTTTGGTGGACTTGAGCGGGATGTGAAGATTATGGCCGGGGGATGTACTCATTGTGGAGGTCCACATCATCCCGATGAGTGTGATTCGGTTGCCCAAGAAGATGTGAATTTTGTGCAAAATCAACGCCAAGGCCAATACCAACCTCTCTTTCAACGGGGTGGCAATTACCAAGGCCGATTTCAAGGTAACTCTTCTAACTCTTTTAATTCTCATTCTAACAATCGTGGTGGTAATTTTCAAGGTAGGTGGCAAAAAGATGATAATCATGGAGCGCCACAACAACCACCATCACCTCCTAGGAAGGAAGAAAATCAAAGCGAAGGATCACCGCTCATGGCCATGATGTCCAAGTTCCTTGACAAACAAGACGAACGAGAGGAGGCCCAAGAGAAAAGGAATATCTCAATGGAGAACTATTCCAAGCTTTTGAATGACAAGATCGGGGGCTTGCATGACAAGATTGACATAAGCAATCGCAACACCCATGCCTTGATTTCCAACTTGGAAAAGAGAATTGATAGAATGGGCACTCAACAAAGGCAACCGGGTACTCTTCCAAGCAATACCCAACAAAACCCGAATCAAGACAAAGGCTCATGGAGGAGTGGGGATGACAAATACAAAGGACCCCAACACCGGAATGAAACTGTGAATGCCATATTTACGCGGTCCGGCAAGGTAATTTTTCCTCCGAGTGATAACTCTTGTGCTTCTAACGTTTCTCCACAGGTTGAGCAAATTGATGAAAGATTGGATGACGAGCTAGAGATGGAGTCACCACCGATGGAGAGCACTTCGGTTCCTAAAGCCACACCGATCAAGGAACCCGTGTTGAAACCCTACCAACCGAAGATTCCTTTTCCACAGAGATTGATGAAGGAAAGGATGAAGAAGCGAATGGATAAATTTGTAAGTGATCTAAGGAAGTTGCATATCAATATTCCATTTTTAGATGCAATTGTGCAGATGCCAGGGTATGCAAAATGTTTGAAGCAAATCTCGATGAACAAGAAAAAGTTGGCTGAGGTGGAGACACCGTTTTGGAAAGTGTTTGTTCGGCGGCAATGGCAGGTAAGTTGCCCGAAAAGCGCAAAGATCCAGGTAGTTTTACTGTTCCTTGTAAGATTGGTGATTTGACCGTGAGTAAGGGATTGACAGATTCAGGTGCAAGTATTGATTTAATGCCTTCATCTATTTATGCTAAACTGAACTTAGGAAAACCTAAACCCATCAACATGAAAATTCAATTGGCCGATAAATCTATTATAAGACCTATGGGTATTTTAGAAGACGTGTTGGTCGAAGTGGGGGGTTTGGTATTTCCCGTGGATTTTGTCATCATTGATGTGGGTGAAGCATTAAACGTTCCCCTTATTCTAGGAAGACCATTTCTTGCTACGGCCGATGCTACCATTGAGGTCGGTCGTGGTAAGCTTACATTGAGAACGGGGGATGAATCGGTAGAAATCTTGAACACTACTTCTTTCTCTTCACCTAATGTTGTTAATTCTGTTGAGATCGTTTGTGTTAGTTCTAGTGATTCTCTGATTGATGAAATGGTAGACGATAAGTTGGAGAAAAATGAAAATGAAGGGAAGATAACACTAGTGATTAATTCTCGGCCAACAAATAGCCGAAGTGCCAAGATCTGTAAATTGTACGATCGTGTCAAGTCCGCAGTTTCTCATTGCAATGTGAAGTTGTCAAAAGAACTATGTTTGAATTTGTCAACCAAAGAGAAAGAGGAGTTGATGTCGGAGGTGGATGCTTTTGGTAGAGCAAATGATTGGATTCGGACAAAGATGAAAGATGATTGCTTCCCACCTATTAAGGATGGAACTCCCAACAACTTAAGTGTGGGGAGGGGGGTTAAAGGCCCCAACTTGGTAAACCTTTGAGGTTTGGTCGAGTCGAGCTAATGACTCGTTAATAAATAAAGCGCTTCTCGGGAGGCAACCCGTGTGTTTTTATCATTTTTTATTGTTTTCAGTATTTTGCTTTCTATTTTTATGTGTTTTTGTTGAGATCTACAGGTGATAAGTCGTCAGGTCGAACCGATAAGAGAAAATGAGTGTTGAAAAGTCCGGAATTGGAGAAACAGGCGCAGGTCGCGGCGCGACCATAGGGACTCGCGACGCGAGTTTGGCGAAATCGTGGTCAGAACAAATTCTCGCGGGCGCGAGAAAAGAATTTGCGGCGTGACTGAAGAGGAAAATGGCGGCGCGAGTACGCGTGTTCGCGACGCGAGTTTTGGGTCATTCAGGTCAGAACAAATTCTCGCGGGCACGAGGCACGAAGATCGCGGCGCGAGATCTCTAGGCTGCTCGCGGCGCGAGGTTTTGTGGTCGCGGCGCGAGATGTGATGCTGATCAGGTAAGTTTTCTTTTCCCTTTTAATTAAAATTGAAAATAAAATAGAATGGGGTAAAAATAAACCACAGGGACCGATCCTTTTTCCTTTTACTTTCTTTCTCTCCCTCTTATTTCTCAAACTCTCTCTTTCTCTAAAAACACACACACACACACACTACTACATCACGCACACATACACTTAGGGTTTGTAATTTCTTCTTCCTCTCTTCAAGATCTTCTTCTCTTCATCCTCATTCCATCATCATCATGTCCAGGGTAAGTTCTTTTCTCTTTTCTTTTTAATCTTTATTTCAATAATAATTAGGGTTTGTTTTTATCTTTAAATTTTTCTTTCAATTGATGCTTGTTGATTGCTTAGATAGTGTTGTATTGATGTTATGTCACTAGGTATTGTCTAATTTTGGAGATTAATCTTAGAAAAATCCAATTAGGGTTCATCACTTTTAATTTGGGGTTTTTATGATTTAGTCTTCCTTCATTAATTTTAATTCAATTTAGTTACTACATTGTTAATTTTAGATAAAACCCATCCAAAAAAAAAATAAAAAATTATCGAACAAACTCGCGGCGCGATCAGGGGACCTCGCGGCGCGAGTTTCTGTGCAGATAGCCCGTTTCTGTCGTTTCTACTTCCTAGCTTTTCGTTATCACTCCTTAGTATCTCCTTTTACTTATTAAGTATATTTTTGGTTGTTTTTGCAGAGGCAACAGGGACCACAAAGGTATGAGGGCAATGTTTGGCCACAAGATTATGAGTTCGACTACGTGGATGAAACCTACAAGGCGCCCTCTGCAAGACAGAGCAGCATGATTAGGTCGCTGAAACCCACAACCCATCCATGGCTTAAGTTCCCGAATGCTCCAAAAGGGGAGCGCCTGGCTTACTTGAACAGGTTGTGTGAAATCCAGGATTATATATTGGTCGCTCCTCGGACCATGGATTGGCAGATGATTCGAGAGGCGGATCTCATGGGTTATTTTGAACAGAGATTTTTGACCGAGTTTATGGATGAAAGGGCTGGTCGGTTGATACGTATTCCAATGTGGAACAGAATTTTTGAATTAAGAAAGGAGGTGGTGAAGGAGTGGTGTCAAGAGTTCTACTCCACTCTGCAGGTGCAAGACTTACCCATACAGGATCCTATGGAGGATCGGGTAATACATTTTAGGTTGGGAGGTAAGCAGCGCCACTGTACTGTTGCCGAGTTTGGATACTTATGTGGAATGTTCCAGATTCAGGATTTTGAGGATGGGGAAGTATATCCGTTTGTAAACAGGAGTCAATTTGCTCTCTCATTCTTTGAGGACGATGTGACGTTTGACACATATTGGCTGAGCATTTCTGGGAAGGACAGGTTTTATTCGGGGGTTAGCAAGGTGTCGGACATTAGGTCCAAGAGACTGAGGATTCTTTACAAGATGATCACCTATTCATTTCTCCATCGGGGAAATGCAACCGATAAGCTCACCTCTGATGATTTGTGGTTGCTTAGGCAGTTTCAGGAGCTCCCTTCTTCTGGTTGGTTCGGGTGTGCTCCGTATATTTTGGCTAGACACATGTATAAGTCTCGGGAGCATAGGTATTTGTGTGGTCATTTTGTGACCCAGATGGTGGAGAGGCTTGGTTGTGACACACCCGCGGGTAGGTTGGGTATTACTCTTTGTTTGAACACCTCCCTGATTGACACTACGGAGATGAAGAAGTCAAAGTTGATGAGGAGTACTGAAGCGAGGGATTTACATTCGGATGAGGAGCAGGAGCCGCCGGCTCAGAGACAGAGGGTGGAGCCGCCACCCAGATGGAGCAGCAGCCTAACCCTTATCCAGCTTATGATTTTGCAGGTTGGGGAACCAAGATCGATGAGATCCTGGGACATCAGCGGGAGCTCCAGGACACTCAAGACATGATGATGGACGGTCATAGAACCATGTGGAGCCAGGTGAACCGCATGGGCTTCCAGTGCGAGTCTTGGTCTCCCTACATTAACCATTGGATCCGACCGGACTCTCCGCCTCCTCAGACCTTTAGTCCTCCCTCCATCTTCATACCGGCCAACACTACTTTCGGGTTCTACAGCCCGCACCCAGGTCAGCAGCATCCACCACAGCAGCCAGGTTGGGCAGGTCCGAGTTCGAGCACAGCAGGTGCTAGCAGCAGCACAGGGGGTCGTTCAGGATAGGCCCCAGTTTGGGACCTATAGACACACGACTGGGGAGCGCTACTCCGGACCCGCCTATGATTTTTACAGGGGTATATTTGGTGAGCCGGCAGATCCTGATGCTGGTGACGGTGTTCCCTCTTCCCATGACATGGAGGATGATTGATCTATTCTATTTTCTTTTCTAACTTCTGAAACTTTTGCAACTTTGAAATTTATTTCTTTTCGATTTGGTTGTAATTCCGCCGTTTAGGCGATGATACATTTGTAGTATTTTCCGTATTTCCCTTATTTATGAACTATGTAGTTTGTTTGGTCTTTTGTTTATGGTGATTGTCAGGTGAAAATTTTGGGTTTGCAAGTTGAATTCTGGAAGATTGCTTTTGGAAATTTTGGAATAAACAAGCGGGTTTATGCTGGCAGTCAGTTCAGCACCCACTTGAATTTTTGGCTCGACTTCGCAATGGTGAATTCTTGCCTTCACCCGGAGGTTTTTCGTTTTTCCTTTCTACATTTTGCATTTTTCCCTTTTCCCAATTTTTTTGCCTTAGTTATTCGTCCATTGGGGACAATGTACAACTTAAGTGTGGGGAGGGGGATTGGTAAATTGGAAAAATGAAAATTTTTGAAGTTTCTTTCCTTTACTAGCATTTTGGTTATGTTTTTAAATTTTTGAGGCTATAGGTTTTGTGCAAAGACGAGAAATGAGGACTTTGAATTTTGCTAATCTAGGATGAAACTTGAGATTGTTTACCTTTAGCTTTCCTTTCCTAGTGCTTGTGGCATTTCATCGTTCCAAGGGGTCATAGGCTTGTTCCGAACTTCAAATAATCTAGGTTGCTTGCGAATTGTACCTTAATGATGAACCTAATGTGAATAATAGCTTCACTAGATGATGTATTGGTAGGCACCGCTTGAGGTTTTCCATTTGAATTTTGCAACTTGTGTGCACGAAAAGCTTGAAATGTATTAAATATGCTTGTGGTAATTTGACTTAACATATGGTTGCACACCGGATGTCCGGTCCTTAATTCTTATGTTATAGGTTGTGGCTCTAGTCATTATGTTTGGTCTTTATATCGGGGTGTCTGGGGTGCTGAGGCATCAAACGGGTGGCACATGCGGGAACACGCGCAAAACAATTTTCAATAGTCTAATGCTAATGTGGGCTTTGAGATTCGAACAAGTAGGTCCTTGGGGTAACTTCGTTTTACCTAGCTCACCTAAAGCTTCCAACTTGGGATGAGTTGCCCGAAAGTTCGCTACATGGGTCTCATAGAAACTCACGGGTATTTAATTATAAAACCTTTTGTTCTCGTATGTGTTAGTGTTTAGAGCATGGACTCTGGATATGCAACCCAACCTTGAGTTCTGGCGTATGTCTCTTAACGATACTCACGTATCCGTAGCGAACCGCTGGCTGGACGTTTAAAGTACACTTTCGTATGATCACCTGATGTGTGGATAGAGTTGCAATTCTAGACCGTAGGAGTATGTTTTGTCAAGGGACTCATAAGTATAACGTGATGAAAATCTTATGGAAAACCAATGGCGTGAGTGTTTAAGTGGACAAGTATGCCGATAATCATTGTGGAATATTGCTTATGTTGCCAATAATAATGTTGATGCTTGCTAGTAGATTATAGCTTAGTAAGAACGAGCCTAAGGTCCATTGGAATGATAGAAATGTTCAAGAGGTGTTAACACAAGCATAGGGAGGATTCTAATTGTAACCGAAAGATGGTTTTGATCTAGATTAGTCGAATTTTCTGATTTCGTCTTAAACTTTGCTCATTAGTTTTTAAATGCATTTGCTTTTGGTATTCTACACCGCTTGGTAGGAAACTTCTCTTATAACTATGTTTTGTTTTATGAAATCGTGAATTGTTGGGTTATTGAGAATTGATTAAAGTGCATACTTGCTTGAGGGCAAGCAAGGTTTAAGTGTGGGGAGGTTTGATGTGTCTCAATATATACATATTTCCCACATCTTATTTGGACGTTTTAGGCACGGTTGATAGCCGTTTATACATGTTTTGTGGTGCTTTATGGTATTTGCTAGTGATTTCAGGTCTAAGCAGGTATTTCACTCACAAATGGTAGAAAACGACTTAGGAATGGTCCAAAGGCACTAACGGATGAAGAATGGTCGAAAACAAAGTTAAAATGGTGAAACCAGGCAAAAGTCGCGGCGCGACCAGTAAACCTCGCGGCGCGAGCTCACAAGAAAAGTCGCGGCGCGAGAAAAGAAGCTCGCGGCGCGAGTTTTTGGTCTGCAGTCCTCTGTTCGAATTTTGGAAGATCTCGCGGCGCGACTTCGAGCTGACAACATGTTTTTCTCTCTCCTGGGGTATAAATACCAACCCCCACTCAACCCTAAACCTAATCTTGGACACTCCAGCCTCCACTCTCTTTCTCCAGCCGATATTAAGGGTTTTTCAAGGGTTTTTCATCATCCAAATTATTGTGAAGACTTGAAGATTAATTTTGGCTCTTGATTATTGATTGTAGCTTGGTTGTAACCTTGATTTGGATTATTACTTCACATTTGGTAACTATGTTTTCCTTTTTATTTGAATCTCTAGTTATTTTCATTAGGGTTAAATGCAAATTTCATCTCTGTGGTATTTCGAAAAAAGGGCTTTTCATCCCTCTGTTAGTTTTTGAATTTTTTTCATCCCCGTGGTTCTACTTCTGTTAAAAACCATTCGTCCCTGTCGTTAAATCCCCAAATATAGGGCATTTATGTCATTTTCCCAACTTCATCCCTGTTCTTTAACTTTCAAACACAACCCAGAAATTCTATTACAAGATCCATACATCGAATGGATCTAAAAGCAACAGTCTACTTTTTCCAGATTTCATCCACCAAATATATGTACATAATCAAAATATTTTCCCACTTTTTCATTATTAATATCCCAATCAAATGAATAAATAAATAAAAACATAATCCTAAAATCAAATGTATACACATAATCAGAATATTTTTAAATCATCAAGTTCATTAAAAAAATAGAAAATATTAGTTATAAAACTACCTAGTATTATACTATCAAGATCGGTTTTTTCTATCCTTGCAAAACACCCTCAAGATTCAAAATACTAGTCAAAATTCAAATTTTTATTTCTGGGTTTTGTATACAAAGAAAAGATTGGCAACACCAACCGCAGCCACCACTCCGCCAGCCTACATCCGTCCACCGTGAGCATCGAACCCCATTTCTAGCTTAGTGTGGTCGGCTATACCGCCGACAACCACCACTGTAGACAACCAGTCAGATCTTAACACCGCCGGCAACCACCCTTTTTCTCGCTTCCTGTCGCTTCCATAAATATGTCTTCATCGTTTAGAACTCCGGTAGCAAAGCTTTACTTATTCATATCACTATCAATAATTAGCAAATGGTAGCCACGACTGTAAGTTTTGTTTTGATTTGATTCTTGATTAATAATCTTTCAATGATGATTCCAATTCCATAGTGTTGGTTGTTGTTTTAGTTTTTTCCGGTGATTTTTTTTATATCGATTTAAAGGGCATTTTATTAAATGGGAAATGGAGTCTGATTATATACATAAATTTATATATACGAGTATATATTTGTGTGTGTGTGTTTTCTTTTTAGATCTTTGAAAAAGTGAGAAAAGATGGAAGAAGCAAAAGATTAAAAAATATTGTTAAACGGTGAAAATGTGTAATACATTAAAAACCAATCGAAAAACAGTTAAATGCCCTCATGGATCTTGTAATAGAATTTCTGGGTTGTGTTTGAAGATCAAAGAAGAACAGGGATGAAAGTGGGTAAAATGACAGAGATGCCCTCATGTGGGGGGATTTAACAACAGGGACGAATGGTTTTTAACGGAAGTTAGACCACAGGGATGAAAAAAACTCAAAAACTAACAGAGGGATGAAAAACCGTTTTTTCGAAATACCATAGGGACGAAATTTGCATTTAACCCTTTTCATTATGAGTAGCTAAATCTCTATACATCTATGAAGATGAAGTGAAACAATTAGTTATGGTTGCATAATATTTTGAATTCAAGTTGGTTTTACTTAACATTTTGTCAAGATCTTAATGAAGTGATTTCTTCCACTTAAACTTGTGTTCTTGGTGATATTTGTGTTCTTCGATAGTGGTACTAGTTGAATGCAAGTATTATTTTAGTTGTTTGTCTATGAATAACTCTTGTTAGGTCATGGTATGATAGTAAAGAATACAAGTCTAATAGAAATTACTTTGTTAAGTGGATTTAACGGATGGTGGTACCACGTTTCTTTCACAAAGATAAAAATTGTTATTTAAATAATCAAACAAACTAGTTAGTTCGAGGAATTGTAATAGGGTTGGTGGTACCACTTGTTGCAATAAAGTGTATTGATTAGGTGATTGAGTAGATTTTACAAACGGAGTGCACGCCGGTTGCGTTTTTGTCTTGTCACGATTATTATCACCAACATTAAAGAATTTTGAGCTTAACCATATGCAACCTAGACTTTTTGTGTAGCGGATTCGACATAGGTGGCTTTTTAATTATTTGTTATAACTCCCACTATTTTCGTGTGCTCTCGATTGACGCCGGTTGAGTACTTTCATTTACTTATTGATTACATAGCTTTCAGAAACGCAAAGTGACAATTCGGTCACAAACCAAACTTTCTCTTGATTTATATTTTAACAGCTTTTAGTACAACAATCAATCCTTGTGTTCGATCCTGGTCTTGCCAGTTAGCTATATTACATACGAACGGGTACACTGCCCGTAAGTGTGTTGTAATCAGTTAGCGGTAGATCTTGTTATAAATTTTAAACTAGATTTCACACATCATGCATTCACATGTAAAACATTATAAAAATATATGTTGCCGAATAATAATCTTTTCAAAACCTTATATATACCCGTTTGTTTACATGTGAACGAAAACGTGAACATATTCATTCACAAGTTCACAAAAGGCTATTTTGAAGGTTTTTTAAAAAAGTTTCTTCTACAACATACTTTTTTTATATCATTTCACATGTGAATGAACAAAAAAAACATGTGATCCAATACATAATTTAAGAGTTCTCAAGGTTCTTACAAAAAATGGGTTCTCAAAATAAGGAAAGTCTATATATATACTATTTTATAAAAAGAATAACGCTCATGTTGAAAGTTATCTGGAGGAAAATGTCAAAAATACCTTTAATGATTATATTACACTATCAATCATTTATCTTTTAAAATATATCCATTAATCGTTTACATCAATTATCTACACCACTCAACGCCGCCTTTACCACTAACAGTCGTCCCCACCACTAAACCGTCATCGCCATGAATACAACCGCATTGCGTCGTGCTAGTATATATCAAGAGTAATGGTACATATATTTAGAAAAAGTTTAACCATACGCTTATTTTATTTATCAATTAATATATAAATTATACATTTTCTCTTTTGTAATCATCACCATTGATTTTGACAAATGTCTATAGCTTCTTATTAAACACACCTTCAAACATAAGAAATACGGAGTACTATTTAAACACATTAAACATTTTTTATATACGGAATAAAAGGCGCAAGTTGGCAGTATTACCATGATTTTTTTTTTGAACAGTTAGTCGGTATTCGACATCAGGGAACACCTCACCATATAATGGTGAAGCCCTGCACGTACTCTAGACTACGAGATGTAGATCATAAGCCGTTACAGGTGATTCAGGGAAAAAACCCACAGACTTGTCACTCTTAAGTAGGGGTGAGTACGGTTCGGTTTGGGTCGGTTTTTGGCTAAAACCGAAAACTGAACCGTTATAATTCGGTTTTTGAAAACCCAAACCATTGGGTTTCGGTTTTTTCGGTTTGGGTCTATTTCGGTTCGGTTTTTTGGTTTTAGTCGGTTTTTAACCACTTGTGGTTTGGGTCAAATTAAGCTTGAAAAGTTTATAAGTTATACCCTATAATTACACCATAATTAATTTCAACAAGTTTTCAAAACAATATTAGCAACAATAACACTACAACAATGACAACAAATCCATAAAATTAAGTTGTACAAACTTCAAACGAATTTTATATATAACTATTTATATCTTTTACGCGTTGTTTAATTATACAATTATTAAAGCAAATCAATCTTGTTGTGTATTTTCACTTAAACATATAAATGATATTATTATATACACCTAAAAATGCAAATATATTAACATATTTACCAAAATTAATAATAAAATGATATAAATATAAAATAAAGTAAACAATATATATTTTTTGGTTCGGTTCGGTTTTTATGGTTCGGTTTTTCATTAGAAACCAAAACCGAACCATAACTTTCGGTTTTTAGAAAACCAAAACCAATGGTTTTTGGTTTTTTCGGTTCGGATTTTTCGGTTTTTATGGTTTTTTCGGTTTTCGGTTCGGTTTTTGCTCACCCCTACTCCTAAGAGTCGAACACAAGACCTGTAGGAAAAACCTGGGATGCATCTGCCAGTTGAGCTAGCTTCATTTGCAGTATTACCATGATACCATCTGCTTTAATTTCGTTTTTTTTAATCTATTTGTTTTCTTCATACTCAAAGCTAATACCTACAGGATTGTGTCTTGAACTCTTCCTCCAACATGAAATTATTGATCATTTTTTAAGTCAAGTATATCATAAAAAATTCAGGGTGTAGATTAGGAAAATATTAAAGATAAATTAGTCAAAGAGATCACATTGTATAAATTTTTTAACAAACTCCACGAGTATTTTAGTGGATATGATAATTTTTATCTCAAAATCATGAAATTCATCAACAATAAATATTACCTTTTAAATAATGTAGAGACTTTCTTGATATTTATTTCATTAAAGACATCACATCATTTAACCAATTTCGCCAAACCACCCACTCATAGCTTAACGAACCTTTCATAAAAAGATCAGGTGTCTTTGGTAATTAGGTTTATTTGGTTTATTTGTTACGGGCATAGTGCCCGCGCGTTGCGGCGGCGGTGGAGATGAAGGGCGGTGGTGGAGATCGAGGGAGGCGGTGGAGAAGGAGGGCGACGGCGGAGGGTGATAGAAGGTCGATGAAAGTGTGTTATGATTAAAGAGAATGGGGAAATGAGGGTATATAAGGGTTTTATGTTTAAATAGGGGTATTTTAGGAAGAAAAAATATGCTTAAGGGGTATTATGGGAATACTGAAAAAAGTGCTTAATTTGGAAAAATAAAAAGCCAATATGCTTTATAGAGGTTTATAGATATAGATATTGGATGAGATTTTCTTCGTTCGAGTTAAACGGGATTGACAATTTATTTATTTTTCATGAAATTATACGTGGTTTAAACGGGGTATTTCTATGACACTTGTTAATTGAACGATGGGCCATCCCCAACTTGTTAATGGTGATACAAAAGTGACATTTTCCTTTTTCGCAAGGTACGAGTGGCGGTCTCCTGTTAGGCCATTCTTGTTAGAACAAATTGATGATTGAATGATGCTCTACTTTTTTCATCAATTGGGCAATTGTTACTTACGCTAACGTGTTGAAAACATGATGGAAGTGTTAAATGTGGTTTACAAAGTTATTGTTTGGTTTTGACGATTTTCCCTTTGTAGCGAGAGGCCAACATATAAATACTCACTATTAAATACATTACTGGTCGTTGATAGTATGCCAGTTTTTATACGTTTTGGGTAAAGGGTTGCTTTACCGCGGCCAACTTATTTTTTAATACGTTTTTCATATGGGATTAAACGAGTTAAGTTATTCGTGAGCTACTCGAGCTCGACTAGTTAAAAACTTGAATTGAGCCAAACGCAAACAAGTAAGAGTCGAGTGGGAGCTTAACTTTGAGTTAGTTTAATAAACGAGCTCGATCTTTGAACAAATTCTAGTCGACACTCGAGCCTAGATGATACCCCTAGATTTTATTTTTACTGATTTTGAAAAAAAGCTTCTTCTATACATCGGTATATTAGTTTAATTTCGGCGATACAACATATGATGATTTAAACTAAAGCAAGTGACAATGGTTTTGTCATTTGCCTCAAAACAATGTCGCTTTTGGCGTCTTTTGATTTCAAGTAACCACATGTAAATAACGACATACTATGCCCACATTTTAGTATATTCAAAGTCGACCGTTTTGAAAATAAATAATTCATCATCTTCAATACTATATGTCTATATTATAAAAAGAATAGCCCCCATGTTAAAAGTTTCATGAGAGAAAATGTTTAAAATACTCTTAATGGTAATATTACACTATCAGTCCTTTAAAATATTTCAATTAACCATTTACATTAATTACTTATACATCAATTATCTACACCTCGACGCCACCTCTACCATCAACAGTCGTCCCCCACCACCACGCCGTCGCCGCCACAAACACCGACGCATTACGCGGGTACCATGCTAGTTGTATAAAATACGATCTCAAATACTATTTTTAACTATATCACCAAATGTACCTCTCAATGTTTTGCTTATAATACTGTAAAACACTTTTGAAGATGTAGTTGGTCAGAAAGTGAACTATTGCAATCCAAATCATAAAGTATCGCATTCTTGTTGTTTAAATGATATATGCAATAAGTCTAAATAGAGAACTCGTAGTCCCAAATCTATCTACCAATAAATTAAAATAGGATTGATGCCCTCTTTAATCAACATGTAAAACTTTATTTAAATAACACATGTCTTTTAAAACTTATCATTAAAAATCCTTTTTTTAGATATCATAAATAATTAAACTTTTAATTTTAATTAATATATAATAGTCTAATATAATTAAAATTCCTATATTATAAATCATATTATATACGATAAATATAAATTTTCATATCACTTATTATTATTTTTTCTATAATATATTATAACTTATGACATGTTGTTATTTGTAATATAAAAGTAAAATTTATTTATTCTAAATCTATAGAATATGTTAAATTAATAATTGTTTTTCTAACTTATTAATTATTTATCATCTACTAATATACTGAAACTGGTTAAAAATTAAAACGCTACAACCATGTTTTAACACAATGACTTTAAATTAGGTGATACTATACCAATATCAAAAGTAATTTTAGATATTGGTAAATACGTATGATACATGTTTCTAACTATTAGGTTACTATTGAGAGACCAAATACATATGATGAGACGTGTTCAAACTTTATTTTCTTTATAAAAAATCAATCGTACAATATATATAGTTAATCCTTATAATCGATCGTACAATATATAGTCAATCCATACATCGTACGTGTATTAATACTAGTATACATATACAACCAATAATTCAAAATTAGTTGGATGATTACGAATCAAATAAGAAAGATTCTATGAGCAAAACTCTTACTTTTATGGTCACTCACATTAACAAATACATAAAATCCTTTGTTTTGTATACCACCTTGGAAGAACCTTTTCCCTCTCAAAACAAGTCTAAAAGTTGAACTTTTAACTTGGAAAACAGATAATATAAATATATTTTCACTAATTTCGGTAATCTAAAAAAAGAAGTTTAAAAATGAACTAAATTTAGTTTCTCACATTTAAGAAATACTAAAGGGTACTTGCGCAATACGTCAGTCCCAAATATGTCGTGAAATAACATGTTATTAACATGGTGGTGGCACAGATTGGGGATGGTGTTGGTCATAACACATATGTTTGGTGGATCCAAAAGAAAAGAGCAGATTATTTTTAAATAATTAAACATAAAAACATATTGGAAAAATTATATGTATTATATACATAAAATAACAACACATGTGGCTTCTAATTAGTGTTCATTGTCAAATCTTTGCCCAAACATTGTTTACAGTTACATTTATCAATATATTAGAACGGTATCTTGGATATACCAACTTGTTAGGCCGTTTCCTATGTTAGTCATCTTTATGCTCATTTTTGATGGATGCCATAGGCACCATCTCGTCTAAGCTAGTCATCATCTTTTCTCGTCTTTATTTTCGAAAGGGCAGGACGAGTATTTGTAGGGACTTCTTGGTTTATGTGTGTTGGTTTTATATATATTTAATTGAAGACGAGGTGAAAATGAGAGTATGATAAAAGTTTGTTGGCTTCTACCCCATTATGCTGACAAAAATATGAAACCCAAATAAAAGATTTGAACTTTTTAGCATGTTGTACATGTTTGTATTTGTTATATATGACAAAAATTCGTTGTACTTAAAATTACCCGCTTTAGATCCACCTTATATCTTTTAATCTAAGAAAACGATTCGAACAGTACAAATAGATGCACATTTAAAGGCCAAAGCGATATTGGGCGATTGTTTGGATGTGAAATCTACAAGGTTAGACATATAAGATTTGTTATCCCATTTTGGTTAACAGGATATCCCGCCACTTTCAATGGGTCGATTTTTCATCAATTTAGCAAAAATGGTAATATAAAATGTAAATGGAATGAATAACAAGATGCCAGGGTGGTCCAAAAGATATATATGAAAGAATTTATGTCTCTCTACCCATTCATATATTTTTTGTTATCATCCCAATTATGTCCAAGTCATGTCCATTGCAAGAACATGGTTGATGAGGGGGTCACCATGTGCATGTTGTTATTTGGTATTTGATTGATAACTTACAAGTTATGAAAGTTAATTAGACTATACTAGCATGGTACCCGCGCAATGCGGCGGCGGTGGCGGAGACGACGGTCTAGTGGTGTCGGTGACGGTATTATTGGTGGTGGCGGTGTCAAGTGGTGTAGGTTGATGTAAAGGTGATAGTGAAATATTTTAGATTATAAGGGCTTAAAGTGTTAATTATTAAAATAAAGGTTTAGAGTGTAAATTAGTTCATTAAGGGCAAATTTGGTAATTTATAAAAACTCTTTCCATAGTGGGAATTTATTAAGGGTAATTTAGTACTTTTGCATCTAACTATTTTCTAACACTTTCCAAATATAGGGGGTTTGATAATTATTATAAAGGAGTATAGATGATTGATACAGCTTTTTAATCTAATTCTGCTTTTTAAGCATTGATTTGATAGGGTGATTACTGTTGGAAATACTAGACCCTCGTGTGTACTTTTAAAATTTATAAACGCAGCGGAAGACTAAAAATACAAACATGTATTTTATAAAAAAACATGCACACGATTAATATTTCCACCAAGATCCAATTACACCGTAATAGTTGTCATAATAAGTAGATTAAGAATAATACCTTTTGAGTAGATGAAATCACGTAGGATGAAACAATATTCAATGATATGAATATCTCTACAGTTGATCCACACGAACACTTCAAACAATCGAAGAAGTTCCGACCAAATCAACAGATCGAAGCCAAAATATCTGAAACGGAAAACTCTGGTCATCTTCCACCGCCGTGGATTTCTTTTCCGGCAACCACCTCCATCGTTACAGGATGAAATTTAATATCGACAGTCACCGGCTACTTTATGTTGCGTGCTAAATCAGCCATGAATATAAATACTCCGATGGCAACACCGGTAACCATCGTCGCCATTTATTTTACCCTTTTATCTATATTATTATTTATCAATACTATTATTGTTATTTGAAATTAAAACAGATATTGATGCTAGAACTGATCAAGCTTTTGATGGGAAAAATCGTGATCCAAGAATCAAAATTTGTAAGAGAGAATTCGTGCTGATAACGTGTTATAAATGAAGAGATCTATATTACCAAATAATATTGAAAGATGATGAAGAAGATCAGTAATAAGAAGAAAACAAAAGAGACAGAGGAAGAGTCTTTTTATTCGTATGAATTGTATATATATTATAGACATATCTATCTCTATATATAGTATTGATAAAGTATATAGAAACAAATGTATAAATAGTATATGGCTTGATTCATAACCAACTCCAATTATGGTATGATTATAATATCAAAAAGCTAACTAACCGAAAGTCTTCTTGAAAGTTAGTTCAAGATCAATTAATTTAATTATTTATTAATTAATAAACCATTTATTAATTAAGTATATTTTGGTGATTTTATATATGTATACAATATACATATATCCGGATATCTAAATGTTCTTTGTGTGTGACCTCGTAGGCTCGTGTGTAAGCGGTAGTATAATTTTGTTATGACGTACACACTAATTCAACAAACTCCCACTTGTGTATGTCTTAACATCTAGAAAATTACACAGACAATGATTGGTGTCTAGAAACACATCATTGCCCCCGAAAACACACGAGTGTTTGTTTCAGCTAAACGAACAATCATTATTAAAATAATGATTTAATGATTGAGTGTCAATTGTCCCTTTATTACCGATACCGTGTTGACATGAGACATGGATCGAGTCATTCTCATTAGTCAACAGATTCTGTTTCTCGATATAGAAAATTCGAATGCTATCACCAAGTTATAATTGATCAAGAATCAATATAGCTTGGGCACGGCCGTGTATATCCATTCATTTTCATCGAGGGGCCCAGTGGTATCATACTCTCGCATAGAGGAATAAATCCCATCTTGATTTTATGCGCACATCATGCATTTCACATCATACCCAATAATGGCCTTGATGACTACCTTGTTCAGGATAGCGTTTAACCATATCAAAGCATAACATGTCATATAATCAGCAACCAACATACAAATCTCAGGTCTGAGGACACAAAGACATAATCACTTCGAGATTCACTGTTGACACCGATCCATGCAGTGACATCTCGTGATTTGGGTCACTCAAATATTCATCAACAATGAATACATATGAATTTTGGCCTCAACAAGTTAACTATTCACCAACAGTGAATAAAACCAAAACTTCATATTAGTCTTAATTTATGTTACTCCCATAACATAACCGACTATGGAGATTTTGAATAATCAACAATTATTCATGGATTAAACATGCTAATATATAACATAGTATTATACATGAAAACGATCATACCAAGTATATCAATTCATTAAGATAAGACTGCTTAATGTTCCAAAAATATCCAAATACTAAATTTCAAATGAAAAAGAACAGCGGCATAACTAAGTCCAATACACTACTAGCATGATCATCATGCTTGTTATGTGTCATGGGCTTCGTGAACGAGTCAGCCACATTTTCATCCGAGTGACCTTAAGAATATTGATCTCATTCTTTTGAATGACTCCACTAATGAAGTCAAACTTTCAAAGAATGTGTTGACTACCTTTATGTACACATGATTCTCTAGCAAATATAATTGCACTTGAATCATCGTAGTACATTTCAATAGGAGATTAAATGCTGGGCACTACCCTTAGTTCAGCAACAAATTTCCTAATTAAGACAGCTTCCTAAGCAGCTTCTGAGGCAACAATGTATTCTGCTTTTATTATAGACTATGCAACTGTGCTCTGCTTTGAGCATTTCTAATCAACTAGTCTGTCATTCATGACAAGGACATAGCCTGATTGGGATCGATAATCATCTCGATTAGTTTGGAAAATAGCATCCATATAACATTTAATACTCAACTCCTTTTCCAAACCATCATAAACCAATAATATATCTTTAGTTCTCCGCAATATTAAAGAATGTTCTTATCAGCAATCCAATGTTCTTCACCTGGATTCTGTTGATAACGACTTCGTCAAACTCAAGGCTAACGAGACATCTGGTCTTGTACATAACAAGGCATACATAATGAATCCTATAGCCGAAGCATATGGGATTCCTTTTCATTCGTCTTATCTCATCAGATGTGATAGGACTTTGAGACTTGCTCAAGGTTATGCCCTTTTGCACAGGCAGTGCTCCATGCTTGGAGTCTTGCATGTTAAATCTTCATAAGATTTTTTCAATGTATGTACTTTGACTCAAAACAATAAGCCATTTGGATCTATTTATATAGATCCTGATTCCAAGAATGTAAGTAGCTAATCCAAGATCCTTTATGGCAAAATATTTTCCAAGCCAAGATTAACATCTTGCAAAGTTGGAATATCATTTCCAATTAAGTAGTACGTTATCAACATACAAGATCAAGAAGACTACTTCGCTCCCACTAGCTTTAATAAACACATGGCTCATAATGGTTTTGAGAAAAGTCAAACTCTTTGATTTTATCATCAAATGAAAAGGTTTCCTCATAATCAATTCCTTGATTCTGAGTATATCCTTTTGCTAACCAACCGAGCCTGAAAGGTGTTTACATTACCGTCCATGTTAGTCTTCATCTTGAAGACCCATTTACATCCCATTGTCTTACAATTGGGTGGAAGATCAATCAAGTCCCATACTTGATTATCTTTCATGGACTGTATCTCTATATTCGTAGCATCTCGCCATTTGTCAGATTCGGGATCTGATATGGTTTAAGGTAGATAGAGGGTTCATCATAATCCCCTAGATCAGGTTCATCTGAATTAATCAGATGATTATGCCTTGCAGGCTAATCAGGAGTTCTACCATATCTACGAAGTACAGATGTAACACGTTCTGGCTTACCAACAGTGTGCCCAGCTTTAACGTGTGGATAGCTAGTGCTTTCAGAAGGTATGTTACCCTGTGGTTCTTGAATTTCTTCAAGATCTACTTCACTCCCACTGACCTTTTGTAAGAGAAGATCTCTTTCCAAGAACTCAGCAAACCAAGCAGGAAACACTTTGTTTTCAGCTAGGTAGTAAAAGTAGTAACCCATTGTTTCCTTTGGGTATCCCACAAAGTTACACTTGATGTTTCTGGGTTCTAGTTTGTTTGAAGTGTCATGCTTCACATACGCTTCACAACCCCAGATTTTCAAGAAAGACAACTTAGGACTCTTCCCATGCCACATCTTATGTAGTGTCTTTTCTACCTTCTTGGTAGGAACCATATTGAGTATGCATGCAACAGACTCAAATGCAATTCCCTCAAAATACGGTGTTAGAGTAATCAGACTCATCATAAATCAAACCATATCAAATAAAGTTCGATTCATCCAACCAGACACACCATGTGTTAGGTGGAGTGAATTGTGAAACAATCTCACAATTCTTTAAGTGATCCAAAAAACTCTAGACTCATATATTCACCACCTCGATCAGAACGAAGGGTTTTAATGGTCTTTTCAAGCTGATTTTCTACTTCGTTTTGGAAGACTTTTGAACATTTCAAAAACTTTATGTTTATGTTTCAACAAGTAAACATAACCATATCTACTATAATCATCAGTAAATGTAACGAAGTATTATTCACCATTTCTAGACATAGTTCTAAAAGGCCCACATACATCAGTATGTATTAGTCCTAAAAGATCTTTAGCTCTTTCACCTAAACCGGAGAAAGGTGCCTTTGTCATCTTTCCACATAAACAAGACTCACATACATCAAATGACTCAGAGCCAGTTGATTCCAAAAATCCATCAGATTGGGGTTTTGAAAAGCGTTGTTTGTTTATATGACCAAAATGACAATGTCATAGATAGGTCTTATTCAAGTCTTGCTTGAATCGTTTGGCAATACAGGTATATATATAGAATTATTATTTGAAATCACACCATGCATTTCAATTTCAAAAATACCATCACTTGGATAGGCATTAAAATAAAAACATTATTCTTAGAAACTGACATAGCAAAGTGCGTAAATGTGAGTTCATAACTAACATATTTCAAAAGTGAAACTGAAACCACATTGCTCGTAATACTAGGAGCAAAATGACATTGTTTCAACAAAACAACAAGGCCACTTGAAAAGTAAGCTCATAGGTGCCAATAGTTTCAAAAACTGTTTGATCCCTATTTTACAATCGCAGATCTAGTGTGCCTTTCTTCAGTTTCTTACTTCTTCTCATTACCACTATATTGATACAAATCATATCTGTAACAAAATTCAGGAATCACTAAAAAAGGATATAATTGTATTTGGCATATACCCGATTGGCTAGTCTAACCAGCCTTGCCTTTCTTCAGCTTTAGATAGGTAGATAGGAACAGTTCCTTCTCCAATGACCAACTTTTTCACAATGAAAACATTTGGCGTCTTTTGCTGGGTTTTCCTTCTTGGGAGGGGTTGGAATCTTATTCCTAGCAACTCCTTTGCCCTTTCCCTTCCTGGAAATTTTCGGCTTATTCTTTTTACCCTTCCATCCTAAATCATCAGGACGCCCAGATTGGAGGTATTTGATGGAACAATCTGTTCAGCAGCTTTGTGCATCAAGTGCAACTCTGACACAGATTTCTCCTAATGACTTTGGTAGTGAGTCCTAAATGGCGTTCACAACCAAGAGAGTCATTATGGGAGTTCCAAGCTTTTCCAACATTTCAATGTAGCTTTTCATATTCAAAATATGAGAGCTAACTGATTTGACCCTCCTTCATTATGCATGTGTGAAGAAGCTTGTGAGTTTCGTACAACTCATGATTTTCCTGATTCTGAAACATATTTTTCAGCTCAGTAATCATATGCTTTGCGATCTTCCATTTCCTTCTGGAGGTCAGGAGTCAAACTTGCAAGCATTATTAAAGCTATCTTCTCTTGCCCATTGAACAACTTTCAATAAGCATTTTGCTGAGCAACATTAGCTGTCTTGGTAGGAGGATCTGGTAAGGGTTCTCCAATGGTTTTCAACTTCCCACTATTGTTGAGGACAATCCTCTGGTTGCGGTACTAGTCTAGGAAGTTTGTACCATTGAGTCACTCCTTCTCCAACAAAGAACGGAGTGTGTTTTGGTTTACGTTTTAGTTGTTTGTCATCTACGATAAAAGTAAGGTTTATTTTAGTATTTTCGATATGAAAACTTAAATAAATTAACTACCCAAGTTTTAATATTATACGAAATCCTAAGATCCACATAGAGATTCCATAACTACATCTGTTGATCAGCTAGCAGTTATGAAGTCTATTGGTAGGTAGCGGGTACCAATTGCATTACAAGTACAATTCTTAGATCTTTATGGGACCTTGAGATATGTGTAGTCCAACAAACCACTATTATCTACTGGCATGTTTGTCCCATCCATGCCTCAAACTCAGGTCTTACCTTGAGTACGATTAAGTCGTCCAATTTGGAAACAGTGGAAATTTAGCCTAGTCTCACTCGTAACTAAAAATCCACCTCGTGGTTATAGTTTAATTAGGTCTTACCTAACCAAAAAATAACGAGGAGTGTTTTCAAGCTGATTGGATGGCATGACTTAAAATTTGACGGGTATTTAAAAAGATTTGTGTTTAACGAATATTGCATGCACACAAGATTCGCTACACTATTTTGTTAAAACTCATTTTAACCAATTATGTATATAGATATATATATATATGTTATTTATTATATATAATTATGTATACACATATATATATGTCGAATATGTTTGTGTCTCCAGTTTGTTATTTTATTTATAGAATATAAAATCACATATTTTAATTTTAGACAAAAATAACAAATACACAAACGTGTATCATTTTAAAACAATTTTAAAAGATGTCGACCATATATATATATATATATATATATATATATATATATATTTGAGTTTCAAAACAATATATTTTAAACTCATTGGAGTTTAACTTTTAAAATCACCAATTTTAATCTTTAAACTCATTTTGTGTTTTTATTTAATGTTTCCATCAAAAACATTTTAGCACATATTTTATAATCAACAATTATATATGAGTGCAAAAATAAAAACACAACCATGCATCACACACACATAGCCTAGCCCAAAAATCCTATGCTTGATTTCATGAGCCAATATGAAATCAAGAGGTCAATCTAAGGACAATCCTATACTCTCACTTAATCCAAGAACCAAGTGAGATTTTGTGCCATACGTCCATGTTGTTGACTTGATAAAGAAAACACCATCTTCAAAGCAAAACTCCATGTTGCATCTTTTATCTTCAATCTTCATCTTGTTACATTTATTTAAATTAAAAGTACAACTAGTCTAATACTTACAATAAAAATAAATATAAATACAACTATGAAAATTAAAAATAAATATTATACAACTTTTGCTTCTATGACCCCAAATAAATTAATCAACCAACATTTATAATGTTGTAATAATTAACAATCATCACAACAAAACAATTCCATAGGCTAAGGCATCATGGGCTATGCATGCAACAACAAATTTTAATAACTACATTATTAAAACTACATATGGCTTGTCTATGGTTGCAATGCATGGGTACAACCATGGATTATATAGAATCAATAAAAATAACTAATCAAGCCATAAAATTAAATTCGAAATTTAAAGTGGTGATTTATTTTTCTATCAAAAAAAATGATCAAAAATAAAATCACCTAACAACTAAAAGGTGTAAAAGTGGCTCTGATACCACTGTTGGAAATACTAGACCCTCGTGTGTACTTTTAAAATTTATAAACGCAGCGGAAGACTAAAAATACAAACATGTATTTTATAAAAAAACATGCACACGATTAATATTTCCACCAAGATCCAATTACACCGTAATAGTTGTCATAATAAGTAGATTAAGAATAATACCTTTTGAGTAGATGAAATCACGTAGGATGAAACAATATTCAATGGTATGAATATTTCTACAGTTGATCCACACGAACACTTCAAACAATACCCGAATGTTGCTAGACCTTAATCACCAAGTTTAAAAACTATCAAACTCCTAGCTTGATCCTTTTAATACCCCAACTCTTAAAGAGAAGAATACTAGAAATTCTCTTTTAGTATATTGAGAGTACATCGAAAATGAGTCTAATAATAATGAAGCATTCTCTTTTTTCTTTTTTTTTGATCAGTTCTTTTTAATATGCATACATGCTGCCGAAATCACTTTTTAAAAAGCAAGAGTGATTGCTTAATCATAACCCACAAAATGTTGGCCAAAAAATACCAACTCCAATTATGGTATGATTATAATATCAAAAAGCTAACTAACCGAAAGTCTTCTTGAAAGTTAGTTCAAGATCAATTAATTTAATTATTTATTAATTAATAAACCATTTATTAATTAAGTATATTTTGGTGATTATATATATGTATACAATATACATATATCCGGATATCTAAATGTTCTTTGTGTGTGACCCCGTAGGCTCGTGTGTAAGCGGTAGTATAGTTTTGTGTTATGACGTACACACTAATTTCAACAATTACACCAACTGATCCATGATAATATTTATTATTTGAGTGTGATTACATACTATGATTATATTAGGGTACATTTCACTCCAGTTTATACCTTGCGATTTTGTTTGTTAGATGATGAAAAATCAGCTGAGAAGTAGTTGGCGAGAAGGAAGTAACAACTAATACATTATATTGTGATGTCATAAGATATTATACGGTCCAGTTCAAGTAACTGTTGATATTTCTAATTAGAGCATATACGAAAACAATAATACACTAGTTATCGGTCTCGAGTTTTGGTTTCTCAGGGTTTCGATTTAGGAGGCCTGCTTGATTTATCAGTCTTTTTGAACACCATTAACTCTTATAAAGTTTTAGAACTACACATATCCAGCCTCCTCAACCTTAAATCTTGAATCTTGAATGCTGTAAACTCTTTACTATTGAACTTATTAAAATAACTCCGACGAATTTGTCTGCATTCAAGCAAGTTTCGTTAATTGAGAAGTCAATTTAAAGTTGTTTCTTAACACATTGAAGTGTTTTTTCCCTTGCATTTCACAAGTTAGCTGTACCTGCATAACCTTAAGAAACATGATAGAGAAAGGTACCAGACCACCCTCCAAAGATTTGCATTGCATCACCAACCTCGGGTTGACAGAACAACCCGGGTACTTTTAACATGAAGCATAATATTAGAGCAAAAATACTACAAGAGAAAAAAGCCTTGTCGTCATTAAGAGATGAAGAACTACACAGGCCAACAAACTATCTAATTCTGAACCAGTCATATAGTTGAGTTTCTAACCATTGTTATCAAAATTGTAAAACACAGGGATGCAAAATACCGGGCTTCAAATCTGCTGCAGCATTTATTCCAACAAGACGGGGGGTCGTCCTTCCATACAAATCTAATGCCGATATCAAACGAAGTTGAATTCAAAGAGCACCAACCAACATTTCAATCATCGATGGGGTATTCGCAAAACTTGATCCTGATCCAAAAACAATCATATAAACCACATTTAAAGATGCCAACATGGAACAAAAGCACAAGGAATTAACCTAACAAAGCTTCCACTACCTCAAAAGTTCACCACAGAAAAGTCCTTTTCCAGTTTTTGCAAGAAGTCAACTTAATCCCTCCATCTATCACATCTTCTGGATACTTCCACTGCTTCAAGAAGACGATTAAGATCACGTAACCCAGTAAACAAAAGATACCCCAAGGCCAGAATCATAATGCAATCATACATTTCCAAACTTTAATAACATTATAAGGATCCTCGTCATCTATAAACACCCTAATAGCCATATAACGAGTATCATGAGTTAGTAAAAACTCATTCCAAATCATCTCAACAAAGTACAGCACTTGAGTTTCTTTCAATTTCCCACTCTTTAACAGAAACTTAAACAAAGTATCTTTACTATGAATATCAGCACACACATCATTCAAAAGTATCTCATCCTACATTTCTCTAGCGAGATCAACATCCTCAACAAACGCATAGAGCAAAATCATCGCGTTATACAATTTAGTATCGACCTTAAACCCATCAGAAGACCCTATCAAGTAAAAGGTTCTAACTAGAATGCAATAGCATGAAAACTGAAGGACATAAACATTTAACACTGATTCACAGATAATATAAGAAATTCAGTAGCAATCAAGAACAGGTTTATCACCATCAAAAATTGCTTAAGAACAATTAATTGATTCTATAGTGAAAATACACTAATCAAGTCAATTAATATAGCAACAAAATTTTACCGAAGTTACATGCCTATTCTTCAGCTTTCGTTTTTCTTCTTTTTAGGCATCACAGAATTAAATATAACACCCCCGTCAACCTCTACATTCCTCTTTCTCTTCATCTTTTTCTTCTTTTCTTCACTCTTCTCCTTCACGGTCTCATTACTGTCAATCTGAACCGGATCCTGATCAAATTTCATGTTTGCCTGGCCACCATTTCCTATAACCATGCCCTCATTTTCTTCACAATTTATATGACTTATATCAGATACGGTTAAAGTTTCCTCCTTTGAGCGATTTTTCTTAAGTTTGTAGTGTTTTTTAAAGTATACGTGCTCATTAAACGCCTTAGAAGCACGGCGGAGATAAGCAAACACCGCTTGAGCAGCTCCATTGTCAGAAATTACAAACTTCAGCAAGATGTTGTTGGCTTTTGAGAGATTAACAGGCTTTGCAGATACAACCGTTCCAGAAACTGTCTTCATCTGAATTTTCAAACATATATGAAAATTTCTTAATTGCAACCAAGATGACAACGACTAAAATAGCCCACACACACAAAAAAAAGCCCTGAATGATAGAATGCCAAGGTTACCTATAGGTCTCTAAAATGCATATAGGCAAAGCAAAGGTTACCTTAAAAGAGCAAGACCTACTAAGGGACCATATAGTTGCAAAAATTGATTAGAAAAATTAAAGTTGTTATTTATCTCTAGAGAACTACGGGAAAACTTAAAACCATGTCCACTTTTGCTTTTTATTATCGAGTTTAAAAAACAAAGCGAGCTCTCTATTTGTAAACGTTTTCTTGAGAACTTACCAGCAAAATAAGTGCAGAATATTTCTTCAAGTAAATGCACTGTAAAATTGTAACTCACCCTTTCTCTACTAACAAGAGTCGAAGTGGTGAAGAGTGGAGAAATGTATCCTTCTAATTCCCCACTTTATTGGGAAAAAAAAAAAAACACAATGAAATACGAAACAATATTGTTTCCGTTATCATTCCTAACAAAATCTGTTCTATTATTAGTTATATACAAATATATTCCCCCTAAATCCAACCATCTCCAAGGTGGCCTACTGGTTAACATTTTTAGATGTTTTCAAAGAGCTCTTAGGTTCGAATCCCGTTATCTAAATTCTTGGAAGTGTTTGGAAATGGCCAGGGGAGGCCGCCTAAATCTAAGTCAGAAAAAACTCGTCCTCCCCGGTAACCTGAACAGAAAAACCTCTCTAATTTATATTTCTCCAATCCCTCCTTAACAATAATAATAATTGATAATATGTATTTTAATCCAACTCAATCATACTTCCTTGAATCACTTCTTTTATTTAACCATCACTCACTGTTTAATACTGTACTCTTTATCAAGTCAAAATGGTCCAACAAGTAATGCTGTATTTTTATGCAATCAACAAAAATGGACAAGAAATTACTGCTGCTGATTTCCATCCAAATGTAACTAAAAACACGCAGCAGTAACCAAAATATTACATTATCAAATTGCTAGCTTGTTTTTTGCGTCTGTTTTACAATTTACAGTACCATTCTCATTGACCTCTCGCCCTCTCGGGTTTTTTATGAATCAGCCCACTGGGCTATATATATATTGGCCCAAACTAATATCAAAAGTATATCCAATATCGCCTTAAACACCATGGCAAGAACTTTTATAGGCTTTTTAGAAAATTTTAGCTTTTAATATTGAATAATAAACTTCTATTTTGTTAATAACTTTCTTTAGCGTTTCAGAAGCTTATAGTTTGGATGAAGCTTTTAATATTTAAAAACTACACAATTACCTTTTGAACTTACAATTACAGTTAACATACCAAACACCTCTAACAAAAATAAAAGCTTTAACCGTTTTGTTTAAAAGTTATATCTTACAACTACAACTAAAACTTACATCTAATTTTGCCAAACATACCTTATAGAAAATGGTCAGATATATAGTTTAATTTATTAAATTTAATTAAACTAAATTTAGGTCGAACACTACCAGCTTTTGTTTAAAAGCTATAGCTTACAACTACAACTAAAACCTACATCTAATTTTGCCAAACATACCTTATATGAAATGGTTAGATATAGTTTAATTTATTAAATTTGAGTTAATTGCATTTTTGGTCCCTGTGGTTTATATGTTTTTGCAGGTTCAGGACCTTTTCAGGTTTCATTGCATTTTTTGTCCCTATTTCAGAAACCTTTTGCAAATTTGGTACAAATTAACGGTGGTTGTTAAATGAAGCCGTTAAGTGCTGTTAGAATTAAAAGTGGTGTTTAATTGTAAATTTCTAAAAGTGTAAGGGGTATTTGTGTTAATAGTGTTGGTCAAAAAGTTTGTCCTGTTGTCACTGAATATACACGTGATTGTTTTGCAAAATTTTATAAAAATTTATGAGCTCTATAAATGAAAGTTTTGTAATTTAGCTCGCTAAATGTAAGAAACAATGGCGGTCAGAATGTTCAACAGTTCGCCGGAAAATTCAAAACGCGTCGGGAAAATGAAATTCATGATTTTTCCCTCCTTTCTTCGAGTAAAAACTCGAAACTAATACCAATCGACTCATAATTCCACCGCGCACAAATCCTGACAAAAGTGAACTTCAGAAATCGTCGCCGGAAAATATGACAATTCACCGGGAAACTTAAACTTGTGATTTCTCCTTTGTTTTTACGAATTAAAACACGAAACCGGTACCAAAACGCTTAGGTTGCATTCCGCACAAACCCCGACCTTTTATTCTGTTAAAAAAAATTGCCAGAAAATTCGCCGGAAAAGTAACTGTCAACGAATCTCGATGAATCGGAAACTTAAAATATGAATATGACCAGAATCGGATCGCGAACAAAATCTGATGTTTTTCAGATCAATTTGACAAATCGCGAAAACGGAATCAAAGAGGGAAGTTTGAAGAAATAAATTTTATTTTTTTTTTTAAAAAAAAATAAAAGAAATGGATATAAAAGCAATAAAAGGAATAAATTGTGTTAACTGAACAAACTTTTTGACTAACACTGTTGACACAAATACCCCTTACACTTTTAGAAAATTACAATTAAACACAAATAACGGTAAATTTATATTGTTAGCCATCATCATTATCATATATATCAAATATAAAGTTCAACACAATCGAGTTTAAGACCCAGATTTCATTCATACATTTTAACACAATCAAATATATAAAAAGCATTGTATAAAAAAATTACATCACCAAAATATAAAGAGGCTTCCATGAGAATTTCTTTTTTATATCCTATGAAATATGTGAAGATTTTCAAGTTTTTTTTGTTAATTATCTTTTTTATAGAATTGTTATCTTTTGACAATGGGTTTATAGTGTTTTGGTTTTTTGGAAAACATAAAAAATTTGAATGTAGTTTTGTTGTATTAAATTTTAAAATGTAAAAAGATAACAATGACTGTAATTTTAATATTTTATAGGCTTAATTTTGAAAATTGATAAGAAGAAAATCTTTATTACTTTGTAGTAGTTAAGATAGTATAATCAAAAAATAGGAAATGCTTCCTGCTTTCTTTTATTGTATCTATATCCACCTACTTTTCTCCACTCGCTCTTTTTGACCCTTGTTTAGCTCTATACTATAGTAGTATCATCTTTTCACACACCCACACACCAAAATTAGATAAACCTAATAAATGATCATCATCATCACAACAATGGCAGAAGATTCACACTCTTTCACCAAAACCCCTTTTCAAGATCTAAATCAAACTTCATCACTACCCACAAAACCCCCAAAAAGTAAGTTGCTTTTTATACATTATTTCATATCTAAATCTTTAATTACTATACTTGTTATTCTTGTTTTCTTATACTTCCCTTCACAAGTTCCTGATTATTTTAAGAATACTACCATAGTTACTAAGATTTGGGACCTTATTTATCTTTTAGTTATTGGCATTGCTGTTTGTTATGGATTATTTAGTAGAAAAATAGATACTAGTGATCATAGTTGTGATGATGATGATGATAACATTAAAGAGACATATTTGTCTGAAATTTCGCATATTTCGTCGATTTTTGAAAATGGGGTTCAGGGTTTTAATGAGTTTGGTGAGAAAGATTTGTTTGAGGAAGTTAAGGGTTCGGGTTCAAGATTTAATGGATTTGGGAATGGGAAACCTAAATTAGTCAAGGAAAATAAGGGCTTGTTTTTGCCTGTGCGGAATCTTGGAACAAATAGGGTTGGGAAACCGCTTGGTAAAGATTCTTCAAACGATGAAATAGATGTTGAGAAATTGGCTAAACCGGATACGATAGGAGAAAGTAAGCCGTTGTGTTTGCCTGTGAAAAATCTTGGATCAAAAAGTTTGGATTCTGCTAGTGGGAAGTCGGGTGTTAAAGATTGGTTTAGTGATTGGGATGAAACTAAAAATGGAAAGTTTAGGGGTTTGGTGCCCATTAAGTTAGAGGAAAAGTTTAAAGAAAATGATTCTGATTCTGATTCTAATGATAATTCTGATTCTGCTCCTCGAACTCCATTGAATTGGCGTTCCAAATCTATGAGATTAGAGAAAAGAGTGGATGTTAGTACTTTAGAGACAAAAGAAACTTCCAATATTAGGCCTTTTTCTGCTGATGTTGATCTTAAAGATCTAAAATCACAATCAATGAGGTATTCAATGCCACCCCATATGAAGAAAATTTTTTACAAAGAAGAATCAAAAGGCATGGAACCTAATTTAAACGTTGGCACATCATTCATGGAGACTAAACCTCGAGTAACTAGCCTTGGTAGTTCTTCTGAGATGAACAACTGTAGTAGCTCTAAAGAAATTCTGAAAGATTTAGAGAAGATCAAAGTTGATGATGGCTCATTGGATTTAAACAAGAATGCACCTTTTATAAAGTCAAAAAGTCAGCGATCTAGCCTTGGTGTAACTTCTGAGAACGTCTTGGAGACAAAAGAGAAACCAGATTCTTCAAATGTGATCAAAAAACCGGCCACTGTTGCAAATACTTACAAAAGGGGTAAATCAGTCAGAACAAATAGACCAAAAGAACAAGTTATTGAGGCAGTCGATAAAAACTTTCCTGTTCAAACTGATGATAAAGTTGAAACAAGATCAAAAAGAGAGACTAATGCAATAAATGTGGTAGCCGAGGATCTGAGTGACACAGAACCGCATTCTGGTGAGGTCGATAGGAAAGCTGAAGAGTTTATTGCCAAGTTTAAAGAGCAAATTAGACTTCAAAAAGTGGCGTCGATGAGAAAATTATACCTTTAGTAGCATAGTTGCCGGAAACATGGCCTAGTCTCATGTGAAGTTAAACAGTTGTGAAGAATCTGTATCAATCATAGTGGTTACATAAAGTTACATTTTTTTTTCTTTTACTGAAACAGGTTTTATGATACAGACCCTGAACTATCATGCAACTTATAACAAGTAATTTCAAGTTTCCATTGAGGATCCAACATGTCTGATACCCTTACTATTATCATGTTTGTATATTATTCTTTCAGTTCTTTTTTACAGATTTTACTAGTTATAAAAAAACAAAAACTTTGGAAAACAACTAAACGGCACATGAACATGAACTCAAATAGGATTAACTTTTCAGAAAAGAAGTCAGTCTAATAAAAATTAATAGCCGATTTAACCCAAATCTGAGTCTGGCATCACTTCCCTTTACGAAGCAATCATATATATAAGTTTTCAAGGCAACAAGCTCGAGTTATATGAAATCTTGGAAAGAAGAGCTATGAATCTCGCTAACTTCACTAATCTGGTTTTACATATAATTAAGTTGTTTTTACATCAAATCCCAAACCAATCGTATATTTCCTGTGGTGGGTACTAATTTCAGAAGCCTGAAGATTAGCAGGTTTCAACGATGTCATCTTATAAGCAGAGATTACTGAGCTTCTGATGTGTTCTTGGATACACTTCAATGATATGTGAGAATGGCCTGCATCAATTGGTGGTTGTATGCGCAAAATAGTTATGTTTGGTCACTTGTTTCACTATCAAGTCATGCTAACCCAGCTCTATGTCAGATACTTGACGACCCCAGCTTTATAAGTTAGCGTCCAGGCTCCACAACTATGTGGACATTTTGACTTTCAGGTGGTTGTCTTCCATTTTCTACAGTTTCTAATGAGCTATCAGAACCTGAACTTGCATTTCCAGCGAGAACAGGCTGGAGGAAACCCTGCATTCGCATTAGATAACTCTGACTATATGGTTGACGCCTCACGTAACGAGTTGTTGCAAGAGTTGACTCCTGAGGGTCAGCAGGGATAGTGGAAAGTGCACTAAGGTCGAGGTTTGGGAACACAGAAGATCTACATCGAGGGCATTTCACATTCAATTTAAGCCATTCGTCGATGCAGCCCACATGGAAGTTATGCGCACAAGGAAGCCCACGGACCTTGTTAAGCAACACAAAGACATTACTTTCAACATATTTGATAGATGTGGCATGAGGCAATCTAGACCCATAAATTCATCAATGGGCCGATTTGGTTTATGTTTAATATCCAACAGGTCAGATGAGTAACAAAAGTGGCAGTTAAAGTAGAAATGAAATAAATCATATGATTTGCAGGTCACCCAAAATTTATCTTTAATCCATACAAACCTACACGAACACTTAATCCCAGAAGCTAGATTATTATTCTTATCATATTAAACCTTTGGCTATCACATTAAATGCAGAAAGTATTTATAAATCTTATTACAAAACTGATCAAAAATATCAGACCCAACCCGTAGCAAAACTGGCCATATAAAACTCACCCGACCCGACTAACCCACACCCACCCATTTTCCATCTCCGGTTTTTGAAGATTTTTCTTTAAATGTCTTGGCGAGAATAGAGAAACAATACCTCATTCCCAACATGGAATTCTTCCAAGCAAATTGGACACTCACTACAATCAGTAGGAACAGCTTTCAGCATGAACTTCGGAAGTTCTTGGATGAGTGCCTCCACTGCTTCTCTCTGGTCCCAAATTAGAAATTTCTCAGACAAGATTTTGATAAAAGTAGAGACGTTAACAGTAACCTGAAAAACGTAATTACCTCGGCATCAGTCAAGTAAAGTCCCGGATGATACGACCCTGCATCTTGACCCATACCTCTCATCTCTTGCCCAGCAGCATTTTCAAACGCCCAATCTGGTACCCGGATCAGGTCAACCAAAACCTGGATTACATAAGTAGATTTATCATTTATGTTTGAGGTTGTACATTAGTAAACTTCTACATTATCGATATATATCTTCTGAGAATTTGGCATATGCCAACAGTTAAAAGGATACCCCGTATTCTGATATAGAAATTCCCTGCTGAGCACGTAGTGAAAGAGCGTGTCTTCTCCTCAACCACTGAAGAAGATAAGTCGGAAACATAGATTTTATGATTTACCCATCTCATGTTGCATACTAAGGTTAAAAATTCAAGGATTCTTTAACCACTTTGAGTTAAAATATCATACCATTTTCATAGACATTCCAGCAAGGCAAACAAGTCCACAGTAACTGAAAAGCAGCCATAAAAAGAAACCCCATTTCTGACCTTCTTCAGACAGCTGCAATAATTTTTACAAAATCTTGATCACAAGTTCTTTCTTATTAAACAATACATAGACTAACGTTTGAAGAAAACAAGCGAGGCACCTACACAGTCTCTTGAGCTACTAAACCATAAGGATCCAATAACAGTCCATGCCCAGAGAAAAGGATAAAGCACCGCACTGAGAATAGACAAAACCACCACTCTTCCACAAAAACGAGCATGTCTCTGCTGCGGCCCATAGTCCCTATCTCATTTCAAATAACAAATTTAAGACTTAAAACTATGCCTAAACATCATAAAGCCTTTAGAAACCCTACAAATTAGTCGAACCTGCAAACTTTTTGATAAAAATGAGATATTAAGCACACTATTATTCACACACACACACAAAAAAACTCAATGCATTAGCAATTTACTGGCTATATCATCCTCTATGCTAAATTCACGTACCCAGACCCTAAAGCGATCCAAGTTAAGAACACCAAAAGTTTATATCTGCAACTGCCAGTGTGATTCATTTCTTTCCAACTAAACACACTCATAATATATTCTCAAAACTCAAAAGCCAAAAAGAAATTGTATACTAAAAAGGTCATTTACTTATAAAGATTAATA
>CM067168.1:103534752-103590446 GCA_034093135.1 Erigeron breviscapus
AAACTATAACGAGTAAAATTATACACATCAAGTTATGTCGCTTTGCGCGTGGGGAACCACCGACCTGTCACCGCTGTCTTGAGGTAAGGTATAAACTCTAACCATTAGTTGAGTTATGTCGCTCTGCGAGTGGGGAACCACCGACATGTCACTGCTGTTGAATTTTAAATGATATCAAGATTCTCAACTTTACTAATAAAGTTGAGGATAACTTTAGAAGATCCCAATCATAAAGCTTAATTGATAATGCAATACATCCGTGACATTTTCAGTTTATTCAATTTTTTCTTATTAAAAACAAAACAAACACATCATAACATTATTGTCTTATTGATATCCATGCTTTGGTCGTTTACATGTAATTCAAGCTTTTGTAGACCATGTGTAATGGTGACTAACAGATGAATATTATCTCCTATTAGAATTATAATTAGAAGTTTATTTATAACATTAATAAAAAGAAAATGTTTCAAGTTCTTACAAAGAGATGTCAAAAAGAGTTTGTTCTAGCTAGTGACTCAAATATATGTAATAATCCAAATTAAATGGGTGTATTCTTCATTATTTCATTCAGTCATTCTTGGCATCTCTAGTGAATCAGTATGATACATCAATGGACGATAACATGTTTTTCTTAATAGAATAAATATTAGTGACTTAGTGTACTGTGTGTCTGTGTACATGGCAAAAAATAATGATATGGGCTCAGTGGAAACTATCCTATTCCTATATCTACTTAACCATGTTTGACGCTTACCCATTAGCCCAGTGACTACCGATTGTGGGCTTAATTCGTGTATTTGTGTATTTTCTCAAATCTCAATACAATTATTATTATTTTTATTACTATTTTTTTTTAAAGTTAATTTCGATTCAGACGTGTTGGAAGCAATTTTAACCAGCGATTTGCTGGACCTCCAACCTCCTACTCATGGAAAATACCTTGAGATGAGAAACCCAAGACTCGAACCCGAGACCTTGGGAAAAACTCACCTCCTGGGCCTACATAGTGGATTTAGAAAATACTCCTGGTCAATCCATCTAAGTGGAGTTGGTTCTCAATACAATTAATTAATACCACTTGTTTTATACATTCGTTTACCTTTAGTTGAAAAAAAATCATTTATATATATTTTATTAAAAAAAACAACACTTTATTTTTAAAAGGGTTCAAGAATATGTAATATTTTCATCTAGCACCCTTAAAATATTTTCACATACATTTTCCCTTCACATTAAAAATTAAATTTCACTATCAACCATTTATCTTTTAAAATATCTTCATTAACTCTTTAAAATCAATAACCTTTACATCAATTATCTACACCACTTGACGCTGCATCTACCACCAACAGTCCTTACCACCATTACGTCGTTGCCACAACCTTCGCTACATTACGCGGGTACCGTGCTAGTTAGATTTTTAACAATGTATAATCGATAGATTTTTATGCTAATTATGCATTTAGTTTAGCGTATTCATTTATACTTTATAGTATCTTGTATCAATTACCATTTTACCCACATAAAACTGTAAATTGTTCTAAGTGTTACAACAGTATCATTAAAACTTATTGTGTGTAAACACATAATTAAAGTATGATGAGAAATCGGGAAATGAGGTTTGATACAATAATTCATTTATCTATGAGAGTTACAACAAGATGATAGGCAGACGGGCAATAAGTCGTCGTCATTCTTTCTCAATAGCAAATTTTATCCTATTGAAAACAAACACTTTGTCCCCTAGGATGGAGGAATTACCATGAACAACTCCTGTATTTTATTGAGAAAACAAATAACTTTTGTTGCTAATAAACCAAAAATATCAAAAACAATTGTGAAAAACAAGCTGATTGAGTGCTTGCGTTCATTTACTATATACTAGTTTGTTTAAATTAAACAAACAAGTATAATCAACCTGATTAGGACACTCTTTATAAGAACCCACGTCTTTTCCTATTCTTTCACTATTCATCTGCTTTTTCTCGCTCTAGAACACCACAAGAACAACCCCCTCCATGTAACTCATGTTCTTCCCCTATTATTCCCCTCACATCAGGACGCGCGTTTAAAGTTAGAAGAAAACCCCCAGACGTTGCCTTAGATGCACTCCGTGTTAATAGCGTCTTCTCCCTCTTTAACGTCCGACGCGACGCCATGGACCGGCTTAGTTTTCGCTCGATTCATTTCTATTTCTATTCCTTTTTATGTAAATTCAATAAAAAAAAAATCAGAAAAAAAATCAAAAAAAAAAATCTTTCAAGAACAGAAATAACAAGTCACCGGCCTGAAGCTTTCACAAAATTATAACTTTACTCAAAATTCATTTCCGTCATCTAAATGAATAAACCTTTTTTTATACGTCAGTATAAGTTGAATCAGAGGGAACACTGAAGTGAAAGCTTACTCGTATTATCATGTCAATCAAAGGCGTTGATCTCAAATGGTCAGTTTTCATTTCATTTCGTAAATTTCAATTTCTACTGTAATTTTAATTTATTTTCCCATGATTCCAATTTCTAAATTTTGCAGGTATGATGGGTTCTTCCTATCGATGCTTGCCACTAGCATGTATCCTTTTCTTTTATTATATATGTATATCTATTAGTACTTTTATTTATGATATAGTTTTTTTTTTAAAGAAATTTTATTTTGTTGTTTCTTGACCATTTTATTTTTTTAGAATTATTATAGTGATTAATTGGAAGCATTACAATCAATGTAAGCATCCATTGAATATCTGGATAGTGGTGAGTAGTTGTTAATGAATATTGTAATATATTTTCTTTTGATGATGATATTTTACAATAATTAAGTCCTATATGTTACATACAGTATATATTATGAAGTACTTATTGGCAGAATTTGTGTTGTTTAATAGGTTGATTATACAACGGTTTTTGTGTTCCGGCTACTGATGTTTGTGGACAATGGACTTGCTGCAGGAATGGGATTGTAAGTGATACATTGTTCGTATTATATGATATTAATCTTTATAAGTAAATGACCTTTTTAGTATACAATTTCTTTTTGGCTTTTGAGTTTTGAGAATATATTATGAGTGTGTTTAGTTGGAAAGAAATGAATCACACTGGCAGTTGCAGATATAAACTTTTGGTGTTCTTAACTTGGATCGCTTTAGGGTCTGGGTACGTGAATTTAGCATAGAGGATGATATAGCCAGTAAATTGCTAATGCATTGAGTTTTTTTGTGTGTGTGTGTGAATAATAGTGTGCTTAATATCTCATTTTTATCAAAAAGTTTGCAGGTTCGACTAATTTGTAGGGTTTCTAAAGGCTTTATGATGTTTAGGCATAGTTTTAAGTCTTAAATTTGTTATTTGAAATGAGATAGGGACTATGGGCCGCAGCAGAGACATGCTCGTTTTTGTGGAAGAGTGGTGGTTTTGTCTATTCTCAGTGCGGTGCTTTATCCTTTTCTCTGGGCATGGACTGTTATTGGATCCTTATGGTTTAGTAGCTCAAGAGACTGTGTAGGTGCCTCGCTTGTTTTCTTCAAACGTTAGTCTATGTATTGTTTAATAAGAAAGAACTTGTGATCAAGATTTTGTAAAAATTATTGCAGCTGTCTGAAGAAGGTCAGAAATGGGGTTTCTTTTTATGGCTGCTTTTCAGTTACTGTGGACTTGTTTGCCTTGCTGGAATGTCTATGAAAATGGTATGATATTTTAACTCAAAGTGGTTAAAGAATCCTTGAATTTTTAACCTTAGTATGCAACATGAGATGGGTAAATCATAAAATCTATGTTTCCGACTTATCTTCTTCAGTGGTTGAGGAGAAGACACGCTCTTTCACTACGTGCTCAGCAGGGAATTTCTATATCAGAATACGGGGTATCCTTTTAACTGTTGGCATATGCCAAATTCTCAGAAGATATATATCGATAATGTAGAAGTTTACTAATGTACAACCTCAAACATAAATGATAAATCTACTTATGTAATCCAGGTTTTGGTTGACCTGATCCGGGTACCAGATTGGGCGTTTGAAAATGCTGCTGGGCAAGAGATGAGAGGTATGGGTCAAGATGCAGGGTCGTATCATCCGGGACTTTACTTGACTGATGCCGAGGTAATTACGTTTTTCAGGTTACTGTTAACGTCTCTACTTTTATCAAAATCTTGTCTGAGAAATTTCTAATTTGGGACCAGAGAGAAGCAGTGGAGGCACTCATCCAAGAACTTCCAAAATTCATGCTTATAGCTGTCCCTACTGATTGTAGCGAGTGTCCAATTTGCTTGGAAGAATTCCATGTTGGGAATGAGGTATTGTTTCTCTATTCTCGCCAAGACATTTAAAGAAAAATCTTCAAAAACCGGAGATGGAAAATGGGTGGGTGTGGGTTAGTCGGGTCGGGTGAGTTTTATATGGCCAGTTTTGCTACGGGTTGGGTCTGATATTTTTGATCAGTTTTGTAATAAGATTTATAAATACTTTCTGCATTTAATGTGATAGCCAAAGGTTTAATATGATAAGAATAATAATCTAGCTTCTGGGATTAAGTGTTCGTGTAGGTTTGTATGGATTAAAGATAAATTTTGGGTGACCTGCAAATCATATGATTTATTTCATTTCTACTTTAACTGCCACTTTTGTTACTCATCTGACCTGTTGGATATTAAACATAAACCAAATCGGCCCATTGATGAATTTATGGGTCTAGATTGCCTCATGCCACATCTATCAAATATGTTGAAAGTAATGTCTTTGTGTTGCTTAACAAGGTCCGTGGGCTTCCTTGTGCGCATAACTTCCATGTGGGCTGCATCGACGAATGGCTTAAATTGAATGTGAAATGCCCTCGATGTAGATCTTCTGTGTTCCCAAACCTCGACCTTAGTGCACTTTCCACTATCCCTGCTGACCCTCAGGAGTCAACTCTTGCAACAACTCGTTACGTGAGGCGTCAACCATATAGTCAGAGTTATCTAATGCGAATGCAGGGTTTCCTCCAGCCTGTTCTCGCTGGAAATGCAAGTTCAGGTTCTGATAGCTCATTAGAAACTGTAGAAAATGGAAGACAACCACCTGAAAGTCAAAATGTCCACATAGTTGTGGAGCCTGGACGCTAACTTATAAAGCTGGGGTCGTCAAGTATCTGACATAGAGCTGGGTTAGCATGACTTGATAGTGAAACAAGTGACCAAACATAACTATTTTGCGCATACAACCACCAATTGATGCAGGCCATTCTCACATATCATTGAAGTGTATCCAAGAACACATCAGAAGCTCAGTAATCTCTGCTTATAAGATGACATCGTTGAAACCTGCTAATCTTCAGGCTTCTGAAATTAGTACCCACCACAGGAAATATACGATTGGTTTGGGATTTGATGTAAAAACAACTTAATTATATGTAAAACCAGATTAGTGAAGTTAGCGAGATTCATAGCTCTTCTTTCCAAGATTTCATATAACTCGAGCTTGTTGCCTTGAAAACTTATATATATGATTGCTTCGTAAAGGGAAGTGATGCCAGACTCAGATTTGGGTTAAATCGGCTATTAATTTTTATTAGACTGACTTCTTTTCTGAAAAGTTAATCCTATTTGAGTTCATGTTCATGTGCCGTTTAGTTGTTTTCCAAAGTTTTTGTTTTTTTATAACTAGTAAAATCTGTAAAAAAGAACTGAAAGAATAATATACAAACATGATAATAGTAAGGGTATCAGACATGTTGGATCCTCAATGGAAACTTGAAATTACTTGTTATAAGTTGCATGATAGTTCAGGGTCTGTATCATAAAACCTGTTTCAGTAAAAGAAAAAAAAATGTAACTTTATGTAACCACTATGATTGATACAGATTCTTCACAACTGTTTAACTTCACATGAGACTAGGCCATGTTTCCGGCAACTATGCTACTAAAGGTATAATTTTCTCATCGACGCCACTTTTTGAAGTCTAATTTGCTCTTTAAACTTGGCAATAAACTCTTCAGCTTTCCTATCGACCTCACCAGAATGCGGTTCTGTGTCACTCAGATCCTCGGCTACCACATTTATTGCATTAGTCTCTCTTTTTGATCTTGTTTCAACTTTATCATCAGTTTGAACAGGAAAGTTTTTATCGACTGCCTCAATAACTTGTTCTTTTGGTCTATTTGTTCTGACTGATTTACCCCTTTTGTAAGTATTTGCAACAGTGGCCGGTTTTTTGATCACATTTGAAGAATCTGGTTTCTCTTTTGTCTCCAAGACGTTCTCAGAAGTTACACCAAGGCTAGATCGCTGACTTTTTGACTTTATAAAAGGTGCATTCTTGTTTAAATCCAATGAGCCATCATCAACTTTGATCTTCTCTAAATCTTTCAGAATTTCTTTAGAGCTACTACAGTTGTTCATCTCAGAAGAACTACCAAGGCTAGTTACTCGAGGTTTAGTCTCCATGAATGATGTGCCAACGTTTAAATTAGGTTCCATGCCTTTTGATTCTTCTTTGTAAAAAATTTTCTTCATATGGGGTGGCATTGAATACCTCATTGATTGTGATTTTAGATCTTTAAGATCAACATCAGCAGAAAAAGGCCTAATATTGGAAGTTTCTTTTGTCTCTAAAGTACTAACATCCACTCTTTTCTCTAATCTCATAGATTTGGAACGCCAATTCAATGGAGTTCGAGGAGCAGAATCAGAATTATCATTAGAATCAGAATCAGAATCATTTTCTTTAAACTTTTCCTCTAACTTAATGGGCACCAAACCCCTAAACTTTCCATTTTTAGTTTCATCCCAATCACTAAACCAATCTTTAACACCCGACTTCCCACTAGCAGAATCCAAACTTTTTGATCCAAGATTTTTCACAGGCAAACACAACGGCTTACTTTCTCCTATCGTATCCGGTTTAGCCAATTTCTCAACATCTATTTCATCGTTTGAAGAATCTTTACCAAGCGGTTTCCCAACCCTATTTGTTCCAAGATTCCGCACAGGCAAAAACAAGCCCTTATTTTCCTTGACTAATTTAGGTTTCCCATTCCCAAATCCATTAAATCTTGAACCCGAACCCTTAACTTCCTCAAACAAATCTTTCTCACCAAACTCATTAAAACCCTGAACCCCATTTTCAAAAATCGACGAAATATGCGAAATTTCAGACAAATATGTCTCTTTAATGTTATCATCATCATCATCACAACTATGATCACTAGTATCTATTTTTCTACTAAATAATCCATAACAAACAGCAATGCCAATAACTAAAAGATAAATAAGGTCCCAAATCTTAGTAACTATGGTAGTATTCTTAAAATAATCAGGAACTTGTGAAGGGAAGTATAAGAAAACAAGAATAACAAGTATAGTAATTAAAGATTTAGATATGAAATAATGTATAAAAAGCAACTTACTTTTTGGGGGTTTTGTGGGTAGTGATGAAGTTTGATTTAGATCTTGAAAAGGGGTTTTGGTGAAAGAGTGTGAATCTTCTGCCATTGTTGTTGATGATGATGATCATTTATTAGGTTTATCTAATTTTGGTGTGTGGGTGTGTGAAAAGATGATACTACTATAGTATAGAGCTAAACAAGGGTCAAAAAGAGCGAGTGGAGAAAAGTAGGTGGATATAGATACAATAAAAGAAAGCAGGAAGCATTTCCTATTTTTTGATTATACTATCTTAACTACTACAAAGTAATAAAGATTTTCTTCTTATCAATTTTCAAAATTAAGCCTATAAAATATTAAAATTACAGTCATTGTTATCTTTTTACATTTTAAAATTTAATACAACAAAACTACATTCAAATTTTTTATGTTTTCCAAAAAACCAAAACACTATAAACCCATTGTCAAAAGATAACAATTCTATAAAAAAGATAATTAACAAAAAAAACTTGAAAATCTTCACATATTTCATAGGATATAAAAAAGAAATTCTCATGGAAGCCTCTTTATATTTTGGTGATGTAATTTTTTTATACAATGCTTTTTATATATTTGATTGTGTTAAAATGTATGAATGAAATCTGGGTCTTAAACTCGATTGTGTTGAACTTTATATTTGATATATATGATAATGATGATGGCTAACAATATAAATTTACCGTTATTTGTGTTTAATTGTAATTTTCTAAAAGTGTAAGGGGTATTTGTGTCAACAGTGTTAGTCAAAAAGTTTGTCCAGTTAACACAATTTATTCCTTTTATTGCTTTTATATCCATTTCTTTTATTTTTTTTTTAAAAAAAAAAATAAAATTTATTTCTTCAAACTTCCCTCTTTGATTCCGTTTTCGCGATTTGTCAAATTGATCTGAAAAACATCAGATTTTGTTCGCGATCCGATTCTGGTCATATTCATATTTTAAGTTTCCGATTCATCGAGATTCGTTGACAGTTACTTTTCCGGCGAATTTTCTGGCAAATTTTTTTAACAGAATAAAAGGCGGGGTTTGTGCGGAATGCAACCTAAGCGTTTTGGTACCGGTTTCGTGTTTTAATTCGTAAAAACAAAGGAGAAATCACAAGTTTAAGTTTCCCGGTGAATTGTCATATTTTCCGGCGACGATTTCTGAAGTTCACTTTTGTCAGGATTTGTGCGCGGTGGAATTATGAGTCGATTGGTATTAGTTTCGAGTTTTTACTCGAAGAAAGGAGGGAAAAATCATGAATTTCATTTTCCCGACGCGTTTTGAATTTTCCGGCGAACTGTTGAACATTCTGACCGCCATTGTTTCTTACATTTAGCGAGCTAAATTACAAAACTTTCATTTATAGAGCTCATAAATTTTTATAAAATTTTGCAAAACAATCACGTGTATATTCAGTGACAACAGGACAAACTTTTTGACCAACACTATTAACACAAATACCCCTTACACTTTTAGAAATTTACAATTAAACACCACTTTTAATTCTAACAGCACTTAACGGCTTCATTTAACAACCACCGTTAATTTGTACCAAATTTGCAAAAGGTTTCTGAAATAGGGACAAAAAATGCAATGAAACCTGAAAAGGTCCTGAACCTGCAAAAACATATAAACCACAGGGACCAAAAATGCAATTAACTCAAATTTAATAAATTAAACTATATCTAACCATTTCATATAAGGTATGTTTGGCAAAATTAGATGTAGGTTTTAGTTGTAGTTGTAAGCTATAGCTTTTAAACAAAAGCTGGTAGTGTTCGACCTAAATTTAGTTTAATTAAATTTAATAAATTAAACTATATCTAACCATTTCATATAAGGTATGTTTGGCAAAATTAGATGTAAGTTTTAGTTGTAGTTGTAAGATATAACTTTTAAACAAAACGGTTAAAGCTTTTATTTTTGTTAGAGGTGTTTGGTATGTTAACTGTAATTGTAAGTTCAAAAGGTAATTGTGTAGTTTTTAAATATTAAAAGCTTCATCCAAACTATAAGCTTCTGAAACGCTAAAGAAAGTTATTAACAAAATAGAAGTTTATTATTCAATATTAAAAGCTAAAATTTTCTAAAAAGCCTATAAAAGTTCTTGCCATGGTGTTTAAGGCGATATTGGATATACTTTTGATATTAGTTTGGGCCAATATATATATAGCCCAGTGGGCTGATTCATAAAAAACCCGAGAGGGCGAGAGGTCAATGAGAATGGTACTGTAAATTGTAAAACAGACGCAAAAAATTAGCTAGCAATTTGATAATGTAATATTTTGGTTACTGCTGCGTGTTTTTAGTTACATTTGGATGGAAATCAGCAGCAGTAATTTCTTGTCCATTTTTGTTGATTGCATAAAAATACAGCATTACTTGTTGGACCATTTTGACTTGATAAAGAGTACAGTATTAAACAGTGAGTGATGGTTAAATAAAAGAAGTGATTCAAGGAAGTATGATTGAGTTGGATTAAAATACATATTATCAATTATTATTATTGTTAAGGAGGGATTGGAGAAATATAAATTAGAGAGGTTTTTCTGTTCAGGTTACCGGGGAGGACGAGTTTTTTCTGACTTAGATTTAGGCGGCCTCCCCTGGCCATTTCCAAACACTTCCAAGAATTTAGATAACGGGATTCGAACCTAAGAGCTCTTTGAAAACATCTAAAAATGTTAACCAGTAGGCCACCTTGGAGATGGTTGGATTTAGGGGGAATATATTTGTATATAACTAATAATAGAACAGATTTTGTTAGGAATGATAACGGAAACAATATTGTTTCGTATTTCATTGTGTTTTTTTTTTTTTCCCAATAAAGTGGGGAATTAGAAGGATACATTTCTCCACTCTTCACCACTTCGACTCTTGTTAGTAGAGAAAGGGTGAGTTACAATTTTACAGTGCATTTACTTGAAGAAATATTCTGCACTTATTTTGCTGGTAAGTTCTCAAGAAAACGTTTACAAATAGAGAGCTCGCTTTGTTTTTTAAACTCGATAATAAAAAGCAAAAGTGGACATGGTTTTAAGTTTTCCCGTAGTTCTCTAGAGATAAATAACAACTTTAATTTTTCTAATCAATTTTTGCAACTATATGGTCCCTTAGTAGGTCTTGCTCTTTTAAGGTAACCTTTGCTTTGCCTATATGCATTTTAGAGACCTATAGGTAACCTTGGCATTCTATCATTCAGGGCTTTTTTTTGTGTGTGTGGGCTATTTTAGTCGTTGTCATCTTGGTTGCAATTAAGAAATTTTCATATATGTTTGAAAATTCAGATGAAGACAGTTTCTGGAACGGTTGTATCTGCAAAGCCTGTTAATCTCTCAAAAGCCAACAACATCTTGCTGAAGTTTGTAATTTCTGACAATGGAGCTGCTCAAGCGGTGTTTGCTTATCTCCGCCGTGCTTCTAAGGCGTTTAATGAGCACGTATACTTTAAAAAACACTACAAACTTAAGAAAAATCGCTCAAAGGAGGAAACTTTAACCGTATCTGATATAAGTCATATAAATTGTGAAGAAAATGAGGGCATGGTTATAGGAAATGGTGGCCAGGCAAACATGAAATTTGATCAGGATCCGGTTCAGATTGACAGTAATGAGACCGTGAAGGAGAAGAGTGAAGAAAAGAAGAAAAAGATGAAGAGAAAGAGGAATGTAGAGGTTGACGGGGGTGTTATATTTAATTCTGTGATGCCTAAAAAGAAGAAAAACGAAAGCTGAAGAATAGGCATGTAACTTCGGTAAAATTTTGTTGCTATATTAATTGACTTGATTAGTGTATTTTCACTATAGAATCAATTAATTGTTCTTAAGCAATTTTTGATGGTGATAAACCTGTTCTTGATTGCTACTGAATTTCTTATATTATCTGTGAATCAGTGTTAAATGTTTATGTCCTTCAGTTTTCATGCTATTGCATTCTAGTTAGAACCTTTTACTTGATAGGGTCTTCTGATGGGTTTAAGGTCGATACTAAATTGTATAACGCGATGATTTTGCTTTATTCGACTATGCGTTTGTTGAGGATGTTGATCTCGCTAGAGAAATGTAGGATGAGATACTTTTGAATGATGTGTGTGCTGATATTCATAGTAAAGATACTTTGTTTAAGTTTCTGTTAAAGAGTGGGAAATTGAAAGAAACTCAAGTGCTGTACTTTGTTGAGATGATTTGGAATGAGTTTTTACTAACTCATGATACTCGTTATATGGCTATTAGGGTGTTTATAGATGACGAGGATCCTTATAATGTTATTAAAGTTTGGAAATGTATGATTGCATTATGATTCTGGCCTTGGGGTATCTTTTGTTTACTGGGTTACGTGATCTTAATCGTCTTCTTGAAGCAGTGGAAGTATCCAGAAGATGTGATAGATGGAGGGATTAAGTTGACTTCTTGCAAAAACTGGAAAAGGACTTTTCTGTGGTGAACTTTTGAGGTAGTGGAAGCTTTGTTAGGTTAATTCCTTGTGCTTTTGTTCCATGTTGGCATCTTTAAATGTGGTTTATATGATTGTTTTTGGATCAGGATCAAGTTTTGCGAATACCCCATCGATGATTGAAATGTTGGTTGGTGCTCTTTGAATTCAACTTCGTTTGATATCGGCATTAGATTTGTATGGAAGGACGACCCCCCGTCTTGTTGGAATAAATGCTGCAGCAGATTTGAAGCCCGGTATTTTGCATCCCTGTGTTTTACAATTTTGATAACAATGGTTAGAAACTCAACTATATGACTGGTTCAGAATTAGATAGTTTGTTGGCCTGTGTAGTTCTTCATCTCTTAATGACGACAAGGCTTTTTTCTCTTGTAGTATTTTTGCTCTAATATTATGCTTCATGTTAAAAGTACCCGGGTTGTTCTGTCAACCCGAGGTTGGTGATGCAATGCAAATCTTTGGAGGGTGGTCTGGTACCTTTCTCTATCATGTTTCTTAAGGTTATGCAGGTACAGCTAACTTGTGAAATGCAAGGGAAAAAACACTTCAATGTGTTAAGAAACAACTTTAAATTGACTTCTCAATTAACGAAACTTGCTTGAATGCAGACAAATTCGTCGGAGTTATTTTAATAAGTTCAATAGTAAAGAGTTTACAGCATTCAAGATTCAAGATTTAAGGTTGAGGAGGCTGGATATGTGTAGTTCTAAAACTTTATAAGAGTTAATGGTGTTCAAAAAGACTGATAAATCAAGCAGGCCTCCTAAATCGAAACCCTGAGAAACCAAAACTCGAGACCGATAACTAGTGTATTATTGTTTTCGTATATGCTCTAATTAGAAATATCAACAGTTACTTGAACTGGACCGTATAATATCTTATGACATCACAATATAATGTATTAGTTGTTACTTCCTTCTCGCCAACTACTTCTCAGCTGATTTTTCATCATCTAACAAACAAAATCGCAAGGTATAAACTGGAGTGAAATGTACCCTAATATAATCATAGTATGTAATCACACTCAAATAATAAATATTATCATGGATCAGTTGGTGTAATTGTTGAAATTAGTGTGTACGTCATAACACAAAACTATACTACCGCTTACACACGAGCCTACGGGGTCACACACAAAGAACATTTAGATATCCGGATATATGTATATTGTATACATATATATAATCACCAAAATATATTTAATTAATAAATGGTTTATTAATTAATAAATAATTAAATTAATTGATCTTGAACTAACTTTCAAGAAGACTTTCGGTTAGTTAGCTTTTTGATATTATAATCATACCATAATTGGAGTTGGTATTTTTTGGCCAACATTTTGTGGGTTAGAGGGTACCCAATGCCCACCACTCATCCCCCAAGGACTAGTCCCTGTCAGCGCCACATCAGCAAAAAACACTCCAAGGACTAATCCCCCCAAAATGCACCCAATGCACTCATCCCTCAAGGACTAGTCTTGGACCCACTAATTTTTTTGTCTTCTTCTTTGTATATAGGATTAAAAAAAAAAAAAAAAAAAAAAAACCCCAAAAGACTCGTCCCTGCAGGGACTAATCCCCCGGACGAGCAAGGCGGACGAACAAGGGACGAGTCCCACCCAACGGTGTGGACTCGTCCGTCCACCTCAAACGAACCCAATGGACGAACCATTGGGTACCCTCTTATGATTAAGCAATCACTCTTGCTTTTTAAAAAGTGATTTCGGCAGCATGTATGCATATTAAAAAGAACTGATCAAAAAAAAAAGAAAAAAGAGAATGCTTCATTATTATTAGACTCATTTTCGATGTACTCTCAATATACTAAAAGAGAATTTCTAGTATTCTTCTCTTTAAGAGTTGGGGTATTAAAAGGATCAAGCTAGGAGTTTGATAGTTTTTAAACTTGGTGATTAAGGTCTAGCAACATTCGGGTATTGTTTGAAGTGTTCGTGTGGATCAACTGTAGAAATATTCATACCATTGAATATTGTTTCATCCTACGTGATTTCATCTACTCAAAAGGTATTATTCTTAATCTACTTATTATGACAACTATTACGGTGTAATTGGATCTTGGTGGAAATATTAATCGTGTGCATGTTTTTTTATAAAATACATGTTTGTATTTTTAGTCTTCCGCTGCGTTTATAAATTTTAAAAGTACACACGAGGGTCTAGTATTTCCAACAGTGGTATCAGAGCCACTTTTACACCTTTTAGTTGTTAGGTGATTTTATTTTTGATCATTTTTTTTGATAGAAAAATAAATCACCACTTTAAATTTCAAATTTAATTTTATGGCTTGATTAGTTATTTTATAGTTTCTATATAATCCATGGTTGTACCCATGCATTGCAACCATGGACAAGCCATATGTAGTTTTAATAATGTAGTTATTAAAATTTGTTGTTGCATGCATAGCCCATGATGTCCTTAGCCTATGGAATTGTTTTGTTGTGATGATTGTTGATTATTACAACATTATAAATGTTGGTTGATTAATTTATTTGGGTCATAGAAGCAAAAGTTGTATAATATTTATTTTTAATTTTCATAGTTGTATTTATATTTATTTTTATTGTAAGTATTAGACTAGTTGTACTTTTAATTTAAATAAATGTAACAAGATGAAGATTGAAGATAAAAGATGCAACATGGAGTTTTGCTTTGAAGATGGTGTTTTCTTTATCAAGTCAACAACATGGACGTATGGCACAAAATCTCACTTGGTTCTTGGATTAAGTGGGAGTATAGGATTGTCCTTAGATTGACCTCTTGATTTCATATTGGCTCATGAAATCAAGCATAGGATTTTTGGGCTAGGCTATGTGTGTGTGATGCATGGTTGTGTTTTTATTTTTGCACTCATATATAATTGTTGATTATAAAATATGTGCTAAAATGTTTTTGATGGAAACATTAAATAAAAACACAAAATGAGTTTAAAGATTAAAATTGGTGATTTTAAAAGTTAAACTCCAATGAGTTTAAAATATATTGTTTTGAAACTCAAATATATATATATGGTCGACATCTTTTTAAATTGTTTTAAAGAGATACACGTTTGTGTATTTGTTATTTCTGTCTAAATATATATATATTATATATATATATATTATATATATATATTATATATATATATTATATATATATATAATATATGTTTAATATATATAATATAATAATATGTGATTTTATATTCTAAAATAAAATAACAAACTGGAGACACAAATATATTCGACATATATATATCTATATACATAATTGGTTAAAATGAGTTTTAACAAAATAGTGTAGCGAATCTTGTGTGCATGCAATATTCGTTAAACACAAATCTTTTTAAATACCCGTCAAATTTTAAGTCATGCCATCCAATCAGCTTGAAAACACTCCTCGTTATTTTTTGGTTAGGTAAGACCTAATTAAACTATAACCACGAGGTGGATTTTTAGTTACGAGTGAGACTAGGCTAAATTTCCACTGTTTCCAAATTGGACGACTTAATCGTACTCAAGGTAAGACCTGAGTTTGAGGCATGGATGGGACAAACATGCCAGTAGATAATAGTGGTTTGTTGGACTACACATATCTCAAGGTCCCATAAAGATCTAAGAATTGTACTTGTAATGCAATTGGTACCCGCTACCTACCAATAGACTTCATAACTGCTAGCTGATCAACAGATGTAGTTATGGAATCTCTATGTGGATCTTAGGATTTCGTATAATATTAAAACTTGGGTAGTTAATTTATTTAAGTTTTCATATCGAAAATACTAAAATAAACCTTACTTTTATCGTAGATGACAAACAACTAAAACGTAAACCAAAACACACTCCGTTCTTTGTTGGAGAAGGAGTGACTCAATGGTACAAACTTCCTAGACTAGTACCGCAACCAGAGGATTGTCCTCAACAATAGTGGGAAGTTGAAAACCATTGGAGAACCCTTACCAGATCCTCCTACCAAGACAGCTAATGCTGCTCAGCAAAATGCTTATTGAAAGTTGTTCAATGGGCAAGAGAAGATAGCTTTAATAATGCTTGCAAGTTTGACTCCTGACCTCCAGAAGGAAATGGAAGATCGCAAAGCATATGATTACTGAGCTGAAAAATATGTTTCAGAATCAGGAAAATCATGAGTTGTACGAAACTCACAAGCTTCTTCACACATGCATAATGAAGGAGGGTCAAATCAGTTAGCTCTCATATTTTGAATATGAAAAGCTACATTGAAATGTTGGAAAAGCTTGGAACTCCCATAATGACTCTCTTGGTTGTGAACGCCATTTAGGACTCACTACCAAAGTCATTAGGAGAAATCTGTGTCAGAGTTGCACTTGATGCACAAAGCTGCTGAACAGATTGTTCCATCAAATACCTCCAATCTGGGCGTCCTGATGATTTAGGATGGAAGGGTAAAAAGAATAAGCCGAAAATTTCCAGGAAGGGAAAGGGCAAAGGAGTTGCTAGGAATAAGATTCCAACCCCTCCCAAGAAGGAAAACCCAGCAAAAGACGCCAAATGTTTTCATTGTGAAAAAGTTGGTCATTGGAGAAGGAACTGTTCCTATCTACCTATCTAAAGCTGAAGAAAGGCAAGGCTGGTTAGACTAGCCAATCGGGTATATGCCAAATACAATTATATCCTTTTTTAGTGATTCCTGAATTTTGTTACAGATATGATTTGTATCAATATACTGGTAATGAGAAGAAGTAAGAAACTGAAGAAAGGCACACTAGATCTGCGAGTGTGAAATAGGGATCAAACAGTTTTTGAAACTATTGGCACCTATGAGCTTACTTTTCAAGTGGCCTTGTTGTTTTGTTGAAACAATGTCATTTTGCTCCTAGTATTACGAGCAATGTGGTTTCAGTTTCACTTTTGAAATATGTTAGTTATGAACTCACATTTACGCACTTTGCTATGTCAGTTTCTAAGAATAATGTTTTTATTTTAATGCCTATCCAAGTGATGGTATTTTTGAAATTGAAATGCATGGTGTGATTTCAAATAATAATTCTATATATACCTGTATTGCCAAACGATTCAAGCAAGACTTGAATAAGACCTATCTATGACATTGTCATTTTGGTCATATAAACAAACAACGCTTTTCAAAACCCCAATCTGATGGATTTTTGGAATCAACTGGCTCTGAGTCATTTGATGTATGTGAGTCTTGTTTATGTGGAAAGATGACAAAGGCACCTTTCTCCGGTTTAGGTGAAAGAGCTAAAGATCTTTTAGGACTAATACATACTGATGTATGTGGGCCTTTTAGAACTATGTCTAGAAATGGTGAATAATACTTCGTTACATTTACTGATGATTATAGTAGATATGGTTATGTTTACTTGTTGAAACATAAACATAAAGTTTTTGAAATGTTCAAAAGTCTTCCAAAACGAAGTAGAAAATCAGCTTGAAAAGACCATTAAAACCCTTCGTTCTGATCGAGGTGGTGAATATATGAGTCTAGAGTTTTTTGGATCACTTAAAGAATTGTGAGATTGTTTCACAATTCACTCCACCTAACACATGGTGTGTCTGGTTGGATGAATCGAACTTTATTTGATATGGTTTGATTTATGATGAGTCTGATTACTCTAACACCGTATTTTGAGGGAATTGCATTTGAGTCTGTTGCATGCATACTCAATATGGTTCCTACCAAGAAGGTAGAAAAGACACTACATAAGATGTGGCATGGGAAGAGTCCTAAGTTGTCTTTCTTGAAAATCTGGGGTTGTGAAGCGTATGTGAAGCATGACACTTCAAACAAACTAGAACCCAGAAACATCAAGTGTAACTTTGTGGGATACCCAAAGGAAACAATGGGTTACTACTTTACTACCTAGCTGAAAACAAAGTGTTTCCTGCTTGGTTTGCTGAGTTCTTGGAAAGAGATCTTCTCTTACAAAAGGTCAGTGGGAGTGAAGTAGATCTTGAAGAAATTCAAGAACCACAGGGTAACATACCTTCTGAAAGCACTAGCTATCCACACGTTAAAGCTGGGCACACTGTTGGTAAGCCAGAACGTGTTACATCTGTACTTCGTAGATATGGTAGAACTCCTGATTAGCCTGCGAGGCATAATCATCTGATTAATTCAGATGAACCTGATCTAGGGGATTATGATGAACCCTCTATCTACCTTAAACCATATCAGATCCCGAATCTGACAAATGGCGAGATGCTACGAATATAGAGATACAGTCCATGAAAGATAATCAAGTATGGGACTTGATTGATCTTCCACCCAATTGTAAGACAATGGGATGTAAATGGGTCTTCAAGATGAAGACTAACATGGACGGTAATGTAAACACCTTTCAGGCTCGGTTGGTTAGCAAAAGGATATACTCAGAATCAAGGAATTGATTATGAGGAAACCTTTTCATTTGATGATAAAATCAAAGAGTTTGACTTTTCTCAAAACCATTATGAGCCATGTGTTTATTAAAGCTAGTGGGAGCGAAGTAGTCTTCTTGATCTTGTATGTTGATAACGTACTACTTAATTGGAAATGATATTCCAACTTTGCAAGATGTTAATCTTGGCTTGGAAAATATTTTGCCATAAAGGATCTTGGATTAGCTACTTACATTCTTGGAATCAGGATCTATATAAATAGATCCAAATGGCTTATTGTTTTGAGTCAAAGTACATACATTGACAAAATCTTACGAAGATTTAACATGCAAGACTCCAAGCGTGGAACACTGCCTGTGCAAAAGGGCATAACCTTGAGCAAGTCTCAAAGTCCTATCACATCTGATGAGATAAGACGAATGAAAAGGAATCCCATATGCTTCGGCTATAGGATTCATTATGTATGCCTTGTTATGTACAAGACCAGATGTCTCGTTAGCCTTGAGTTTGACGAAGTCGTTATCAACAGAATCCAGGTGAAGAACATTGGATTGCTGATAAGAACTTTCTTTAGTAATTGCGGAGAACTAAAGATATATTATTGGTTTATGATAGTTTGGAAAAGGAGTTGAGTATTAAATGTTATATGGATGCTATTTTCCAAACTAATCGAGATGATTATCGATCCCAATCAGGCTATGTCCTTGTCATGAATGACAGACTAGTTGATTAGAAATGCTCAAAGCAGAGCACAGTTGCATAGTCTACAATAAAAGCAGAATACATTGTTGCCTCAGAAGCTGCTTAGGAAGCTGTCTGAATTAGGAAATTTGTTGCTGAACTAAGGGTAGTGCCCAGCATTGAATCTCCTATTGAAATGTACTGTGATGATTCAAGTGCAATTATATTTGCTAGAGAATCATGTGTACATAAAGGTAGTCAACACATTCTTTGAAAGTTTGACTTCATTAAGTGGAGTCATTTAGAAGAATGAGATAAGTATTCTTAAGGTTCACTCGAATGAAAATGTGGCTGACTCGTTCACGAAGCCCATGACACATAACAAGCATGATGATCATGCTAGTAGTGTATTGGACTTAGTTATGCCGCTGTTCTTTTTCATTTGAAATTTAGTATTTGGATATTTTTGGGACAAGTGACGCTCATGGCTATGAGGTCACATGATGTTGAAAGAACCCCTCGGTTTTTAAAGACAATGATCACAATGTTGGTTCAAAAGTATCGCTAAAGCATTGATAGTTATCGATTGCTCATCATGCATCATTTAAATTGAAGTTGTTTATAGAGATTAACATATTAAGTACGGGTATGTACTTAAATGAAACGTTTGATGCATGTTGAAATCCTAAATTGGATATGTGAGCCATATTTGGAAAAATCAACATATAGCAAGTTGGTTCATGAGATAATCAAATTTGTTTGGCGAAACACTTAGCATGATAAAATCTGACGTTGGTTTGTGATATTGATTTTTGTCAACCAACTAATTTAAGTGATGTGATCATGAGGGGGAGAAAATACGCATTGCACTCTTTTTCCCTTAGCCATGGTTTTGTCCCAATGGGTTTTCCTGGTAAGGTTTTTAATGAGGCAATATCTCTAAAGCGTATCAAATGAGTTATGTACTCTTTTTCCTTCATTAGATTTTTTTTGTCCCATTGGGTTTTTATCTAATAAGGTTTTAATGAGGCATAATCTTTCTAAAAGACATCCAAAAGGGAATGTCATACATGTTTGTGGATCTTGCAGTATTTCTTCAAAGAACAATGCTCCAACAATTATGTATAAAGACAATGATTCTTGCATAGCTCAGATCAAAAAGAGCTGCATCAAAGGTGATTGAATAGAACATATCTCATCAAAGTCCTTCTCAACACATAATCTACAAAAGGAAGAACAAATCAACAAGCAGCTTCGAGCAATTATCAAATAAGATCAAGCTTTGAAGATTAGAAGATGTTTGACTGAATTCAGGGGAGCATTACAAGTTGCACTCTTTTTCCCTTACTAAGTTTTTGTCCCACTGGGTTTTCTTAGTAAGGTTTTTAATGAGGCAACATAATCAATCCAGAAGTATCAGAAGAGATAACACGTGCTGCACTCTTTTTCCCTTAGCTATGGTTTTTGTCCCACTGGGTTTTTCCTAGCAATGTTTTTAACGAAGCAGTAGTTCAAAGCAAAACTTCAAAGTTGAAAAGTATCATTCGACATAAAACATATGAATTATTGATAAAGTGAATGATAGTAATATGTCTGAGGGGAGTGTTATGAATTATTGGTATTAGCAGCCATATACTATTTATACATTTGTTTCTATATACTTTATCAATATATATATAGAGATAGATATGTCTATAATAGATATACAATTCATACGAATAAAAAGACTCTTCCTCTGTCTCTTTTGTTTTCTTCTTATTACTGATCTTCTTCATCATCTTTCAATATTATTTGGTAATATAGATCTCTTCATTTATAACAAGTTGGTATTTTTTGGCCAACATTTTGTGGGTTATGATTAAGCAATCACTCTTGCTTTTTAAAAAGTGATTTCGGCAGCATGTATGCATATTAAAAAGAACTGATCAAAAAAAAAGAAAAGAGAATGCTTCATTATTATTAGACTCATTTTCGATGTACTCTCAATATACTAAAAGAGAATTTATAGTATTCTTCTCTTAAGAAGAGTTGGGATATTAAAAGGATCAAGCTAGGAGTTTGATAGTTTTTAAATTTGGTGATTAAGTTCTAGCAACCTACGTGTATTGTTTGAAGTGTTCGTGTAGATTAACTGTAGAGATATTCATATCATTGAATATTGTTTCATCCTACGTGATTTCATCTACTCAAAAGGTATTATTCTTAATCTACTTATTATGACAACTATTACGGTGTAATTGGATCTTGGTGGAAATATTAATCGTGTGCATGTTTTTTTATAAAATACATGTTTGTATTTTTAGTCTTCCGCTGCGTTTATAAATTTTAAAAGTACACACGAGGGTCTAGTATTTCCAACAGTAATCACCCTATCAAATCAATGCTTAAAAAGCAGAATTAGATTAAAAAGCTGTATCAATCATCTATACTCCTTTATAATAATTATCAAACCCCCTATATTTGGAAAGTGTTAGAAAATAGTTAGATGCAAAAGTACTAAATTACCCTTAATAAATTCCCACTATGGAAAGAGTTTTTATAAATTACCAAATTTGCCCTTAATGAATTAATTTACACTCTAAACCTTTATTTTAATAATTAACACTTTAAGCCCTTATTCTAAAATATTTCACTATCACCTTTACATCAACCTACACCACTTGACACCGCCACCACCAATAATTTCGTCACCGACACCACTAGACCGTCGTCTCCGCCACCGCCGCCGCATTGCGCGGGTACCATGCTAGTATAGTCTAATTAACTTTCATAACTTGTAAGTTATCAATCAAATACCAAATAACAACATGCACATGGTGACCCCCTCATCAACCATGTTCTTGCAATGGACATGACTTGGACATAATTGGGATGATAACAAAAAATATATGAATGGGTAGAGAGACATAAATTCTTTCATATATATCTTTTGGACCACCCTGGCATCTTGTTATTCATTCCATTTACATTTTATATTACCATTTTTGCTAAATTGATGAAAAATCGACCCATTGAAAGTGGCGGGATATCCTGTTAACCAAAATGGGATAACAAATCTTATATGTCTAACCTTGTAGATTTCACATCCAAACAATCGCCCAATATCGCTTTGGCCTTTAAATGTGCATCTATTTGTACTGTTCGAATCGTTTTCTTAGATTAAAAGATATAAGGTGGATCTAAAGCGGGTAATTTTAAGTACAACGAATTTTTGTCATATATAACAAATACAAACATGTACAACATGCTAAAAAGTTCAAATCTTTTATTTGGGTTTCATATTTTTGTCAGCATAATGGGGTAGAAGCCAACAAACTTTTATCATACTCTCATTTTCACCTCGTCTTCAATTAAATATATATAAAACCAACACACATAAACCAAGAAGTCCCTACAAATACTCGTCCTGCCCTTTCGAAAATAAAGACGAGAAAAGATGATGACTAGCTTAGACGAGATGGTGCCTATGGCATCCATCAAAAATGAGCATAAAGATGACTAACATAGGAAACGGCCTAACAAGTTGGTATATCCAAGATACCGTTCTAATATATTGATAAATGTAACTGTAAACAATGTTTGGGCAAAGATTTGACAATGAACACTAATTAGAAGCCACATGTGTTGTTATTTTATGTATATAATACATATAATTTTTCCAATATGTTTTTATGTTTAATTATTTAAAAATAATCTGCTCTTTTCTTTTGGATCCACCAAACATATGTGTTATGACCAACACCATCCCCAATCTGTGCCACCACCATGTTAATAACATGTTATTTCACGACATATTTGGGACTGACGTATTGCGCAAGTACCCTTTAGTATTTCTTAAATGTGAGAAACTAAATTTAGTTCATTTTTAAACTTCTTTTTTTAGATTACCGAAATTAGTGAAAATATATTTATATTATCTGTTTTCCAAGTTAAAAGTTCAACTTTTAGACTTGTTTTGAGAGGGAAAAGGTTCTTCCAAGGTGGTATACAAAACAAAGGATTTTATGTATTTGTTAATGTGAGTGACCATAAAAGTAAGAGTTTTGCTCATAGAATCTTTCTTATTTGATTCGTAATCATCCAACTAATTTTGAATTATTGGTTGTATATGTATACTAGTATTAATACACGTACGATGTATGGATTGACTATATATTGTACGATCGATTATAAGGATTAACTATATATATTGTACGATTGATTTTTTATAAAGAAAATAAAGTTTGAACACGTCTCATCATATGTATTTGGTCTCTCAATAGTAACCTAATAGTTAGAAACATGTATCATACGTATTTACCAATATCTAAAATTACTTTTGATATTGGTATAGTATCACCTAATTTAAAGTCATTGTGTTAAAACATGGTTGTTAGCGTTTTACCATTTTTAACCAGGTTTCGTGATATTAGTAGATGATAAATAATTAATAAGTTAGAAAAACAATTATTAATTTAACATATTCTATAGATTTGAATAAATAAATTTTACTTTTATATTACAAATAACAACATGTCATAAGTTATAATATATTATAGAAAAAATAATAATAAGTGATATGAAAATTTATATTTATCGTATATAATATGATTTATAATATAGGAATTTTAATTATATTAAGACTATTATATATTAATTAAAATTAAAAGTTTAATTATTTATGATATCTAAAAAAAGGATTTTTAATGATAAGTTTTAAAAGACATGTGTTATTTAAATAAAGTTTTACATGTTGATTAAAGAGGGCATCAATCCTATTTTAATTTATTGGTAGATAGATTTGGGACTACGAGTTCTCTATTTAGACTTATTGCATATATCATTTAAACAACAAGAATGCGATACTTTATGATTTGGATTGCAATAGTTCACTTTCTGACCAACTACATCTTCTAAAGTGTTTTACAGTATTATAAGCAAAACATTGAGAGGTACATTTGGTGATATAGTTAAAAATAGTATTTGAGATCGTATTTTATACAACTAGCATGGTACCCGCGTAATGCGTCGGTGTTTGTGGCGGCGACGGCGTGGTGGTGGGGGACGACTGTTGATGGTAGAGGTGGCGTCGAGGTGTAGATAATTGATGTATAAGTAATTAATGTAAATGGTTAATTGAAATATTTTAAAGGACTGATAGTGTAATATTACCATTAAGAGTATTTTAAACATTTTCTCTCATGAAACTTTTAACATGGGGGCTATTCTTTTTATAATATAGACATATAGTATTGAAGATGATGAATTATTTATTTTCAAAACGGTCGACTTTGAATATACTAAAATGTGGGCATAGTATGTCGTTATTTACATGTGGTTACTTGAAATCAAAAGACGCCAAAAGCGACATTGTTTTGAGGCAAATGACAAAACCATTGTCACTTGCTTTAGTTTAAATCATCATATGTTGTATCGCCGAAATTAAACTAATATACCGATGTATAGAAGAAGCTTTTTTTCAAAATCAGTAAAAATAAAATCTAGGGGTATCATCTAGGCTCGAGTGTCGACTAGAATTTGTTCAAAGATCGAGCTCGTTTATTAAACTAACTCAAAGTTAAGCTCCCACTCGACTCTTACTTGTTTGCGTTTGGCTCAATTCAAGTTTTTAACTAGTCGAGCTCGAGTAGCTCACGAATAACTTAACTCGTTTAATCCCATATGAAAAACGTATTAAAAAATAAGTTGGCCGCGGTAAAGCAACCCTTTACCCAAAACGTATAAAAACTGGCATACTATCAACGACCAGTAATGTATTTAATAGTGAGTATTTATATGTTGGCCTCTCGCTACAAAGGGAAAATCGTCAAAACCAAACAATAACTTTGTAAACCACATTTAACACTTCCATCATGTTTTCAACACGTTAGCGTAAGTAACAATTGCCCAATTGATGAAAAAAGTAGAGCATCATTCAATCATCAATTTGTTCTAACAAGAATGGCCTAACAGGAGACCGCCACTCGTACCTTGCGAAAAAGGAAAATGTCACTTTTGTATCACCATTAACAAGTTGGGGATGGCCCATCGTTCAATTAACAAGTGTCATAGAAATACCCCGTTTAAACCACGTATAATTTCATGAAAAATAAATAAATTGTCAATCCCGTTTAACTCGAACGAAGAAAATCTCATCCAATATCTATATCTATAAACCTCTATAAAGCATATTGGCTTTTTATTTTTAAATTAAGCACTTTTTTCAGTATTCCCATAATACCCTTAAGCATATTTTTTCTTCCTAAAATACCCCTATTTAAACATAAAACCCTTATATACCCTCATTTCCCCATTCTCTTTAATCATAACACACTTTCATCGACCTTCTATCACCCTCCGCCGTCGCCCTCCTTCTCCACCGCCTCCCTCGATCTCCACCACCGCCCTTCATCTCCACCGCCGCCGCAACGCGCGGGCACTATGCCCGTAACAAATAAACCAAATAAACCTAATTACCAAAGACACCTGATCTTTTTATGAAAGGTTCGTTAAGCTATGAGTGGGTGGTTTGGCGAAATTGGTTAAATGATGTGATGTCTTTAATGAAATAAATATCAAGAAAGTCTCTACATTATTTAAAAGGTAATATTTATTGTTGATGAATTTCATGATTTTGAGATAAAAATTATCATATCCACTAAAATACTCGTGGAGTTTGTTAAAAAATTTATACAATGTGATCTCTTTGACTAATTTATCTTTAATATTTTCCTAATCTACACCCTGAATTTTTTATGATATACTTGACTTAAAAAATGATCAATAATTTCATGTTGGAGGAAGAGTTCAAGACACAATCCTGTAGGTATTAGCTTTGAGTATGAAGAAAACAAATAGATTAAAAAAAACGAAATTAAAGCAGATGGTATCATGGTAATACTGCAAATGAAGCTAGCTCAACTGGCAGATGCATCCCAGGTTTTTCCTACAGGTCTTGTGTTCGACTCTTAGGAGTAGGGGTGAGCAAAAACCGAACCGAAAACCGAAAAAACCATAAAAACCGAAAAATCCGAACCGAAAAAACCAAAAACCATTGGTTTTGGTTTTCTAAAAACCGAAAGTTATGGTTCGGTTTTGGTTTTCTAATGAAAAACCGAACCATAAAAACCGAACCGAACCAAAAAATATATATTGTTTACTTTATTTTATATTTATATCATTTTATTATTAATTTTGGTAAATATGTTAATATATTTGCATTTTTAGGTGTATATAATAATATCATTTATATGTTTAAGTGAAAATACACAACAAGATTGATTTGCTTTAATAATTGTATAATTAAACAACGCGTAAAAGATATAAATAGTTATATATAAAATTCGTTTGAAGTTTGTACAACTTAATTTTATGGATTTGTTGTCATTGTTGTAGTGTTATTGTTGCTAATATTGTTTTGAAAACTTGTTGAAATTAATTATGGTGTAATTATAGGGTATAACTTATAAACTTTTCAAGCTTAATTTGACCCAAACCACAAGTGGTTAAAAACCGACTAAAACCGAAAAACCGAACCGAAATAGACCCAAACCGAAAAAACCGAAACCCAATGGTTTGGGTTTTCAAAAACCGAATTATAACGGTTCAGTTTTCGGTTTTAGCCAAAAACCGACCCAAACCGAACCGTACTCACCCCTACTTAAGAGTGACAAGTCTGTGGGTTTTTTCCCTGAATCACCTGTAACGGCTTATGATCTACATCTCGTAGTCTAGAGTACGTGCAGGGCTTCACCATTATATGGTGAGGTGTTCCCTGATGTCGAATACCGACTAACTGTTCAAAAAAAAATTATGGTAATACTGCCCAGCCCACTTGCGCCTTTTATTCCGTATATAAAAAATGTTTAATGTGTTTAAATAGTACTCCGTATTTCTTATGTTTGAAGGTGTGTTTAATAAGAAGCTATAGACATTTGTCAAAATCAATGGTGATGATTACAAAAGAGAAAATGTATAATTTATATATTAATTGATAAATAAAATAAGCGTATGGTTAAACTTTTTCTAAATATATGTTCCATTACTCTTGATATATACTAGCCCGACGCAATGCGGTTGTATTCATGGCGATGACGGTTTAGTGGTGGGGACGACTGTTAGTGGTAAAGGCGGCGTTGAGTGGTGTAGATAATTGATGTAAACGATTAATGGATATATTTTAAAAGATAAATGATTGATAGTGTAATATAATCATTAAAGGTATTTTTGACATTTTCCTCCAGATAACTTTCAACATGAGCGTTATTCTTTTTATAAAATAGTATATATATAGACTTTCCTTATTTTGAGAACCCATTTTTTGTAAGAACCTTGAGAACTCTTAAATTATGTATTGGATCACATGTTTTTTTTGTTCATTCACATGTGAAATGATATAAAAAAAGTATGTTGTAGAAGAAACTTTTTTAAAAAACCTTCAAAATAGCCTTTTGTGAACTTGTGAATGAATATGTTCACGTTTTCGTTCACATGTAAACAAACGGGTATATATAAGGTTTTGAAAAGATTATTATTCGGCAACATATATTTTTATAATGTTTTACATGTGAATGCATGATGTGTGAAATCTAGTTTAAAATTTATAACAAGATCTACCGCTAACTGATTACAACACACTTACGGGCAGTGTACCCGTTCGTATGTAATATAGCTAACTGGCAAGACCAGGATCGAACACAAGGATTGATTGTTGTACTAAAAGCTGTTAAAATATAAATCAAGAGAAAGTTTGGTTTGTGACCGAATTGTCACTTTGCGTTTCTGAAAGCTATGTAATCAATAAGTAAATGAAAGTACTCAACCGGCGTCAATCGAGAGCACACGAAAATAGTGGGAGTTATAACAAATAATTAAAAAGCCACCTATGTCGAATCCGCTACACAAAAAGTCTAGGTTGCATATGGTTAAGCTCAAAATTCTTTAATGTTGGTGATAATAATCGTGACAAGACAAAAACGCAACCGGCGTGCACTCCGTTTGTAAAATCTACTCAATCACCTAATCAATACACTTTATTGCAACAAGTGGTACCACCAACCCTATTACAATTCCTCGAACTAACTAGTTTGTTTGATTATTTAAATAACAATTTTTATCTTTGTGAAAGAAACGTGGTACCACCATCCGTTAAATCCACTTAACAAAGTAATTTCTATTAGACTTGTATTCTTTACTATCATACCATGACCTAACAAGAGTTATTTATAGACAAACAACTAAAATAATACTTGCATTCAACTAGTACCACTATCGAAGAACACAAATATCACCAAGAACACAAGTTTAAGTGGAAGAAATCACTTCATTAAGATCTTGACAAAATGTTAAGTAAAACCAACTTGAATTCAAAATATTATGCAACCATAACTAATTGTTTCACTTCATCTTCATAGATGTATAGAGATTTAGCTACTCATAATGAAAAGGGTTAAATGCAAATTTCGTCCCTATGGTATTTCAAAAAACGGTTTTCATCCCTCTGTTAGTTTTTGAGTTTTTTTCATCCCTGTGGTCTAACTTCCGTTAAAAACCATTCGTCCCTGTTGTTAAATCCCCCCACATGAGGGCATCTCTGTCATTTTACCCACTTTCATCCCTGTTCTTCTTTGATCTTCAAACACAACCCAGAAATTCTATTACAAGATCCATGAGGGCATTTAACTGTTTTTCGATTGGTTTTTAATGTATTACACATTTTCACCGTTTAACAATATTTTTTAATCTTTTGCTTCTTCCATCTTTTCTCACTTTTTCAAAGATCTAAAAAGAAAACACACACACACAAATATATACTCGTATATATAAATTTATGTATATAATCAGACTCCATTTCCCATTTAATAAAATGCCCTTTAAATCGATATAAAAAAAATCACCGGAAAAAACTAAAACAACAACCAACACTATGGAATTGGAATCATCATTGAAAGATTATTAACTCAAGAATCAAATCAAAAGAAAACTTACAGTCGTGGCTACCATTTGCTAATTATTGATAGTGATATGAATAAGTAAAGCTTTGCTACCGGAGTTCTAAACGATGAAGACATATTTATGGAAGCGACAGGAAGCGAGAAAAAGGGTGGTTGCCGGCGGTGTTAAGATCTGACTGGTTGTCTACAGTGGTGGTTGTCGGCGGTATAGGCAGACAGGAAACGAGAAAGCGGGTTCGATGCTCACGGTGGTCGGATGTAGGCTGGCGGAGGTGGCTGCGGTTGGTGTTGTTAATCTTTTTATTTTTCTATACAAAACCCAGAAACAAAATTTGAATTTTGACTAGTATTTTGAATCTTGAGGGTGTTTTGCAAGGATAGAAAAAACCGATCTTGATAGTATAATACTAGGTAGTTTTATAACTAATATTTTCTATTTTTTTAATGAACTTGATGATTTAAAAATATTCTGATTATGTGTATACATTTGATTTTAGGATTATGTTTTTATTTATTTATTCATTTGATTGGGATATTAATAATGAAAAAGTGGGAAAATATTTTGATTATGTACATATATTTGGTGGATGAAATCTGGAAAAAGTAGACTGTTGCTTTTAGATCCATTCGATGTATGGATCTTGTAATAGAATTTCTGGGTTGTGTTTGAAAGTTAAAGAACAGGGATGAAGTTGGGAAAATGACATAAATGCCCTATATTTGGGGATTTAACGACAGGGACGAATGGTTTTTAACAGAAGTAGAACCACGGGGATGAAAAAAATTCAAAAACTAACAGAGGGATGAAAAGCCCTTTTTTCGAAATACCACAGAGATGAAATTTGCATTTAACCCTAATGAAAATAACTAGAGATTCAAATAAAAAGGAAAACATAGTTACCAAATGTGAAGTAATAATCCAAATCAAGGTTACAACCAAGCTACAATCAATAATCAAGAGCCAAAATTAATCTTCAAGTCTTCACAATAATTTGGATGATGAAAAACCCTTGAAAAACCCTTAATATCGGCTGGAGAAAGAGAGTGGAGGCTGGAGTGTCCAAGATTAGGTTTAGGGTTGAGTGGGGGTTGGTATTTATACCCCAGGAGAGAGAAAAACATGTTGTCAGCTCGAAGTCGCGCCGCGAGATCTTCCAAAATTCGAACAGAGGACTGCAGACCAAAAACTCGCGCCGCGAGCTTCTTTTCTCACGCCGCGACTTTTCTTGTGAGCTCGCGCCGCGAGGTTTACTGGTCGCGCCGCGACTTTTGCCTGGTTTCACCATTTTAACTTTGTTTTCGACCATTCTTCATCCGTTAGTGCCTTTGGACCATTCCTAAGTCGTTTTCTACCATTTGTGAGTGAAATACCTGCCTTAGACCTGAAATCACTAGCAAATACCATAAAGCACCACAAAACATGTATAAACGGCTATCAAACATGCCTAAAACGTCCAAATAAGATGTGGGAAATATGTATATATTGAGACACATCAAACCTCCCCACACTTAAACCTTGCTTGCCCTCAAGCAAGTATGCACTTTAATCAATTCTCAATAACCCAACAATTCACGATTTCATAAAACAAAACATAGTTATAAGAGAAGTTTCCTACCAAGCGGTGTCGAATACCAAAAGCAAATGCATTTAAAAACTAATGAGCAAAGTTTAAGACGAAATCAGAAAATTCGACTAATCTAGATCAAAACCATCTTTCGGTTACAATTAGAATCCTCCCTATGCTTGTGTTAACACCTCTTGAACATTTCTATCATTCCAATGGACCTTAGGCTCGTTCTTACTAAGCTATAATCTACTAGCAAGCATCAACATTATTATTGGCAACATAAGCAATATTCCACAATGATTATCGGCATACTTGTCCACTTAAACACTCACGCCATTGGTTTTCCATAAGATTTTCATCACGTTATACTTATGAGTCCCTTGACAAAACATACTCCTACGGTCTAGAATTGCAACTCTATCCACACATCAGGTGATCATACGAAAGTGTACTTTAAACGTCCAGCCAGCGGTTCGCTACGGATACGTGAGTATCGTTAAGAGACATACGCCAGAACTCAAGGTTGGGTTGCATATCCAGAGTCCATGCTCTAAACACTAACACATACGAGAACAAAAGGTTTTATAATTAAATACCCGTGAGTTTCTATGAGACCCATGTGGCGAACTTTCGGGCAACTCATCCCAAGTTGGAAGCTTTAGGTGAGCTAGGTAAAACGAGTTACCCCAAGGACCTACTTGTTCGAATCTCAAAGCCCACATTAGCATTAGACTATTGAAAATTGTTTTGCGCGTGTTCCCGCATGTGCCACCCGTTTGATGCCTCAGCACCCCAGACACCCCGATATAAAGACCAAACATAATGACTAGAGCCACAACCTATAACATAAGAATTAAGGACCGGACATCCGGTGTGCAACCATATGTTAAGTCAAATTACCACAAGCATATTTAATACATTTCAAGCTTTTCGTGCACACAAGTTGCAAAATTCAAATGGAAAACCTCAAGCGGTGCCTACCAATACATCATCTAGTGAAGCTATTATTCACATTAGGTTCATCATTAAGGTACAATTCGCAAGCAACCTAGATTATTTGAAGTTCGGAACAAGCCTATGACCCCTTGGAACGATGAAATGCCACAAGCACTAGGAAAGGAAAGCTAAAGGTAAACAATCTCAAGTTTCATCCTAGATTAGCAAAATTCAAAGTCCTCATTTCTCGTCTTTGCACAAAACCTATAGCCTCAAAAATTTAAAAACATAACCAAAATGCTAGTAAAGGAAAGAAACTTCAAAAATTTTCATTTTTCCAATTTACCAATCCCCCTCCCCACACTTAAGTTGTACATTGTCCCCAATGGACGAATAACTAAGGCAAAAAAATTGGGAAAAGGGAAAAATGCAAAATGTAGAAAGGAAAAACGAAAAACCTCCGGGTGAAGGCAAGAATTCACCATTGCGAAGTCGAGCCAAAAATTCAAGTGGGTGCTGAACTGACTGCCAGCATAAACCCGCTTGTTTATTCCAAAATTTCCAAAAGCAATCTTCCAGAATTCAACTTGCAAACCCAAAATTTTCACCTGACAATCACCATAAACAAAAGACCAAACAAACTACATAGTTCATAAATAAGGGAAATACGGAAAATACTACAAATGTATCATCGCCTAAACGGCGGAATTACAACCAAATCGAAAAGAAATAAATTTCAAAGTTGCAAAAGTTTCAGAAGTTAGAAAAGAAAATAGAATAGATCAATCATCCTCCATGTCATGGGAAGAGGGAACACCGTCACCAGCATCAGGATCTGCCGGCTCACCAAATATACCCCTGTAAAAATCATAGGCGGGTCCGGAGTAGCGCTCCCCAGTCGTGTGTCTATAGGTCCCAAACTGGGGCCTATCCTGAACGCCCCCCGTGCTGCTGCTAGCACCTGCTGTGCTCGAACTCGGACCTACCCAACCTGGCTGCTGTGGTGGATGCTGCTGACCTGGGTGCGGGCTGTAGAACCCGAAAGTAGTGTTGGCCGGTATGAAGATGGAGGGAGGACTAAAGGTCTGAGGAGGCGGAGAGTCCGGTCGGATCCAATGGTTAATGTAGGGAGACCAAGACTCGCACTGGAAGCCCATGCGGTTCACCTGGCTTCACATGGTTCTATGACCGTCCATCATCATGTCTTGAGTGTCCTGGAGCTCCCGCTGATGTCCCAGGATCTCATCGATCTTGGTTCCCCAACCTGCAAAATCATAAGCTGGATAAGGGTTAGGCTGCTGCTCCATCTGGGTGGCGGCTCCACCCTCTGTCTCTGAGCCGGCGGCTCCTGCTCCTCATCCGAATGTAAATCCCTCGCTTCAGTACTCCTCATCAACTTTGACTTCTTCATCTCCGTAGTGTCAATCAGGGAGGTGTTCAAACAAAGAGTAATACCCGACCTACCCGCGGGTGTGTCACAACCAAGCCTCTCCACCATCTGGGTCACAAAATGACCACACAAATACCTATGCTCCCGAGACTTATACATGTGTCTAGCCAAAATATACGGAGCACACCCGAACCAACCAGAAGAAGGGAGCTCCTGAAACTGCCTAAGCAACCACAAATCATCAGAGGTGAGCTTATCGGTTGCATTTCCCCGATGGAGAAATGAATAGGTGATCATCTTGTAAAGAATCCTCAGTCTCTTGGACCTAATGTCCGACACCTTGCTAACCCCCGAATAAAACCTGTCCTTCCCAGAAATGCTCAGCCAATATGTGTCAAACGTCACATCGTCCTCAAAGAATGAGAGAGCAAATTGACTCCTGTTTACAAACGGATATACTTCCCCATCCTCAAAATCCTGAATCTGGAACATTCCACATAAGTATCCAAACTCTGCAACAGTACAGTGGCGCTGCTTACCTCCCAACCTAAAATGTATTACCCGATCCTCCATAGGATCCTGTATGGGTAAGTCTTGCACCTGCAGAGTGGAGTAGAACTCTTGACACCACTCCTTCACCACCTCCTTTCTTAATTCAAAAATTCTGTTCCACATTGGTATACGTATCAACCGACCAGCCCTTTCATCCATAAACTCGGTCAAAAATCTCTGTTCAAAATAACCCATGAGATCCGCCTCTCGAATCATCTGCCAATCCATGGTCCGAGGAGCGACCAATACATAATCCTGGATTTCACACAACCTGTTCAAGTAAGCCTGGCGCTCCCCTTTTGGAGCATTCGGGAACTTAAGCCATGGATGGGTTGTGGGTTTCAGCGACCTAATCATGCTGCTCTGTCTTGCAGAGGGCGCCTTGTAGGTTTCATCCACGTAGTCGAACTCATAATCTTGTGGCCAAACATTGCCCTCATACCTTTGTGGTCCCTGTTGCCTCTGCAAAAACAACCAAAAATATACTTAATAAGTAAAAGTAGATACTAAGGAGTGATAACGAAAAGCTAGGAAGTAGAAACGACAGAAACGGGCTATCTGCACAGAAACTCGCGCCGCGAGGTCCCCTGATCGCGCCGCGAGTTTGTTCGATAATTTTTTATTTTTTTTTTGGATGGGTTTTATCTAAAATTAACAATGTAGTAACTAAATTGAATTAAAATTAATGAAGGAAGACTAAATCATAAAAACCCCCAAATTAAAAGTGATGAACCCTAATTGGATTTTTCTAAGATTAATCTCCAAAATTAGACAATACCTAGTGACATAACATCAATACAACACTATCTAAGCAATCAACAAGCATCAATTGAAAGAAAAATTAAAGATAAAAACAAACCCTAATTATTATTGAAATAAAGATTAAAAAGAAAAGAGAAAAGAACTTACCCTGGACATGATGATGATGGAATGAGGATGAAGAGAAGAAGATCTTGAAGAGAGGAAGAAGAAATTACAAACCCTAAGTGTATGTGTGCGTGATGTAGTAGTGTGTGTGTGTGTGTTTTTAGAGAAAGAGAGAGTTTGAGAAATAAGAGGGAGAGAAAGAAAGTAAAAGGAAAAAGGATCGGTCCCTGTGGTTTATTTTTACCCCATTCTATTTTATTTTCAATTTAATTAGTGTGTGTGTGTGTGTCTGTGTGTGTGTGTGTGTGTGTATGCGTGTGTGTGTGTGTGTGTGTGTGTGTGTGTGTGTGTGTGTGTGTGTGTGTGTGTTTGTGTGTGTTGTGTGTGTGTGTGTGTGTGTGTGTGTGTGTGTGTGTGTGTGTGTGTGTGTGTGTGTGTGTGTGTGTGTGTGTGTGTGTGTGTGTGTGTGTGTGTGTGTGTGTGTGTGTGTGTGTGTGTGTGTGTGTGTGTGTGTGTGTGTGTGTGTGTGTGTGTGTGTGTGTGTGTGTGTGTGTGTGTGTGTGTGTGTGTGTGTGTGTGTGTGTGTGTGTGTGTGTGTGTGTGTGTGTGTGTGTGTGTGTGTGTGTGTGTGTGTGTGTGTGTGTGTGTGTGTGTGTGTGTGTGTGTGTGTGTGTGTGTGTGTGTGTGTGTGTGTGTGTGTGTGTGTGTGTGTGTGTGTGTGTGTGTGTGTGTGTGTGTGTGTGTGTGTGTGTGTGTGTGTGTGTGTGTGTGTGTGTGTGTGTGTGTGTGTGTGTGTGTGTGTGTGTGTGTGTGTGTGTGTGTGTGTGTGTGTGTGTGTGTGTGTGTGTGTGTGTGTGTGTGTGTGTGTGTGTGTGTGTGTGTGTGTGTGTGTGTGTGTGTGTGTGTGTGTGTGTGTGTGTGTGTGTGTGTGTGTGTGTGTGTGTGTGTGTGTGTGTGTGTGTGTGTGTGTGTGTGTGTGTGTGTGTGTGTGTGTGTGTGTGTGTGTGTGTGTGTGTGTGTGTGTGTGTGTGTGTGTGTGTGTGTGTGTGTGTGTGTGTGTGTGTGTGTGTGTGTGTGTGTGTGTGTGTGTGTGTGTGTGTGTGTGTGTGTGTGTGTGTGTGTGTGTGTGTGTGTGTGTGTGTGTGTGTGTGTGTGTGTGTGTGTGTGTGTGTGTGTGTGTGTGTGTGTGTGTGTGTGTGTGTGTGTGTGTGTGTGTGTGTGTGTGTGTGTGTGTGTGTGTGTGTGTGTGTGTGTGTGTGTGTGTGTGTGTGTGTGTGTGTGTGTGTGTGTGTGTGTGTGTGTGTGTGTGTGTGTGTGTGTGTGTGTGTGTGTGTGTGTGTGTGTGTGTGTGTGTGTGTGTGTGTGTGTGTGTGTGTGTGTGTGTGTGTGTGTGTGTGTGTGTGTGTGTGTGTGTGTGTGTGTGTGTGTGTATGTGTGTGTGTGCGTGATGTAGTCGTGTGTGTGTGTGTGTTTTTAGAGAAAGAGAGAGTTTGAGAAATAAGAGGGAGAGAAAGAAAGTAAAAGGAAAAAGGATCGGTCCCTGTGGTTTATTTTTACCCCATTCTATTTTATTTTCAATTTTAATTAAAAGGGAAAAGAAAACTTACCTGATCAGCATCACATCTCGCGCCGCGACCACAAAACCTCGCGCCGCGAGCAGCCTAGAGATCTCGCGCCGCGATCTTCGTGCCTCGTGCCCGCGAGAATTTGTTCTGACCTGAATGACCCAAAACTCGCGTCGCGAACACGCGTACTCGCGCCGCCATTTTCCTCTTCAGTCGCGCCGCAATTTCTTTTCTCGCGCCCGCGAGAATTTGTTCTGACCACGATTTCGCCAAACTCGCGTCGCGAGTCCCTATGGTCGCGCCGCGACCTGCGCCTGTTTCTCCAATTCCGGACTTTTCAACACTCATTTTCTCTTATCGGTTCGACCTGACGACTTATCACCTGTAGATCTCAACAAAAACACATAAAAATAGAAAGCAAAATACTGAAAACAATAAAAAATGATAAAAACACACGGGTTGCCTCCCGAGAAGCGCTTTATTTATTAACGAGTCATTAGCTCGACTCGACCAAACCTCAAAGGTTTACCAAGTTGGGGCCTTTAACCCCCCTCCCCACACTTAAGTTGTTGGGAGTTCCATCCTTAATAGGTGGGAAGCAATCATCTTTCATCTTTGTCCGAATCCAATCATTTGCTCTACCAAAAGCATCCACCTCCGACATCAACTCCTCTTTCTCTTTGGTTGACAAATTCAAACATAGTTCTTTTGACAACTTCACATTGCAATGAGAAACTGCGGACTTGACACGATCGTACAATTTACAGATCTTGGCACTTCGGCTATTTGTTGGCCGAGAATTAATCACTAGTGTTATCTTCCCTTCATTTTCATTTTTCTCCAACTTATCGTCTACCATTTCATCAATCAGAGAATCACTAGAACTAACACAAACGATCTCAACAGAATTAACAACATTAGGTGAAGAGAAAGAAGTAGTGTTCAAGATTTCTACCGATTCATCCCCCGTTCTCAATGTAAGCTTACCACGACCGACCTCAATGGTAGCATCGGCCGTAGCAAGAAATGGTCTTCCTAGAATAAGGGGAACGTTTAATGCTTCACCCACATCAATGATGACAAAATCCACGGGAAATACCAAACCCCCCACTTCGACCAACACGTCTTCTAAAATACCCATAGGTCTTATAATAGATTTATCGGCCAATTGAATTTTCATGTTGATGGGTTTAGGTTTTCCTAAGTTCAGTTTAGCATAAATAGATGAAGGCATTAAATCAATACTTGCACCTGAATCTGTCAATCCCTTACTCACGGTCAAATCACCAATCTTACAAGGAACAGTAAAACTACCTGGATCTTTGCGCTTTTCGGGCAACTTACCTGCCATTGCCGCCGAACAAACACTTTCCAAAACGGTAGTCTCCACCTCAGCCAACTTTTTCTTGTTCATCAAGATTTGCTTCAAACATTTTGCATACCCTGGCATCTGCACAATTGCATCTAAAAACGAAATATTGATATGCAACTTCCTTAGATCACTTACAAATTTATCCATTCGCTTCTTCATCCTTTCCTTCATCAATCTCTGTGGAAAAGAAATCTTCGGTTGGTAGGGTTTCAACACGGTTTCCTTGATCGGTGTGGCTTTAGGAACCGAAGTGCTCTCCATCGGTGGTGACTCCATCTCTAGCTCGTCATCCAATCTTTCATCAATTTGCTCAACCTGTGGAGAAACGTTAGAAGCACAAGAGTTATCACTCGGAGGAAAAATTACCTTGCCGGACCGCGTAAATATGGCATTCACAGTTTCATTCCGGTGTTGGGGTCCTTTGTATTTGTCATCCCCACTCCTCCATGAGCCTTTGTCTTGATTCGGGTTTTGTTGGGTATTGCTTGGAAGAGTACCCGGTTGCCTTTGTTGAGTGCCCATTCTATCAATTCTCTTTTCCAAGTTGGAAATCAAGGCATGGGTGTTGCGATTGCTTATGTCAATCTTGTCATGCAAGCCCCCGATCTTGTCATTCAAAAGCTTGGAATAGTTCTCCATTGAGATATTCCTTTTCTCTTGGGCCTCCTCTCGTTCGTCTTGTTTGTCAAGGAACTTGGAAATCATGGCCATGAGCGGTGATCCTTCGCTTTGATTTTCTTCCTTCCTAGGAGGTGATGGTGGTTGTTGTGGCGCTCCATGATTATCATCTTTTTGCCACCTACCTTGAAAATTACCACCACGATTGTTAGAATGAGAATTAAAAGAGTTAGAAGAGTTACCTTGAAATCGGCCTTGGTAATTGCCACCCCGTTGAAAGAGAGGTTGGTATTGGCCTTGGCGTTGATTTTGCACAAAATTCACATCTTCTTGGGCAACCGAATCACACTCATCGGGATGATGTGGACCTCCACAATGAGTACATCCCCCGGCCATAATCTTCACATCCCGCTCAAGTCCACCAAAGTTGTTCTCCACCATTGAGAACCTTTCGTCCATTCGGTTTGAAAGTGCCCGAATTTCAGAAATCACCTCGGATGTTTCCCCTTCATCAACCCTAGCCACTACCTTACGTGACCTCCTATCTCTATTTGAAGTCCTTGAAACTTGAGCTTTTGCCATATCTTCAAACATTTTCCAAAGCTCACTCGAGGTCTTGTAACTAATGCTACCTCCACACGTCATTTCCATCTTCTCATAACTCTCCCTATTCATCCCATCCATGAATATCCCCACAATCTCGGTATCACTCACCCCATGCCCGGGACATTCCCACAATAGATCTTTCATTCTTAACCAAGCCTCAACTATCGACTCATCCTCATCTTGCCTAAAAGATCTAATTACAAGTATGAGCTCTCTTTCCCGATTAGCGGGGAAGAATCTCTCAATCAACGCTTCCCTAACCGCACCCCAAGTAGTCAAACTATCTGGTGCCAACCCTTTCAACCATTTATGAGCTTCTCCCGTGAGAGACATGGGAAAGAGCTTCATCTTGACGTTGTTGGCCTGATTTTCCCCATAATTGAATAGATTGCAAATCATCTCGAACTTTGATCAAGATGCTCATGAGGATCTCTTTTGTGCCTTCCGTCAAAGCACAAATCTTTAACCATTTGCAAGTGATTGCCTTTCACCGTGAAAGTGTCAATCTCGGGTGCACGAATAGCCGATTGGCGAGATGCGGGTATGGTTCGAGGAAGGTCCTCGATCTTCATGTTGAAAAGATCGGGAGGGTTTTGTTATCCGGCCATGTTAACGGTTGTTTTCGGTGATTCGGGTGGGGTAGGTGTTTTATCGGAAAGTGGTTCTTCTTTTTCGGAATGGTAACCCCACTCGTTACTTCCCGACTCGTAATAAGTCTCGTGAAGTATGTGGTCGGATTTAGATCTAGGAGTGGTGTCTATGAAAAACGGGTCGGAAGTTGATGGTTGTGATGTTTGTGTTTTGGTGCGCTTTTTGAGTTTTTCGGGATTGGATGTGGCCTTCACTAATGGTCTCCCAGAAGTTCGAGTGTTCATCCACTACCTGGAAATATTCTGCAAACACAACACAACAAACAAACCTTAATAGCACCTGGGTACAATTAAAGCAAAATAAAATGAAATAAAACAAGTAACTTCTCCGTGCAAAGCACGAAAAAGGGTCGATTCACAGAATCTCAACCAAAAGTACTTAAAATCAATCCCGGCAGCGGCGCCAAAAACTTGATGTGTGAAATCTAGTTTAAAATTTATAACAAGATCTACCGCTAACTGACTACAACACACTTACGGGCAGTGTACCCGTTCGTATGTAATATAGCTAACTGGCAAGACCAGGATCGAACACAAGGATTGATTGTTGTACTAAAAGCTGTTAAAATATAAATCAAGAGAAAGTTTGGTTTGTGACCGAATTGTCACTTTGCGTTTCTGAAAGCTATGTAATCAACAAGTAAATGAAAGTACTCAACCGGCGTCAATCGAGAGCACACGAAAATAGTGGGAGTTATAACAAATAATTAAAAAGCCACCTATGTCGAATCCGCTACACAAAAAGTCTAGGTTGCATATGGTTAAGCTCAAAATTCTTTAATGTTGGTGATAATAATCGTGACAAGACAAAAACACAACCGGCGTGCACTCCGTTTGTAAAATCTACCCAATCACCTAATCAATACAATTTCTTGCAACAAGTGGTACCACCAACCCTATTACAATTCCTCGAACTAACTAGTTTGTTTGATTATTTAAATAACAATTTTTATCTTTGTGAAAGAAACGTGGTACCACCATCCGTTAAATCCACTTAACAAAGTAATTTCTATTAGACTTGTATTCTTTACTATCATACCATGACCTAGCAAGAGTTATTCATAGACAAACAACTAAAATAATACTTGCATTCAACTAGTACCACTATCGAATAACACAAATATCACCAAGAACACAAGTTTAAGTGGAAGAAATCACTTCATTAAGATCTTGACAAAATGTTAAGTAAAACCAACTTGAATTCAAAATATTATGCAACCATAACTAATTGTTTCACTTCATCTTCATAGATGTATAGAGATTTAGCTACTCATAATGAAAATAACTAGAGATTCAAACAAAAAGGAGAACATAGTTACCAAATGTGAAGTAATAATCCAAATCAAGGTTACAACCAAGCTACAATCAATAATCAAGAGCCAAAATTAATCTTCAAGTCTTCACAATAATTTGGATGATGAAAAACCCTTGAAAAACCCTTAATATCGGCTGGAGAAAGAGAGTGGAGGCTGGAGTGTCCAAGATTAGGTTTAGGGTTGAGTGGGGGTTGGTATTTATACCCCAGGAGAGAGAAAAACATGTTGTCAGCTCGAAGTCGCGCCGCGAGGTACACAGGTCGCGCCGCGAGATCTTCCAAAATTCGAACAGAGGACTGCAGACCAAAAACTCGCGCCGCGAGCTTCTTTTCTCGCGCCGCGACTTTTCTTGTGAGCTCGCGCCGCGAGGTTTACTGGTCGCGCCGCGACTTTTGCCTGGTTTCACCATTTTAACTTTGTTTTCGACCATTCTTCATCCGTTAGTGCCTTTGGACCATTCCTAAGTCGTTTTCTACCATTTGTGAGTGAAATACCTGCCTTAGACCTGAAATCACTAGCAAATACCATAAAGCACCACAAAACATGTATAAACGGCTATCAACCGTGCCTAAAATGTCCAAATAAGATGTGGGAAATATGTATATATTGAGACACATCAATGCACAAAAAAAACATGTGATCCAATACATAATTTAAGAGTTATCAAGGTTCTTACAAAAAAAAAGTTCTCAAAATAAGGGTCCCCTATATATATATATATATATAAGAATGAAATATGTAGTGTTATATCCTTAAACTTGGGTATAAACCTCTTACATCTTAATATTTTAGTCCATAAAAACATGAGAGCCCTAAGTCATTTATTCATTATATAATATATATTAAAATATTAATATGTGAATCGTTTTATATCTTTTTATTTTTTATTTTTTGAAAGATGAATTTCGTTGGAAACTTCGTGTCGCGATTCGACAGCGGGAGGTCTAGCATACGTTGTCTTAACCAGGTCCGCGCTAGAGAGCTCTCTCGAAGTAAAAATGCCTATTTCAAATACCCGATGGGAGGAAACCCCATACTAATCCGCCCGAAGGCACGACGATTAATAGGGGTAAACCCTTCCCCTCAGACTTGAACCTGGGTATACCCAAGCCAAGCCCTCATAAAGGGACTTAATTCTTATGTCTTACTTAAGACCTCATGTAAGGAGAGATGGTCTTTCAACCATTGAGTTAAAGCTCAAGACAAATCGTTTATATCTAACTTTAATATTAACGGTCACGATATTCTATTTACATCTCTATATATAATATATAATAATAGTTAAAATATTCATTATAATATGAAAAAACGTATTGTATAGTTAGTGTACCATATCGTACATCACGTGGTTGCATGTGTTATCAATTATGGCTTTGAGTCTTTGACAGATACTCCTTTGATCCCATTCCCCCGGCCCCCCTCCCTCTCTGTCACATACATATATACAAAGATTAAATTAATTTGCAAATGAAATAAGCTTAAGCTTAACACACGCGTCTTTGATTTTTCATATATGTAACACCTCTTACCACAACACAATATTATCTTATTTGTCTGCAGGTTTACAGTTTTATTTTTGATTGTTCGGGCAAACTTCCTAGTAAGGTCACCCATATGACATTGTTTTCACCCGAGCACGTTTAATCGTGGAGTTCTCCTCTAATCCATAGTCGATACGCCCAAAACGCGTTGTGTTATGTAATAATACTCCCAATGGGAGCGTATTCGCGCCGTATTCAAAATCCAATACGGCGCACACCATTGGGCGCGAACTGTATTGGGCCGTATTCAATGCGTATTGACCGTGGTGGCGAACATGTTATGTTTTTAGTGTTTCTTTTTCTATATTTTTTTAATAAAACTAACGGATAGACTAAAAAACAACTTTTTAAAAAAATTTTATACCCTTTTACCAATGGCTACTTCACCCATTTTTTTTTAAATAAACTTTTTCACATTTGTTTCCTTATTTAACCAATTCATTTTAATCATTCAACCAAACATTAAAAACATACTCTCTAAATCAATTTAAACTTCAAAACTCACCATTTCTTCATTACCCAAAATGTCTTCCTCTTATTGCTTTTCGAACACTCATGGGCCGGAAATGACACTTTTTAGGTCAAAAACAATGTTTTCATAACCGGGCCGGATAACGAACCGGACTCTTTACTGGTTACTGGTTGGATCGGTGGGACCGGATTATGAACCGGATATTATAATTTACATATATATATTATATAGTATAATATTATAAATAAGATTCTATACTATTACTAGCATCTTATATATAAAAATAAAATAATAGATATGGTTAACAGCGGTGAAGAACAGCTTTTCACATTCCCAAAATATGCATTCATTAGTTTTTTTTATATTCATTAGTTGGCTCTCCCTTTCAACGTTATCAAATATACTTTGTACCTTTTTTACTATGTCCCTCTCTTTGAGTCTTCATTAATATAAAAAAGTGTCTGCTTCTTTCTTTTCCTGGTTTATAGTTTTCTTCTGTTATGTAATAGTCCGACGACCATCACAATCACACTGTTAATCATTATGGCCGGAAACCACCACTACCGCCATACCCACCGGAGCACCCTTGCAAGCCGCAGCACCCAACAACGTTTACTAACAACAAATCCGTCCGGCAACCCACCCAAAATCCATTCATCGGAAGAAAAATAATCTGAATATACATGGGAACGTTTCAAACATTCAGGAAAGGAGAAGTCTAAAAGTCCGGTCCGGTCAAAAGACGTCGGTTTTCTGGTTTAACCGCCGGTTGCCGACTGAACCGGGCGGCCATCTGCACGTCCGATCCAACACCTAGAACCGGACCGTTAAAGCATCCGGGTGGCGGCCCAACCGATCTGGTCAAAAACGAGATGCAGTTACACATGTTGTTAGTTTATCAAACTATTAATACATTGACTTCTATCATGTTATCTTGTTATGTATCATTGCATCCAATACAAATAGAAGGACAATCATACAATCGACAAGATATTAAATAACAAGAAATCAACACATTAAGATCATGACAAAACACTAACTGTAATAACAATAATAAACGCAATTGTCACAAAAACATGTCACTTCAATTTAGTAGAGGGTTATATATTTAGCTACTCATGTTCAAAGTAAGATCACAATCAATAATATATGAAAACATAATGTACCGAAAGTGAAATAGAGATCTGAATGATAATAATGATGTAGACAATCGTTGATTGAAATGTAATTGATGTAAAAGGTTGTGAAGATATTTTAGAAAATTACGGACTTGTGGTGTAAATTAATTCATTCTGGTGGCGACGACAACTATTGGTGGTGGTGGTGGCGGCGGCGAGTGGTGTATGTTGATGTAAAGGGGGTATTAGAAAATTTTAGAAGATAAAGGTTTATGGTGTAAATTAGTATGATAAGAGTTTATGATGTAAATTAGTTCATTAAACAAATTGGGTAATTTCTTATAACTCATTCCAAAGGGTTCATTAAAGACAATTGATCATTTCCAAACTAACTTTTTTATAATTATTTTTAAAAATGGAATGATGAATAACTTTTATATAGTAATAAATTTGGTCATTTCGTATATTCAAAAATCTTATCTTTTTAACATAGATAGGTAAAGATGTGCTTAGAATTAATTCTTTCATCTAGCTATATACTCCATGCATCTACACAAAACATAGGGAAAAAAAGAAAAAGGAGTGTCCCACTCGTAACCAAAATTAATATTGAAACCCGACTAGATAGTCAAGGCAGTTAAATGGTGGTTTAACATGGGTTCAGTTATCGGTGGGTGAAGTCCAATGCCATGGCCCCCTGGTTCCAAAAAAGCAAAGTGACGGATTAGGCCGTACACGGAAAGGTCCGACACCACCACCACTACTCGACACATGTTGCGGGTCCCTCGTTTGCTTTTGCTATTTCAGTTTCTTTACCTCCCCTTTTTCTATCCTAAATAATAAATATATAACCCTTCATAAATATTTTAGACTCCTTCAATCTTATGTTTTGAGTTTAACTAGTAATTTTACCCGCGCTTCGCAGCGGGACGAAATATTTTAAGTAGTTAAGTAACAAAAGTGTAACATTAGTTAATCATATATACTTAACGGCCGTTAAAGCTATTAATTGTTTTTGTTTTATGTATGCTTTGGGGTGGTTGTACCTTGTGTTGAGCCGCTTGTACTTTTAGCTACAGTAACTTTCCTCTCACAAAGGAAAGTTACTTTTTAGTATAATCAAAGTTATGGTGCAAAAAGAAACTAAAGTAAAACTTTGTGGCAAAAGTTAAAAAACGTAACTTGAAAACAAAGTTTATCTCGAAATTTAAAAAACAAGTTATGATGTAAATTAGTTCATTAAAACAAATTGGGTAATTTCTTATAACTCTTTTCCAAAGGGTTCATTAAGGAATTGATCATTTCCAAACTAACTTTTTTATAATTATTTTTAAAAATGGAATGATGAATAACTTTTATATAGTAATAAATTTGGTCATTTCGTATATTCAAAAATCTTATCTTTTTAACATAGATAGGTAAAGATGTGCTTAGAATTAATTCTTTCATCTAGCTATATACTCCATGCATCTACACAAAACATAGGGAAAAAAAGAAAAAGGAGTGTCCCACTCGTAACCAAAATTAATATTGAAACCCGACTAGATAGTCAAGGCAGTTAAATGGTGGTTTAACATGGGTTCAGTTATCGGTGGGTGAAGTCCAATGCCATGGCCCCCTGGTTCCAAAAAAGCAAAGTGACGGATTAGGCCGTACACGGAAAGGTCCGACACCACCACCACTACTCGACACATGTTGCGGGTCCCTCGTTTGCTTTTGCTATTTCAGTTTCTTTACCTCCCCTTTTTCTATCCTAAATAATAAATATATAACCCTTCATAAATATTTTAGACTCCTTCAATCTTATGTTTTGAGTTTAACTAGTAATTTTACCCGCGCTTCGCAGCGGGACGAAATATTTTAAGTAGTTAAGTAACAAAAGTGTAACATTAGTTAATCATATATACTTAACGGCCGTTAAAGCTATTAATTGTTTTTGTTTTATGTATGCTTTGGGGTGGTTGTACCTTGTGTTGAGCCGCTTGTACTTTTAGCTACAGTAACTTTCCTCTCACAAAGGAAAGTTACTTTTTAGTATAATCAAAGTTATGGTGCAAAAAATAGAAAAAAATTTAAAGTTTTGTAGCAAAAGTTAAGAAAACCTGTTATAGGTTAAAAACCAAAAGTTATGTGGCAAAAAGAAACTAAAGTAAAACTTTGGTGGCAAAAGTTAAAAAACGTAACTTGAAAACAAACTCCGTTAAATATCGTTTTGTAACTACCGTTAGTTTGCCAAACAACACTTAACGACCGTTAATTATTTGGATATGCAAAAGCTACTTGTACCTTATGCATCTAGGGGTTGTACTTTTAGCTACAGTACAACCCCCTCACAATCCAACTTTGCTTTTTAATATATATATATAATTACAAGGAAGGTGACAACCGCACTTCACTACGATATTAGATAAATAAAATAATGTATAGTTTCGTTTTTTTTTTTTTTACACAGTAAACTTAGGCTTAACGACATGGTTCTTTATATAATCAATTTCAAATTTAGAAGAAACCCATTTTGATAAAAACTCTATTTTCATTTAGAGCATTTTGCTCACACCATTTGAACTAAAATCTTAAAGTTTCAAATTTCTTAAATATCAATCAATATATGGAATTAAGGTAGAATGAAATTTATAGTTGAAAAAGTTAGCGGTCAAAAATGAAATAAGATAATATTGATAAATTAAAATTTTAAGGCCAAATGTAAAACATGATACACTTGAAATAGATTGTGGCAAGAAAAGGCAAATATTGTGGCTATAAAGTTGAGTTAATTGTGTGTGATTTTGGTAGAATAAATACTATAGGGGGTTTTTGAAAAGAAATTTAATGCGGTTAGTAAACCATGGAGAACCGTAAATACTACATAATCGTCAAATGCACTAAAATGTTTGACTGCACTTATTATATGTTGGAAAATGCCTAATCGTTTTTCATTACTCGTATTTTAAAACATTTAATGCTCTTTGTAAGTGAAGTTGATAAAATGTATACGGTATACATTGTATTTGTAACAATAAAATGGTATGAATTACTCGTGGATGTGAAAGATTTAACATACATTGTTTTAATTAAGTCCATATTAGAAAATTTCATCGCTAATCTAAACTCTTCAATGAGAATTCTATATCATCCAAAAACTTAGAGAAAAAAGTTCACTTAAACTCACCATATTAATTACCTATATATAGCCACTTCAAAAGATATAGGCATATATGTCCACAAATGACCCCACCGACTCGTCGATTACCCGTACCAAACCAAACTGACGAGCTGACCGAAGAACGTGTGCCATAGGTTCACAAAACCGAAGACCAAACAGCATTGGCACAGGTCTTATAGTCAAGGGTGTTCACGAGGTTTAAATTGTTTAACCTGAAAACCAAAAAAAGAAAAACTTGTACTGCAGAACTTGAAAACCAAATTGAGCCAAATCCTTTAAAAATGAACTACATAATTCAGTGTTCGGTTTGGGTTGAACCCGAATTGTTTTACTAAAATCGGTGTATAAAGTCGCTTATGTTTATCTTGCATGTTGGTCTACAAATTCATCTCATGATATTTTGGTATTTTGGTTTCAACCCGAAACTGAATTTGGTTTCCTCCCATTTAGTTGATTTTGTTTAAATATCGCTATAAGATCACATACACTTTATATTATATAATAATTCACTAAACAAATAACAAAGTAAAACCATAAAAATGCTTCGATCTCAAATATGAGAACTATGACTTCGGGGTAATTTATCGTGTTCCATTAGTACCCTTGAAATATGAGTACTATGACTTAGGGGTAATTTAGTGAATTGGTGTGACATCAACAAACTCAAAAGGCTTTTGATATCAAATCTTTGAAAGTTGTGTTTCAATTAGACATGTCACCTAATAAAATGACCATTAACCTATATTTATATTATTATTCCATTAAATGCATTGAATATTTGAATTATAACCTTGGTACAAACTACAATTATTTTATTTTATTAATTTGAAATCTATAAATCATGGTAATAAACGTAATATTGCATAAAGCATGAGTAATCTCATAGTAATCAGATTTTGACCTATAAATTAAAATTAAATTTATATGTTGTCACAGATAAAATTATAAACTAGAAAGAATGTCGTTAACATGCTACGTATTTGACACGAGATTAACCTAGTTTGACACTTTTTTTAAACTTAAGACTTGCTAAGTAATTTTCCTTTCTTTTTTCCCCCCACAAAATATGACCGTACAAGTCTCACATATAATTATCAAACAACATTTAAACAACAAAACTTATATCTAATGTTTATATTATTCAAACACAATGAAATATTATTTCAACGATCTTATAATTTTAGTGCTATTAAAAAGTTTTTCCATTAGAAGTAATCAACGTATTTTAGAATTACATATATACTTTTTTAGTTCGTTACATAATTCCAGAGTACTATTTTTACGATGATAGTCTGCTAATATAAGATATGTGATATAAAAACGAGTACTGTGGGTTTGATCCACACCCGTTTCTTTGCAATGTGACTTACCTTTACTAATATTGATTGTGTAATTAGTCAGTAAAACTGTAAAATTGATAGTCATTTTTTTACTATTTATTTTAATTTTGCAGTACCCAAATTATATTATGAAATACTCTTATTAACTTTAACTAGCATGTTGCCCGCGCAATGCGGCGGGTTAATGCGGTGGTAACTGTGACGGCGGCGACATGTGGTGGTGACGACGAGTAGTGTAGACTATTGAAGTAAATGTGACTGATATAATGATCAGTGTAGTTATTTTAAGAGTTAAGAGAGTGGTGGTGTAATTAAAATAGTGGAGATAATTAAATTAGTGAATGAGAAAATGGTGATTTAAAGAAAAAAAAAAGGTATTTTTGTAATATTGCATGGTGTAACATTCAACATTTCCAAAAATAAAAAAAGCCTATTTTCTTTATAAATAGGTATAGATGACAAATTAAGTTTGGTATATATGATGTATTAGCTAATTACATAATTATATGTTATAATATTATTATATTATATATCTATCTACACATATGTGTTATAAAATTATTACAAGAACCATATTACTCTTATATAACTACTAGTTAATTTAACATTACTTCTATTAAATGTCGTGTCTTCAGACGAATTAATAGGGGTTTCTCCTCCTACTAGATATTAGAGATGAGAGCTTTCTTGCATGCACCCGATTAAGACAACATAGTGTAGACCCCCATATGATATTCGATTCGCTCCTGTCAAAAACATTTAATTTATCATAATTTAAATTTTTTAATTTTCAATTATGTAAAAAATAATAAACTTTATAACTTGTACGGGTACTAAAATATCATTTTTTTAGACAATTGTTTAGTTTAAAATGAACGTCGTTATAAAACCTCACATAGTGTATACTGTTGTCGTCGTATTGCGCAACAGACATTTAATCTAATATCTATATTGTTACTCTATATAAAATTTATAGACCCTATGTTGAAAAGTTACGCTTTTGGGATTTGAGAAATGAACAATATATCCTCTTACCTAATTACAATTACTATCCCTAACTCTTAAATTACATTCACCACCCAGTTTACATTAATTATATGCACTACTCGACGCCGTCGACACCAGCACCACATCGCCGCCCCGTTACCACCGCCGCAACATTGCACGAGTACCACACTAGTATCTAATAGTGTAGTATATGCCTAATTACAGAAATCGTCCCTGTCGTGGATCATTACTTGCAGCTTTCGTCCTTAACTTTCAAAAATTACAGTTTTAGTCCAAATTTTTTTGCTCCGTCAACACTTTTGGTCCTGACTACTAACGTCCATTTAAAAACCCATCATGTGACATGCACATGATGGGTAATTTAGTCATTTCATTAATATAAGGACTAAAAGTGTTAGAAAAATAAATCCCAAATCTTACTGATCAATCGACATCCTTTTACCTTTTCGTATCATCCATCATCATCATCATCATCATCATCAATGCAATCCCATCATATCCTATATACACAATCACATACAGATCTATATATTTCAAAACATTTATCACAATATAACCTTTACTATTTCATCACGGCATCACCCATATCTCAATCAAATCAAAATCTCACAAACCTAAAACTATATATATACACACATAATCATAATGAAGATAGTCTTGAATCATCAAATCCATAAAGAAAAGAGAATAATAAAAGTCAAGATGCATCTTGTTACAAACATTCATATTAATTACCTCGTTTTCATCCTTTCAGAGCCAAATACACAAAATAGATAATAACATATTTTTTTATCTCCAACAATCTTAAAATGTATAGATCCATTCCATAATATAAATGATTATCAGGAATGGTGACCCACTCCGAACACAATCACAATCTCCAGCAGTGGTAACCCAATTTGAGTTGACTTCTTGCATAGATCGGTTACCACCTAAACGGCCACGCCACCAAAGGCACCAAGATCCGGCTAAACAGCACCATCTGAAGCCTTAAATCGGAACAATAAGGAACAAACTGCCAACCACCACCACCTCCACCCACAGCCGCCACTTTTCTTTCAGCCGAAGTTATAGATATAGATCGGAGGGTATGGGTGATGAAGACCATGGTGGTAAAGTGAATGAAGTTCATGAATGTGGGGGTTGGGTGTGTGTATGTATATATCTGTAAATGTATAAATCTGAGATTGCTTTATTTTTTTAAGTTTTTTGTATCTTTTTATGTTAATTACACTTTTGGTCCTTGAAAATTGAAATAGACGAAAAGACCCATCATGTGGTTGGCACATGATGTACTTATAAACAGACGTCAGTAGTCAGGACCAAAACTGTTGACGGAGCAAACTTTTTTGGACTAAAACTGTAATTTTTGAAAGTTAGGGACGAAAACTGCAAGTGACAGTCCACGACAGGGACGATTTTTGTAATTAACTCAAAAAAAAAATTTTAAAAATAGTGTAGTATATACGGTGAGAAAGGGGCAGAATTGGAAAGTTAAAAAAAGGATAGGGGTTAAAGGTCGTAATCAAAGGGAATACCCCTCTTGTCTCCTCTGAAGTGGATCTTCGCACGTTATATTTGTTACAATCACTCACTGCACACATATACACACACACTGTGTATGTATCTATAACTATGTTTATGTCTCTTCAACAACATTTCTATCTTCTTCCCCTTCTTTTCTTCGCTTTCTTTCTCTTTCTAGTGAGAGAAACATATATACTTAAATATATATAAAATAATAATATATATTCTCTATAAAAGGAGAAACAACGATATATACCGTACGTGCCACCGGAAAAACACACAAATCTTTTCAGATTCTAAATCCAACCGTACACGTTGTTGTACCTTACATTCACGTTTTTCGATGTAGTTTCAAACCGACGTCCGTTTCATTTTTCGACTTTACATTTGTTTCTTCAGTCACTTCTGACGGATATATTTTAGACTTGGTGTAAGATTCACCGTATTAAATTATTATTATTATTGCACATTTTCCTATGCATTACTACTACACTATTATTTAATCTATCCTCTTGTCACTTTTTAGTTTTTACTACATACTTTTTTATTTAATTCATATTATTATTATTATTATTATTATTATTATTATAGGGAGCAATATAGTTTCTTTGCTCATAACTTTTAGTACTAGCTATTTTAGATGGTAGGTACCAGTTATTTTATTTTATGCTATATGTGACTGGGGTGTAACGACAATTGAATTGATCAATTAATTAGTTACAATAATAATAAGATTTTATTATTTAATTATTATGATATGAAGAAATTAAACTGGTTCAAGCAAATTTCTAATAATGGCAAGTTAGAGAGGAGGTTATCATTAGGCGAATACAAAAGGGCAGTTTCATGGTCTAAATATTTAGTATCGTCTGGTGGCGAAATTAAAGCAAATGGTGATGGTGAGGAACAGGAGTTAGAATGGAGTGCTGACATGTCACAACTATTTATCGGTAATAAATTTGCAACGGGAAGACATAGCAGGGTTTATAGAGGGGTTTATAAACAACAAGATGTTGCCATTAAGCTTGTTAGTCAGCCTGAGGAAGATAGTGAATTGGCTTCAATGTTGGAAAAACAGTTTACCTCTGAAGTTGTCTTGCTTTTTCGCCTTCAACATCCCAATATCATCACTGTAAGTTATACTCATAGTTCATTTTTTTTGTTAGATTATGTATCTATTGGGCTTATAGATATATATGTTATATGTTGTTCTCAAAGTTTTTATGGCTAATAAATGGAATAGGCTATATATGATTGTATGTATAATTGGATAGATTTTTTAAGGATGTGTCATGTTATCTTAAGTTTTCATAAGCAAAAGCAATTACTCTGAAAGAATGTGAATTTCTTCTGATGGCAGGATTAAATGTGTCATAATGTCATATATAATATGCAACATAAGGTTCTTAAAAGTACCAGCTACATATAGTCTCAAAAAATGGACCACATTACCATTTTTGTGCAGCTCATTGATGATTTGATGATAATATACACTTTGATATAAACGTTGGTGCAGTTTTTGTTTTTAAGCAGTGGTGGATTCGGAATCGTATATTACCGGTTCACAAAATATTTAGACCAGGTACATTTAAAAAAAACAGATTTTTTGCGACAAAAGAAATGTCATTTGGTTCACAGGTACCCCCAAGTCCGTCCCTGTTTTTAAGGCGGTGTTGGTGAACTTGATCTAAGACTATGAGGAGCAAGGCTTCCCTTAAAGCCCCTCCTAGGGGCATCTCGAGACACATGGCAGTCCAGTCATCAAGGGGCTTTCCTTAAATTAATTGGTGGAGTAAGGCGTTCCAGGGCTTTCCTTATGCAAGGGTAAAAGATTCCTTTTGGCCCCACAATTTCTTCACATAGCACGCCGTCCATTTCCTCACGCCCAACTATTTTTTGACAGAGAACGCCCCTCGGGGCACTGTTCCGGGTGTTCCCGGGGCGTTCCGGGGGGAAAAAGTGAGATATGGCGCCTTGCTCCGGATAGTCTAAGAATCCTTTTACCTTGCTCACCGATAGTTTACAAAGACAGGCCTGGCTAGATTCCTGAACCGCTAATGAAAGTTTACCTCGGGTTAAAAGATGATAGTAATGATGTTTAAGTTGCCTGATATCAAAAACCTTAATTATGTTTGCTTACTTATAATTTGAATTTGGCTAACAAAAAGCATAGTCGTTGTTGCCTTTTTCAAAAGGCCTTGATTTGTGCATTGTTAGTGATTATCTACATAGGTAAAAAAAAGTTGGATATAATTAGATAAATACTTTATCTTTTCTGGCACGATTTATATTATCGACCACTTTAGCTATGTTTGCTTAATGACTAATTAAATTTTGCTAATTAAAAGCATAATCATTAATGTGATATGGGTCTTTCAACAGATTATAGGTTTATTACTGTCGTTAAGTTAGGTTGTGCAAGGATAATTGAAAGAAATCATGTTGTAAGTTCATTCCATCAGTGTGGGTCAATGAATGTTCGACTAATCTAGATCTATATATGTTAAATTGTACTCTCTTTATTTATATATTTTCTGATTTACATGTTGGTTGGTGAGGTTTGATCCTTAAATTAATCTTTCCTTCAAGAATTAGACTCAGTTTGTTATCTGCTATCGCTCTTCAGAAATTCGGTTTTACTACTTAACAGACTACATACATCTAAGTGTGAAGGCATCTCACCTGTTAGCTTTATGGTCATTTTAACAAGCTTCTATGAGAGCACATCTGTTTGATTCTATATTTACTTTGCTCTACATTACATCAATTGCCAATTTTACCTTTTTTTGTCAAAAGTCCTCATCTATGTCAGAAACATTTGCTTACCAAGTTAAAAAAGTTATGTACTAACGGCCCATCTTAGATTACTGTTTGTGCTTTAACGATGATAAACATCGCTTCTTCTTGCATTTCATGCAGTTAGTTGCTGCTTGTAAAAAGCCACCTGTTTTTTGCATAATCACTGAGTACTTAGCTGGTGGTTCACTGAGGGCATATCTTCATCAACAGGAGCCATATTCCGTGCCTCCCAATCTGGTTCTAAAGCTGGCTCTTGACATTGCTTGGGGTATGCAATATCTTCATTCTCAGGGTATACTTCACAGGGATCTCAAATCTGAAAATCTCCTGCTCGACGAAGATATGAGTGTAAAAGTAGCCGATTTTGGCATCTCGTGTTTAGAATCTCAATGTGGCAGTGCAAAGGGATTTACTGGTACTTATCGTTGGATGGCACCAGAAATGATCAGAGAAAAGAAACATACCAAGAAAATTGATGTTTACAGTTTTGCAATTGTTTTGTGGGAGCTTTTAACTGCATTAACACCATTTGATGACATGACTCCAGAACAAGCTGCATTTGCTGTTTGTCAAAAGGTATGTATATTTTCTATTAATTACTCGTATAATTGTTTTTGCATATGGATAGGCAGCAAATTGTGTGCCGGTTTGGGTTGCCAGTTATCAACCTTTGCCACAGATATTGTTTCTGCATATAGATTCTTGCTGTTACATATCATATATGTGGTTCTGTTTATGCAGAATGCTAGACCTCCATTACCCGATTCATGTCCAAGTGCATTTCGCCAGCTCATTAGGCGATGCTGGTCTAGCAAACCAGACAAACGTCCTGGATTTGATGAAATAGTGAGGATTCTGGAGAGATATTCAGCATGTGTGGAGGAAGATCCCGATTTCTTGACAAAGTTTGAACCTGGTAATGGTGTTTTATTTGGATGTGACCGTGGATGTTTCGGTCCTCGTAAAAATGGTTCTCGGAAAGCATAGTGGGAATTATTCATGGATTATGCCCAAGTGTGTGATCTGATAGTTCCTTCATTATTAGGTGGTGAAACTGAACAATTATGGATTATGATTGTAAAACTGGTTACAAGTACATTAAACCTTAATTGGATGTTATTGGTTTTCCGCCTCCCCCCTACCTTAATTATTTGTGTGGGGATAGGGATTTAGATATGAAATATATTCTGTTTTGAGATCATCTTATATGTGCTTGTTCATGTTTGTTATGTGTTGAATGAATCAATATTTCAATTATTGATATGGTTGCTACTAAATAGTGTTTTATATTGTTTTATATCTTATTTGCCTTTTCTTGAATCTGTTGTTACAACAACAAAAAACAAAAATTCTGAACATTGGACTGTTTTTTTTTTGGGGCATATCTTGGTTTCAGTCTGGCTTTGGTCATTTCATGTGATTTCTATGGCTTTGGTTTGGGTTTAACATCATGTCCAATCTATATATCATCCTGTAACTGTCTCACATTATCATATGTACTTGTAGCAAGTTAACCTTGCTTAATGAGATGGAATCTAATCAGGATAACTTAATCTCGTGTTTGTGTTTATGTATATCTAGATAAATACACACTTATGATGCCTAATCCATACATGTGTAGCATGCGCCTATTTTCCTTTGTATGAACAGTTCTTTCATGTTGGATATATGGTTTCTTCAATTTGGTGGCATTTTGCACTATAAAAGAATGAATTTTCAAAGATTATCTGCAAATGGGCATCCTAGGTAGGTGTATTTACAAAAATCTTCTTACCTTAAGATCTACCTAATCAATGTTCGCATTTACAGGTGATTATGATAGTTTATGTTAACAGCATTGGATACTTATCATGCCAACTACAAATCTTTTTTATTAAACCAACGAAGCTTTTAGAATAAACAAGAAAGAATTGTAAGGCCTTTAAGGGTGTTGGTTTGGACGTATTAGATTAATTGTGTTTGGTTGAGTATAATGCTATGCATTAATTGACTTAAATTAAATAAACTAGGTGGACTAATTCAAAGAGTAATTAATATCAATATACTTCCTGGAAAATAATATGTGGTCTCTAAAATGAAATCGAACTTAACTTTCAACTTAGGTTGTCACGTGACTCACGTCTTAAAGGGAAGTCTAGAATCTAATGATCAAAATTATGATGATCTTTGATTTGACACCGGTTAGTCAACATACAAAAGTGATATTCAATGTGAGTGTGATATAAACTCTTCTTTTTCTTTTTTGACACAATATGTATATGATGTAATCATACAAATACTCCGGTGAATATGTTCCACACTGTATTTGTATTGTTTCAGCCTGAAAGACACTGCCATGTCGTCCCCGATCTGAAGTCTAGGCATGGTTTTGTACAACATTGTGTTTAACTAGTAAAAATATTAACGTGATCATTTCGGGTATACGTTTTTTACTTGTTTCAGTGTGGTGTTATTGTAGCAACTA
>CM067168.1:103591446-103638285 GCA_034093135.1 Erigeron breviscapus
AAATAAAAAAAACGGTCAAATAAATTATATCAAAAAATTAGCAAAAAGCCAACAACTTTAACAAAACTATCAGATATATTAATTTATAAAAAATAATAGACTAACAGACCCATTTATATAAGAAAATGCAATAAAAAAAATATATAAAATGGAAAAAGAAAAACCAGTAGAAGCTTGATCTGAAGAAGACGATGAATTTGCGACCGAGATAACAACATTTTCTGATGAAGTTTGTTTCTTTTTCTTCGTATCCATCAACATCTGACTTCGATTGGAATCCATCAATCTCTGACTTCGCCCTAATAATAAAAGTAATTTATAATAGAATTAATAAATATTAATTGATTTATACATAAATTAAAATCAAATTAAACATAAAACTTACGAGTAGGCGCAATATTTTTCCTTTTCCCCATGATTTGGTCAGAAAAAACGATGAAATGGCGGCGAGAAATGGCGGCGAAATATGGAGGAGTAAAAGGCGGAGGAAGACGGAGTAAACGATGGTCAGAAAGTGTGAGAAAATGATTGAAGAGAGAGACGGGATAAGTTATATATGTAAGGGTAAAATTACGGATATACCCTGCAACGTGTAAACATATGGCGCGCGCTAGTAATCCTGGGAAAGATCTCAGCCATATAAAAATTCTGATCGGACGGCTAGGATTTGTTCCTTGGTACTTTTTTTTTCCCGTACTAAAACTAACTTTCTCATATATATATATATATATGGTAAAGATCCAGAGAAAAAATGTAGCTTAAGGAGAGAAGGGAGAGAAAGTTCATTTTTTGATTTTTTTTTTAACTTGTTTTTTGATTTTTTATTTTTTAAAAAATTTATATTCACTTTAAACATAAGCACATTCTAAAAAATCAAAAGATTTTTTAAAAAACAAAAAAAACAAAAAAATTACATTATATATTTGTAGATATCACATGCGTAAATATATAAAAATCTACCAATATGTAGTGATTTATTTATTTATTTTTTTTAATTTTTTTTATTTTTTAATTTTTTTTTAATGTGTTTTCAATATAAAAAATTAAAAATGAGAAATAAAGAAGAAAAAAATTAAAAATCAACCTTCTTCCACTAAGCAACCTTCTCATTTGATCTTCTGCTATATAATATATATATATATATATATATAGGGTAACACTCCGGTAAGAACACTTTTAAAATAAGAACGGTGAGAACACTTAAAAACATCATTTTGATGCATTAAAAGTCCATAAAACTAACATAGTGCATAACTAATTATCATTATTTAAGTGTTTAACAACACATTGATCCGTCAAAATTGAAAAAATCACGTTTTTTGTTGGATGCATCATTTTGATGAATATGCATCCAAGATGGATGCACAAAACAAAAAACATGATTTTCTCGATTTTGACAGACCAATGTGTTGTTAAATTAAATAATGTAATTATATATAATATATATATATATATAGGGTAACACTCCGGTAAGAACACTTTTAAAATAAGAACGGTGAGAACACTTAAAAACATCATTTTGATGCATTAAAAGTCCATAAAACTAACATAGTGCATAACTAATTATCATTATTTAAGTGTTTAACAACACATTGATCCGTCAAAATTGAAAAAATCACGTTTTTTGTTGGATGCATCATTTTGATGAATATGCATCCAAGATGGATGCACAAAACAAAAAACATGATTTTCTCGATTTTGACAGACCATGTGTTGTATATATATATATATAGGGTAACACTCCGGTAAGAACACTCTTAAAATAAGAACGGTGAGAACACTTAAAAACATCATTTTGATGCATTAAAAGTCCATAAAACTAACATAGTGCATAACTAATTATCATTATTTAAGTGTTTAACAACACATTGATCCGTCAAAATTGAAAAAATCACGTTTTTTGTTGGATGCATCATTTTGATGAATATGCATCCAAGATGGATGCACAAAACAAAAAACATGATTTTCTCGATTTTGACAGACCAATATGTTGTATATATATATATATATATATATATAGGTAACACTCCGGTAAGAACACTTTTAAAATAAGAACGGTGAGAACACTTAAAAACATCATTTTGATGCATTAAAAGTCCATAAACTAACATAGTGCATAACTAATTATCATTATTTAAGTGTTTAACAACACATTGATCCGTCAAAATCGAAAAAATCACGTTTTTTTGTTGGATGCATCATTTTGATGAATATGCATCCAAGATGGATGCACAAAACAAAAAACATGATTTTCTCGATTTTGACAGATCAATGTGTTGTTAACACTTAAATAATGATAATTAGTTATATACTATGTTAGTTTTTTTTTACTTTTAATGCATCAAAATGTAGTTTTTAAGTGTTCTCACCGTGTTCTTATTTGAAGGCTGTTCTTATTTGATTGTCACACTATATATAGGTGAGAACACTTTCTAAATTATATCTTTAAAATCCAAAATACCTTCAATTATTAATACTTTTTCAACATAACACATTAAATCTACCCAAAATACCCCAAAGTGTTAGGACCAGTTTCAGTGAAACTGGCCAGTCTCCAGTTGCACCTGGAGACCAAGAAGATTTGTCCAGAAATATATTGAAGTCCAGTTTCATCGTACAGTTAACGCAACTGAAGACTTCCTCCAGTTGAGAACTGACCAGTTGAAGAATCCTTCCAGTTGGAGTCGAAGACAACAAGTGGAAGATAGAGAATGACAATGGCATCGAAGCCCAGTTGACATTCTAGTCAGTTACAAACTGGAGACCGTCAGTGGAAAGCTCTTACAAAGCTTTACACTGATTACGAGGAATTGACTTTTATGCTTTATGTGCTTTTACCCGGATAATAAGATTTTTCTTATTATTTAAGTACAAAAAGGTACATAAAGCTGGTTGAGTAAAGTTGCTTTATACTGTAACTTTACACTGCATTTTAAGGAATTAAATGCTATTCCTTAAATGATCTCAACCACATTTGTACGGCCAAAGTTAACATCCCAATGTTAACTTTGCCTATAAATACAAGTCATTGCACAACAAGAATATCAAGTGAGAAAACACTTCGAAAGATTTCACACTTTGCATACCTGCAATATTCTTGGTGAACTTGTGCAATCTTCTCTCAATCGTAAAAAGGAACATTTCACAACTTTAAGTGTTTCGATTGTTTAGAGAAATTCCAAGTGTAGATCAATTGTAGTTCATAGGTTGTTAGGATATTTACATACTTGTATTATCTTGGTTCCGCAACAACCTTGTAATTTATTTAAAGTTAATAAATAAATTACACTTGAAAATTACATATTGTCTCACCAATTTACTTTACAAGTATTTTGTATTATTGCATTGTTTTTTACTTATTGTCACTTAAATAAGTAATCTATCTAGAACTTGGTATATACTCTCTGTAACTGGTCGTCTCCAGTTCAGCGCTTATATTGCAAAGTAACTCCACCATCGACATAGAGGTGTCTTCAGGTAGTACCATCTATTGAGTTGGGACTTACAAGTGGTATCAGAGCAGAAGGCTAATAAACTTGCCTAGATCTGCTTAGATGACTACTACTGAAGGTGGAGATGGTTCTGGTCAAGGTGAAAACCTTTTGAATACTAATACACCACCTTTTCAAAATGTTAATACAAACTCTCCTCCTCCTACTGCCCCAAACCATGTCCATGTACATTATTCTAACACTCCTGTTCCAAAATTTGATGGAAACAGTGAGACCTTTGGTACATGGAAGGCCAGAATGCTTTTGCATTTTGGTGGGATAGAGAGGTATATGTTGAAAATCCTTAAGGATGGACCATATATACCCATGTCTCTTGGGGTAAGTCCTCTTCTAGATCCAACTGGAAGAAGAGGTTCTAGAGAAAAGCTCGAAGACCACTGGTCTGATGAGGATCGTAGACTTGTAGATCTGGACACTAGACTCAAGAACATGATCCTTGGAGCTGTCCTGAGATCTAATTCCAACACTTGTGTTGTTCCCCAGTGCCAAGTCAATGTGGGATGAATTAGTTATTCAGTTTGAAGGAGGTGATGACACTATTGTCACCAGAAAAGTTGCCTTGAACAAGAAGTATGAATCCTTCTTTGCTCTTCCCCAATGAAAGTCTAACTGGTACATACACCAGATTTTCTAGCCTCATTAATCAGCTGAGAGGCTTGGGTGTAGAGAAGGATAAGGATATTCTTCTTGAGAAGTTTTGTGATATTCTTCCTTCCAAATGGGAAAATATGGTTCTTGTCTTAAGACAAGGTAAAACCCTGCACAGCCATACTCTTGCATCGCTCTATGGAGCCTTCAGATTCACTGAAGACAATAATGCTGCAAGACTGGTGGCTGAGCAGGATGCCATGAACCATGCCCAGAGTCCCAAGGTTGCTAGTGTAACTGAGCGACCTTGTACTGCTTTAATGTCTGTAGAGTGTCCAGGCACACTCAATGAAGGAGATGTTAAACAGTTTCTTGAACTCTGGCCTGACCACTGAAATTAGTGACGGTTGTGATGAAACTGAAGATGATGATCTGGTAGCCATGATCGCTAAAACCTTTAATAGGTTTAAGCATAAATCTAAAAGATTTAATGGCCCAAACAATTCTTCCAGCTCCAGCTCTCTGGATAAAACCAATCTTACCTGCTATAAATGCGGTAAGAAAGGTCATTTTATGAAGGAATGCAGATCTAGTCAGATGAACAACCAAACTGGCCCCTCTGTCCCTAATTTCAATCGGCCTGATGATAGCTACAAAGCTAAATATAAGAAGCTTAAGGCCCAGATTGCCCTCTTGTCCAAGGAAAAAGAAAAGGATCAGTGCTTGATGGCACAAACTGAGGGAAAATGGGAGTACTCTGATGACTCATCAGCTGATGAAGAAGAGGAAAGGGACATGTGTTTCATGGCCTTGGAAGATCAACAGCAGCATGTGGCAAAAGAAGATGTCATCACTGGAAGATGGGTGGACATCATTTTGAAGAAGGTATGTGATTATGACAATCAGGTGGATCCAGAACTGAAACTGGACCTTGCTGAATCATTAAGTGGTGATTTGGCTTTTGTGGAAACTGTTAGAGCAGGTAGTGAAAGATATCTGGACACTATCTTAATTGAACTAAACAATGTTAAGCCACAACTTAATGATTTACAAAGTGTCCAGTTGGCTCTCAAGGAGTCAATTTTTAAAAATTGAGGCTTTGGAATTTGATAATCAAAAATTAATTTCTGATCTTGAAAAAGAACAAATGATTATCAAGTCATGGGTAAAAGCATCTGGAAAGAACTATGATGCATTTTCTAGAACAATTGATGCCCAGAAAAATGCATGGAAATCTGGAGATCTGAAATGGCAGCTCTCATACCAGATCTTCATGCATTGCCTCTAGCTCTCAGGGTTGAAACTTCTTATGATCAACCTGAAGCTGTTGAAACTGAACCCATTGAGACCACCCCCATTGAGGTTAAACCTGGAGCCAAACAGGCTAGTGCTCCAGTTAAAAAGGCCACTGGTAACAAGCCTTTACCTCAGAAGTCTAAGGAGCCCAAGACTCAAAAGACTAAAACTCCAGCTGAACCAAGGTCCAAGGTTCGCAGCCTGATGAAAACAATATTTTGTTTAAACTGGAAAGTCAACTCCAACTTTTGTCTCGACAGGTTCAGAGTTGTACTGCCCGGATCAAAAATCTGGAAGGAGGTTCATCACCTCCAGTTTTAAAACAAAATATTAAACCCTCTTCAAAACCAAAACAAAAGAATGTTCCATCTGGAACTAAATCTGATAAGAAAAAGGGGAGCAGGTATCAAATACCAATCGTTTTTACTCCTGCACCTGGATCTGGTGAAAAAGATCCAGATGTAGTCTTCAGTTTACCTCCACAATAATCAACTGTGACTTCTGTAGAGAAGTCCAGTGAACCCATCAAGAAAAGATGGGTTCACAAAAATAACTGATGATTTTTGTGGGTGTGCAGGGCGATCGAAAAAAGAATATCTGGTATCTGGACAGCGTTGCTAGCCGGACTATGACCGGATGTAAGCCCCTGCTTGAAGAGTTCATTGTCCAAGATGGACCGGCAGTGACGTTTGGTAATGATCAAAGTGGAAAGACTGAAGGATATGGTGTGCTCAATAACGGATAGGTCGAATTCAAGAGAGTTGCATTTGTGAATGGTTTGAAATACAACCTGATCAGTGTCAGCCAACTTTGTAATGATGGCTACAGAGTTTTGTTCGATATTGCTCAAGGCACCATATTTAACAAGGATTGGAAAGTGGTGATGGTTGCACCAAGAAAAGGTAATGTGTACATCATGGATATGGAACCAGCTCCAAAAGAGCAGTGCTTCTATACCAAAGCTGATGAGGATACCAACTGGATGTGGCATAAAAGATTATCCCATCTTAATTTCAAAAATATTAACAAGTTGTCTCGCAAACAACTGGTTGATGGGATACCTCAAATTTCTTTCAATAAAGAAAAGCCATGTCCAGGGTGTGAGATGGGCAAGCAGAAAAGGGCCAGTTTCAAGACTAGGCAAAACTTTAGCATCACTGAACCTCTTCACATGCTACATATGGATCTCTTTGGTCCAGTGAATGTTTAAACTAGAGCTGGAAAGAAGTACACTCTAGTTGTGGTCGATGAATTCACCAGATACTGTTGGGTGGTATTCCTTAGATCCAAAGTGATGCACCTGCTGAAATCATCTCTCTCATCAAAAGAATTGAACTCAAGTATACTCGAAAAGTCTGTCAGTTGCGAAGTGATAATGGTACTGAATTTCAAAATAAGGTACTTGAAACATTTTGCAATGACACTGGCATCTCTCAAAACTTCTCATCAGCACACTCTCCAGAGCAGAATGGAGTTATAGAAAGAAAGAATCGCACACTGATAGAAGCAGCCAGAAGTATGCTATCTGAATCAGGTTTTCCCACCAGTTTCTGGGCTGAAGCAGTTGCAACTGCTTGTCACACCCAAAACCGGTCAGTCTACATCAAGAGACATAAGAAGACTGCCTATGAAGTACTCAGGAATCGTAAACCAAATATTGGATATTTTCATGTATTTGGTTGTCCAGTTTATATTTTAAACGATTCCAGTCAGCTTGGAAAGTTTGATGCAAAAGCTGATGAAGGTGTATTTTTAGGCTATTCAGATATTCAAAAGGCCTTTAGAGTTTATAATTATAGACTCCAAAATGTTCATGAGACAATTCATGTCACATTCGACGAATCAACTGAAGTAATCAACAAGAGACCAAGCCTTGAAATTACTCCAGTCGTTCCAATAAATTTTGGCAAAACTGACCAAGTTCATCAGTCAGTTGTTTCACCAAAAGATGTTTCCAGTTGCAACAAATTAGAACCAGTTAAGAAGAAAAGCACCACCAGTGACACATCATTCTATCCCTCCATCAATTTCAATTTACCACAGGAATTGGTGATTGGATCTGATGTACGTGCCACTCCAATATCAGCACCAAATCAAACTCCAACTTCTCCAGTTCTTCAAGAAATGCCTTTTAATGAAGAATTTCATGATGCAAATCGTGACCTCATTGACTCTGATGAGGACGTAGAAGTAGTTTGGACAAATCCTCCTCCAGAAGCTGCTGCAACTGAAGAAGATCGCTAGGTAACTTGCACTGATATTGTAATTCACCAGCCTAGTCAATACACTAGATGAACTCGAACACATCCAATTGAACAAATTGTGGGAGATCCAAATAGTAGGGTTCAGACTAGAAGAGCCACCAGTGAGCAATGCTTAAATGTCACCTTCTTATCTCTAATTGAACCGAAGAAGATTGACGAGTCTATGGCAGACCCAAGCTGGGTGGAAGCTATGCAAGAAGAGCTCGTCTAGTTTGAAAGGAATAATGTGTGGGATTTTGTTCCTTGTCCACCAGGGTTAAAGAAAGAACCCATTGGTATAAGATGGGTCTACCGAAACAAGATGGATGAAGATGGCCATGTTGTAAGAAACAAGGCCAGATTAGTTGCCCAGGGTTATTGTCAAGCAAAAGGCGTTGACTTTGATGAAACTTTTGCTCCAGTTGCAAGACTTGAAGCCATCAGAATATTTCTGGCTTATGCAGCCCATCTGCAGTTTAAGGTCTTCCAGATGGATGTCAAAAGTGTGTTCCTTAATGGAACATTGGAAGAAGTTGTGTATGTTAAGCAGACTCCAGGCTTCATCAATGAGAAGCATCCTCACTGGGTCTATAGACTGAACAAAGCTTTGTATGGTCTTAGACAAGCCCCAAGAGCCTGGTATGATACTTTAACTAAACATCTTCTTAAAAATGGCTTTCAAATAGGTGCAATAGATAATACCTTATTTATCTTGAAAGAAAAAGGTAATATCTTATTGGTACAAATTTATGTTGATGACATTATATTTGGTTCAACTGATGATGCAATGTGTAAAAAGTTTTCTAAAATCATGTCATCTGAGTATGAGATGAGTTTAATGGGAGAATTAACATTTTTCTTAGGTCTTCAGATTAAGCAAACTGAAAATTGAATTTTCATAAACCAAGGAAAATATGTCAGAGATTTGTTAAGAAAATACAAATATGATTCTATCCCATCGAAAAACACACCTATTGCAGCACCATTAAATTTGGACTCTGACCCAACTGGCAAACCAGTGAACATCACTGAATATCGTGGAATGGTTGGTTCACTGATGTATTTAACTGCCAGTCGACCAGATATAATGTTCGCAACATGTCTATGTGCCAGGTTTCAGGCTAACCCCAAAGAATCACATTTGTACGCTGTTAAGCGTATCTTTAGATACCTGAAAGGGTGTCCTAATCTTGGTCTTTGGTACCCCAAAGGCTCAGGGTTAGATCTAATGGGTTATTCAGATTCAGATCATGCAGGTTACAACTGGTGGTTGTCATTTCCTTGGAGGAAAATTGGTGAGTTGGACCAGTAAGAAGCAGACGTCAGTCTCTATGTCCACTGCTGAGGCAGAGTACATTTCTGCGGCCAGTTGTTGTGCCCAGATTATCTGGATCAAGAACCAGTTACTAGATTATGGTCAAAAGTATACAAGGACCCCAATCTTTTGTGACAACACCAGTGCAATTGCAATATCTCACAACCCAGCGATGCACTCCAAGACAAAGCATATTGACATCAGGTATCATTTTATTCGTGATCATGTTATGAAAGGAGACATTGAAATTCATTTCATCCCCACTGACAAACAGCTCGCTGATGTTTTTACAAAACCTCTTGATGAGAAAACCTTTAAACATCTCATCAGCGAACTGGGAATGTTAAATCCTTAAAACTGGAGATTTTTGTCATGAACGCGTCAGTGACACTGATGAAGTTCTCCAGTTGAGGAGGTCCAGATAATCTTTGCTCGCCAGGCTATCGAACGCCTTTGTGATACTATCCTGGCACTAATCGATTTCTGGATCATCATTTTAGGGGGAAAGACTCAAATAATTTTCTGACTAAAATTCGTTTTGTTTGAAAATGGCAACTGGAGAACTCTCCAGTTGGAAACTGGCACTGGACTAATCCTCCAGTGACCAGATTCAGTCTTGTCTTAATTTTTTATAACGTTAGAGATACTTGGTCAATATTTGTGACACGTGATGGCACTCGAGTGCTTTAAACCACTTGTTATCGTCATCCGACGTGTTTAAAGTCATTTTGGTATTTGACAACTGTTTTTATTGGGAAAATTAAAATTAGTGGCGCGTGGGTAAGTTAAGCCGTCGTAGCATTTAATGCTGACACGGTAAATTATGTTTTTATTTCAAAATTCAAACTTATTTTGTTAAAATATCTACAAAATTGATTTTGTTAATAAAATATAATTTTTGGTATTTCATTGGGATCTTGAATTCCTTATAAATACCCTTATTTACTCCGATCACATCTACTTCCCTTTACATTCTTTTCATTTACTTCCCAATCATCTAAAAATTGCTTCATTTCTCTCTCTACTTTATAAATCAAGAACCCTAATTCCAAAATTTCATTTTCATTTTCCAATGGCACCTATGTCTTCCCGTTCAAGAGATGTAAATCTCTTATCTGTCCCATATGCTCCTTCACCAGATGTCAAACAGGCACCTGGTGCTCCTAGTAACACTTCGCTCATCAAATTAAATCCAAATAATCCGATGGCGAGTTTACAAGGAACCCAAGGGTCTAATACCCTTATTGGAAGAATCCAAAGATTTTTGAAGGATTCTCCAATTGGACCCTCATTCTCTCTAAACCCACGCAAGATGTTTCACGACTACTTGTGTGAGTTTTGGTATACTGCTACTCTTTCTTCTGATTGTTCTTCCATCACTTTCACATTAAAAGGTGGAACAGTCCAGTGTACCCTATCAGCAGATGTGTTGAGGGATGCTTTACACCTCAACTACTGGAGAGAGGGTGAATCTCCAGTTGTCATCCCCCCAAACATTAATTTTCGCCAGGTCCTCCTTTGAATGGGACATAAGGAGTGCCTGGAGAAAGGGGTGTTGAAAACTAAAGGTGCGATGACCATGAAGGGTCTTACACCCTCATGGAGGTATTTTTTCATCCACCTTGTGGAAAGTATGGGTGGGAGTTCTGGTGGACTTGACCAGATTAACTCCGCACAAGCAGAAATGGCATACTGCTTGTGGAATGGATTGAGAGTGGATTTTGCTGATATCCTTTACAGAATCCTGGTTCAAAAACTGAAGGGCACCAGGGGACTATGTATCCCCTTCTCCAGGTTTCTCTCTCTTTGTTTTCTACAAATTCTGGGCAGTGAAGCTTATTCAAGCACAGATTCACCTTACACTGTCCCAGATTTGTTGAGGAATCTAGACTCTCTAGTATCTGAAGCTGGAGAGGTCGAGATTCTAGATCGAATGCGGCTGGCATTCGCAAAAACCGATGCACCAATCCAAGGTGAGTCGGAAGGAAAACTGGGCGGGCCTCAAAATAATGAGGGACCCACCAGTTCGTCTACTGGAATTGTTATGGTTGTGGATAGAGCAACTATAACTGAGGCAACCCCACTGACCTCTATCCCTGGTGAAGATACCTCGGTATCTGATCCTCCAACAGATGCACCCAACCAGGAAACTAGGGAAGGTCATCTGGAGACTGACCCATCTGGTCAGCCCTCAGTTACATTCTTGGATCTGGACATAAATGTTAATGACGAGGAAATCCTTATAGAGTCTTCGGATTCTGAAGGTACTGAATCAGACTTAGAGATTTTTGATTCTGCTATACAAGATCAAAACCCTTCATCTCAAGTCTCGCCTCCAGATACTTCAATTTCACTTTCACAAACTCAAGAAAATGAGCCTACAAATATTCCTTTTCCCACTTATAACTATATGTCTGGAAACAGACGTATGGCACCATCACCATCTGGGCAATTCTCACTCCTTCGAGAAATGCCCCCACCACCGCCGCCGTTGGACACACCTGAGCTTTCTCAGCATGTCCAACAATTTGAACTTCCAGTCCTTTCTTCTTCCACCATTCCTATTATTACTTCAACAACTGTTGCGATGTCAACTGGGGAGACTTCTCTAAATTTGCCTCCTCCAGTTGCTCCAGTAGAAACTGTTGCTGGTCCAGTGACACCTTCTCCTCCATCACTGGACAGTCAAGTTGTCTCTGTTCAAGCCGATATCCAAAACCTTCTCACCAGGGTGGAGGATATTCAAAAGACACTTGACAAAAACACCAAGTCTTTCTCCAGATACCACAAGGATCACTTGACCAATATTAAAGTGGTTGATCTGGGGATTAACAAGTTTTCATCAAATGAAGACTTGGTGTTGAAGAAGCTGAATGAGCTGGTCACTGGCTGCAACAATCTGGCAACATCTTTAAAAGAAGCCTTTGACCTCACTCAGTCCAAGGTCACAACCTCAATCTCTAACTTGCTGGGCAACACTGTTAGAACATCTGAAGTGGATTTAAGGGAGATTGAAAAATAGGTAAAAGAATTGGTTGACAAACCTGGGTTGAATGTGACTGAACTTGGGCAGCAGTTAATGACTTCAGTTGGTCAGAAAATAGATGATACGCTGGGTGCTAAAGAACAACAATTGATAGAAAAGGTGATATCTGAGATCACCAAGCTGGCCAATCCTCAGGTTGATCTGGCCCCACTCACTACTGAGATCAACCAGTTGAGGGGCAACATTGATAACTTGAACACCCAGGTATCACTTCATGCTCAGTCTCTGGATAAACTGACAACTAAAGTAGAAAGTTTGAAGAAAAAGGATGAAGAAGTCAAGGATAAGGTGGTTTCTGGTCTGGATGAAGATTTCAAGATTTTGAGTGAACTAAAAACTGGTCAGGAACAAGTTGCAGCAAATGTTCTGACCCAGTCAAAAGAAACCAACCACCTATGGAGATCTTTCAGGATGATGTGCACCATATTCAAAGAATGCAAGAACATGCAATCGTGGCAGCCTCTTGACCGGTTGCCAGCTCACCATTCTGAATGGGAAGTTATTAGGGCAGGTCTAGATGCTGCCAAGGGGGAAAGAAGTGTAGTTCTTGCACAAATTCAAACTGAAAGTAATCCATCTGGAACTCAAACAGGTAGTGAAATGATTGTGGCTGCCAGTACTGAAGCTGGTGAGCAAAGAACTGATGAAACTGGTGATGTAAGCGATAGGGGGAATGTTGTTGTTGTTGACAAAGGCAAAGGTTTAGCATCTGATGTATCTGCCCAGCCGGCCACTGATGTACCTATGTTGGAAACTGGCAATCTGGATAGGCTTCCTCCAGTTTCAGAAAGTGATAGCAAAAGATTGGCTAGACTTGGCAATGAAATTAAAGAAAGAAAGAAGATGAAAGAAAGAAACCAAGCTGAAGCGAGAGCACATCTTGCACAGATTAAATTGCTTGATATTAGTGATGCTCATCTTTTGGGAATCACTAAGGAGGAGTATGCCAGAGTAAAAAATGATGACAGGATAGTGGGCATGTTGAAAGAAATGCTTGACATTGAACTAGACAGGCACTATCCTGATGAAGAAGCTGAATTTGATGCCAGAAGTTTGAATATATCAGTGGATAAGGAAAAAGAGAATCGGGCCAGTGGGATCATGAAAAGAATTGAAAATGTTAAGAAGGTTGTAAAAAGGGTATTGAATCCACCAAGAAGGAACCCTCAACCAAGAAAACCACTGACCAGAGATGCTGACCTTAGTACATTCATAGAACCAACTGGCGAGGTATCGAATGATGACATCAAGTCTGCTGTACTGGCTGCTGGAGCTGGGAGTATTAAAATATCAAATGAATCTGAAGCAAGAAGCTATTACTCCCAGATCATGGCAACCAGAAGACATAGTGGGACTATCAATGGTGTTAATGTAATAATTAAGCCAGGCACCAAGTACTTTCACGTTGAGGTCAGTTATACCAGAGGGCCACTGGTTAAAACTGACAATCCTGGTGCAATGCAATATGGGTTCTCGGAATGGGTTGAGATGGTAAACTTTTGGAGGCCAAGGCACAAAGGAATAGGTTTGAGAAAGCATGGGTCAACTTCTTGAACGGCAAGATTCAACACAAAGAGAATCTGGAGCTGAAGTTGAACATTGATCCTGAAGACTCACAACCTATCTCTTCAGTGACCAAGAAAAGGAAAATTGGTGAAGGGCCATCAAGCTAAAATTTTCTTTCAGTTTATCTACTTGTAACTTTATTTACATTCTGTAACTTGTGTAAATTTTATTTCCTTGTATAAATGAAGTTACCAGTTTGTAACCACAAGGTAGATAATAGATTAGATCTAACAAACTTAAAAAGAAAAACCCAAGGCATCTATTGATCTATAAAAATGCCTTGGAAAACTTAGATAGATTTAATCGAACAAGTCTCTCCAGTTCACACTTGTACAGATACAAGAACTGAAAAAGACTTGCTAATATTTCAGGACAAATAGGGGGAATTTGTTAGGACCAGTTTCAGTGAAACTGGCCAGTCTCCAGTTGCACCTGGAGACCAAGAAGATTTGTCCAGAATATATTGAAGTCCAGTTGCATCGTACAGTTAACGCAACTGAATACTTCCTCCAGTTGAGAACTGACCAGTTGAAGAATCCTTCCAGTTGGAGTCGAAGACAACAAGTGGAAGATAGAGAATGACAATGGCAGTGAAGCCCAGTTGACATTCTAGTCAGTTACAAACTGGAGACCGTCAGTGGAAAGCTCTTACAAAGCTTTACACTGATTACGAGGAATTGACTTTTATGCTTTATGTGCTTTTACCCGGATAATAAGATTTATCTTATTATTTAAGTACAAAAAGGTACAAAAAGCTGGTTGAGTAAAGTTGCTTTATACTGCAACTTTACACTGCATTTTAAGGAATTAAATGTTATTCCTTAAATGTTCTCAACCATATTTGTACGGCCAAGTTAACATCCCAATGTTAACTTTGCCTATAAATACAAGTCATTGCACAACAAGAATAACAAGTGAGAAAACACTTCGAAAGATTTCACACTTTGCATACCTGCAATATTCTTGGTGAACTTGTGCAATCTTCTCTCAATCGTAAAAAGGAACATTTCACAACTTTAAGTGTTTCGATTGTTTAGAGAAATTCCAAGTGTAGATCAATTGTAGTTCATAGGTTGTTAGGATATTTACATACTTGTATTATCTTGGTTCCGCAACAACCTTGTAATTTATTTAAAGTTAATAAATAAATTACACTTGAAAATTACATATTGTCTCACCAATTTACTTTACAAGTATTTTGTATTTTTGCATTGTTCTTTACTTATTGTCACTTAAATAAGTAATCTATCTAGAACTTGGTATATACTCTCTGTAACTGGTCGTCTCCAGTTCAGCGTTTATATTGCAAAGTAACTCCACCATCGACATAGAGGTGTCTTCAGGTAGTACCATCTATTGAGTTGGGACTTACACAAAGTATTTTCCAACCCCTCTCTACCCATACCCAAACTAATTTTTTCCTTTATTTACTAATTTATTTCACATAATATACGTATAAAACTATTAATGAAATTACTTACAACATAAATCCATCAACTCTTAAAAGAACTATACTACCTTTTTCTACATCCATTACTTTTACATTAATAACTATGTAGCTACCGTCACCATCATCGCATACTACTATCGTATTGTGTGGATACCTAATAATGCAAGAAGTTCCATTCTCTTGAAAACCAAGTTATTTCGAACCTCCTAAATTACCCCACACGTCAATGTTACTACGTACCGTCGTACTTAATACATTAATATTATTATTAAACATATAAACACTCTTTATATTTCTTACGCTTAGACTGAACGGAGCAAGGCGTTGCAAAGCCTTCAATTTCACTTTTTTCCACTTGGAACGCCCCGGGAACGCCCGGAACAACGCCCCGAGGGGCGTTCTTGTCAAAAACAAGCGGAGGGCGTGAAAAAAGCGACGGAAAAACTGGACGTGAAATGTGTGGGCCCAAACTAGGCGTGTTTGATGACGCTTTGCACCTCATAGCCTTATGCCCCGTTTCATAAAACCATGAGAAGATTTTGTTTGTGAAAAAGGGCCATGTGGGCACATGGGTTTGCCTGAACCCTAACGTGTGTTCCTGACCCACTTTGCTTCCAATCATAATCTCCTATTTCAATTATTTCCCTTTTTCCAATATTTCAACAATATTTAAATTTACATCCTTTTAATATATATTCTCAATCATTTTAGAATATTAATTATTCAAAACCATGATAAACTTACCATAACTACAAAAAAATATTGTGTAGACTAAAATCAACTATCCCTTAAATTAAATAAGGATATATTGCCAAGACGAATCAAATTAATTGTAGCTTTAACCGTATAACAAACTCTATCTTTAGTTAGCTTGGCCCATTTTCAATTTAAAAGAAGCAAGTCTACACTTTCATGTAAATAGAACTCAAGTCTAATTACATCAACCATTCAACTAAGAAACGAGCGACATGATGACTAACTTATGAGCTTTTTTGAGGAATGTATGACATTCTACATCCATTTTTAATCAAATGAAATAATGGTTATATATCAAAACACGAGAAACACGATGTTGTATCAACTTACAAAACATCAAAATAATGGTTATGAAACAATGGTGTACTAGCTCGCGGAATATTGATGCATGGCTATGATCATAACAGTGGAGATGTTGGCTTATGCCCTTCCTGTGATTATTACAGCTGCATGTTTTTGATTGATCGATGGATTTAACAACTTTATTAGGTAACAAGTTTTTGCACCGATATGGTAACCATATATGTTTTCTCGTTATCATCCTATCATGTTATCTTTTTTATTTACTATAAATTGGTTGCATTTTACAAGTAGTTGTCTAGTAAAGTTTAGTTTTTATTTACTATTTACTCATTACCTTTTATGTCAAATATAATACTGTTTTAAGTCTTTCACACAATAATACCACGATTACGAGCTATTTTACTAAAGAGTTGATTATTCACAATATATTTATAACAAAAAAGGATAAGCATTAAAATGTCATTATCTTGTGATGTAGTAGTGTATTTAGGTCAGCATGGGACTTTATGTGGTTAAGGTTCTTGTGGTAGAGGCCAAACTGCAAAAAGGACAATATACTTCTATATTCAAATAATCAATAAATTATAAAAATATATAAAGTTATTAACAGTTGACCTTGTTGTATAAATGTATTACATTATTGGGCAGTAACTAGATAAGGTCTTATTTTGGAATATAATATTTGCAAATTTCAACATCAAATATGATAACATTAACGAAGATACACTTATTAGTATAGTTAAATTATATATTTATAAGTGGGATGTAAGGTATGTTTGACAAAACAAGAACTATCTGAAACTTGTGAGTAAAAGACAAAACTAATTGTAGCTTTGTTTGTTTGTTTGGATAAATTATACTATTATTATTATATGGGATCATTACTGTACGATTTTACCTATCTTAGGTACTGCATGTTAAAAAAAGTTACTAAATTAAACCTTTAAATTTGATAAACATGCATAACTCCCCTTGAATTTTACATAACCCCCCCCCCCCCCCCCCCCCCCCCCCCCCCCCCCCCCCCCCCCCCCCCCCCCCCCCCCCCCCCCCCTGAAATACACATGTTTTACCTAAGATGGGTACTGCATACTTACCTAAGCTTTCCCCTTATTATATAGGTTGAAAACCACATTGCTTGTTTTACGTGCTAAATAAAAAGTGTATAAAGTAGAAATACTACAAAACAACGGATCCTCTAAAATTGTTTTAAACTTTACCAATAAAGTTGGAGACATCTTGATTATTGAATTAAAAATCAATGGTCAAGATTTAAAAATCATCTTTGAATCTTGACCTTTGATTTTAAGTTAATGGTCAAGATTCTCAACTTTACTAATAAAGTTGAGGATAACTTTAGAAGATCCCAATCATAAAGCTTAATTGATAATGCAATACATCCGTGACATTTTCAGTTTATTCAATTTTTTCTTATTAAAAACAAAACAAACACATCATAACATTATTGTCTTATTGATATCCATGCTTTGGTCGTTTACATGTAATTCAAGCTTTTGTAGACCATGTGTAATGGTGACTAACAGATGAATATTATCTCCTATTAGAATTATAATTAGAAGTTTATTTATAACATTAATAAAAAGAAAATGTTTCAAGTTCTTACAAAGAGATGTCAAAAAGAGTTTGTTCTAGCTAGTGACTCAAATATATGTAATAATCCAAATTAAATGGGTGTATTCTTCATTATTTCATTCAGTCATTCTTGGCATCTCTAGTGAATCAGTATGATACATCAATGGACGATAACATGTTTTTCTTAATAGAATAAATATTAGTGACTTAGTGTACTGTGTGTCTGTGTACATGGCAAAAAATAATGATATGGGCTCAGTGGAAACTATCCTATTCCTATATCTACTTAACCATGTTTGACGCTTACCCATTAGCCCAGTGACTACCGATTGTGGGCTTAATTCGTGTATTTGTGTATTTTCTCAAATCTCAATACAATTATTATTATTTTTATTACTATTTTTTTTTAAAGTTAATTTCGATTCAGACGTGTTGGAAGCAATTTTAACCAGCGATTTGCTGGACCTCCAACCTCCTACTCATGGAAAATACCTTGAGATGAGAAACCCAAGACTCGAACCCGAGACCTTGGAAAAAACTCACCTCCTGGGCCTACATAGTGGATTTAGAAAATACTCCTGGTCAATCCATCTAAGTGGAGTTGGTTCTCAATACAATTAATTAATACCACTTGTTTTATACATTCGTTTACCTTTAGTTGAAAAAAAATCATTTATATTATATTTTATTAAAAAAAACAACACTTTATTTTTAAAAGGGTTCAAGAATATGTAATATTTTCATCTAGCACCCTTAAAATATTTTCACATACATTTTCCCTTCACATTAAAAATTAAATTTCACTATCAACCATTTATCTTTTAAAATATCTTCATTAACTCTTTAAAATCAATAACCTTTACATCAATTATCTACACCACTTGACGCTGCATCTACCACCAACAGTCCTTACCACCATTACGTCGTTGCCACAACCTTCGCTACATTACGCGGGTACCGTGCTAGTTAGATTTTTAACAATGTATAATCGATAGATTTTTATGCTAATTATGCATTTAGTTTAGCGTATTCATTTATACTTTATAGTATCTTGTATCAATTACCATTTTACCCACATAAAACTGTAAATTGTTCTAAGTGTTACAACAGTATCATTAAAACTTATTGTGTGTAAACACATAATTAAAGTATGATGAGAAATCGGGAAATGAGGTTTGATACAATAATTCATTTATCTATGAGAGTTACAACAAGATGATAGGCAGACGGGCAATAAGTCGTCGTCATTCTTTCTCAATAGCAAATTTTATCCTATTGAAAACAAACACTTTGTCCCCTAGGATGGAGGAATTACCATGAACAACTCCTGTATTTTATTGAGAAAACAAATAACTTTTGTTGCTAATAAACCAAAAATATCAAAAACAATTGTGAAAAACAAGCTGATTGAGTGCTTGCGTTCATTTACTATATACTAGTTTGTTTAAATTAAACAAACAAGTATAATCAACCTGATTAGGACACTCTTTATAAGAACCCACGTCTTTTCCTATTCTTTCACTATTCATCTGCTTTTTCTCGCTCTAGAACACCACAAGAACAACCCCCTCCTGTAACTCATGTTCTTCCCCTATTATTCCCCTCACATCAGGACGCGCGTTTAAAGTTAGAAGAAAACCCCCAGACGTTGCCTTAGATGCACTCCGTGTTAATAGCGTCTTCTCCCTCTTTAACGTCCGACGCGACGCCATGGACCGGCTTAGTTTTCGCTCGATTCATTTCTATTTCTATTCCTTTTTATGTAAATTCAATAAAAAAAAAATCAGAAAAAAAATCAAAAAAAAAAATCTTTCTTTCAAGAACAGAAATAACAAGTCACCGGCCTGAAGCTTTCACAAAATTATAACTTTACTCAAAATTCATTTCCGTCATCTAAATGAATAAACCTTTTTTTATACGTCAGTATAAGTTGAATCAGAGGGAACACTGAAGTGAAAGCTTACTCGTATTATCATGTCAATCAAAGGCGTTGATCTCAAATGGTCAGTTTTCATTTCATTTCGTAAATTTCAATTTCTACTGTAATTTTAATTTATTTTCCCATGATTCCAATTTCTAAATTTTGCAGGTATGATGGGTTCTTCCTATCGATGCTTGCCACTAGCATGTATCCTTTTCTTTTATTATATATGTATATCTATTAGTACTTTTATTTATGATATAGTTTTTTTTTTAAAGAAATTTTATTTTGTTGTTTCTTGACCATTTTATTTTTTTAGAATTATTATAGTGATTAATTGGAAGCATTACAATCAATGTAAGCATCCATTGAATATCTGGATAGTGGTGAGTAGTTGTTAATGAATATTGTAATATATTTTCTTTTGATGATGATATTTTACAATAATTAAGTCCTATATGTTACATACAGTATATATTATGAAGTACTTATTGGCAGAATTTGTGTTGTTTAATAGGTTGATTATACAACGGTTTTTGTGTTCCGGCTACTGATGTTTGTGGACAATGGACTTGCTGCAGGAATGGGATTGTAAGTGATACATTGTTCGTATTATATGATATTAATCTTTATAAGTAAATGACCTTTTTAGTATACAATTTCTTTTTGGCTTTTGAGTTTTGAGAATATATTATGAGTGTGTTTAGTTGGAAAGAAATGAATCACACTGGCAGTTGCAGATATAAACTTTTGGTGTTCTTAACTTGGATCGCTTTAGGGTCTGGGTACGTGAATTTAGCATAGAGGATGATATAGCCAGTAAATTGCTAATGCATTGAGTTTTTTTGTGTGTGTGTGTGAATAATAGTGTGCTTAATATCTCATTTTTATCAAAAAGTTTGCAGGTTCGACTAATTTGTAGGGTTTCTAAAGGCTTTATGATGTTTAGGCATAGTTTTAAGTCTTAAATTTGTTATTTGAAATGAGATAGGGACTATGGGCCGCAGCAGAGACATGCTCGTTTTTGTGGAAGAGTGGTGGTTTTGTCTATTCTCAGTGCGGTGCTTTATCCTTTTCTCTGGGCATGGACTGTTATTGGATCCTTATGGTTTAGTAGCTCAAGAGACTGTGTAGGTGCCTCGCTTGTTTTCTTCAAACGTTAGTCTATGTATTGTTTAATAAGAAAGAACTTGTGATCAAGATTTTGTAAAAATTATTGCAGCTGTCTGAAGAAGGTCAGAAATGGGGTTTCTTTTTATGGCTGCTTTTCAGTTACTGTGGACTTGTTTGCCTTGCTGGAATGTCTATGAAAATGGTATGATATTTTAACTCAAAGTGGTTAAAGAATCCTTGAATTTTTAACCTTAGTATGCAACATGAGATGGGTAAATCATAAAATCTATGTTTCCGACTTATCTTCTTCAGTGGTTGAGGAGAAGACACGCTCTTTCACTACGTGCTCAGCAGGGAATTTCTATATCAGAATACGGGGTATCCTTTTAACTGTTGGCATATGCCAAATTCTCAGAAGATATATATCGATAATGTAGAAGTTTACTAATGTACAACCTCAAACATAAATGATAAATCTACTTATGTAATCCAGGTTTTGGTTGACCTGATCCGGGTACCAGATTGGGCGTTTGAAAATGCTGCTGGGCAAGAGATGAGAGGTATGGGTCAAGATGCAGGGTCGTATCATCCGGGACTTTACTTGACTGATGCCGAGGTAATTACGTTTTTCAGGTTACTGTTAACGTCTCTACTTTTATCAAAATCTTGTCTGAGAAATTTCTAATTTGGGACCAGAGAGAAGCAGTGGAGGCACTCATCCAAGAACTTCCAAAATTCATGCTTATAGCTGTCCCTACTGATTGTAGCGAGTGTCCAATTTGCTTGGAAGAATTCCATGTTGGGAATGAGGTATTGTTTCTCTATTCTCGCCAAGACATTTAAAGAAAAATCTTCAAAAACCGGAGATGGAAAATGGGTGGGTGTGGGTTAGTCGGGTCGGGTGAGTTTTATATGGCCAGTTTTGCTACGGGTTGGGTCTGATATTTTTGATCAGTTTTGTAATAAGATTTATAAATACTTTCTGCATTTAATGTGATAGCCAAAGGTTTAATATGATAAGAATAATAATCTAGCTTCTGGGATTAAGTGTTCGTGTAGGTTTGTATGGATTAAAGATAAATTTTGGGTGACCTGCAAATCATATGATTTATTTCATTTCTACTTTAACTGCCACTTTTGTTACTCATCTGACCTGTTGGATATTAAACATAAACCAAATCGGCCCATTGATGAATTTATGGGTCTAGATTGCCTCATGCCACATCTATCAAATATGTTGAAAGTAATGTCTTTGTGTTGCTTAACAAGGTCCGTGGGCTTCCTTGTGCGCATAACTTCCATGTGGGCTGCATCGACGAATGGCTTAAATTGAATGTGAAATGCCCTCGATGTAGATCTTCTGTGTTCCCAAACCTCGACCTTAGTGCACTTTCCACTATCCCTGCTGACCCTCAGGAGTCAACTCTTGCAACAACTCGTTACGTGAGGCGTCAACCATATAGTCAGAGTTATCTAATGCGAATGCAGGGTTTCCTCCAGCCTGTTCTCGCTGGAAATGCAAGTTCAGGTTCTGATAGCTCATTAGAAACTGTAGAAAATGGAAGACAACCACCTGAAAGTCAAAATGTCCACATAGTTGTGGAGCCTGGACGCTAACTTATAAAGCTGGGGTCGTCAAGTATCTGACATAGAGCTGGGTTAGCATGACTTGATAGTGAAACAAGTGACCAAACATAACTATTTTGCGCATACAACCACCAATTGATGCAGGCCATTCTCACATATCATTGAAGTGTATCCAAGAACACATCAGAAGCTCAGTAATCTCTGCTTATAAGATGACATCGTTGAAACCTGCTAATCTTCAGGCTTCTGAAATTAGTACCCACCACAGGAAATATACGATTGGTTTGGGATTTGATGTAAAAACAACTTAATTATATGTAAAACCAGATTAGTGAAGTTAGCGAGATTCATAGCTCTTCTTTCCAAGATTTCATATAACTCGAGCTTGTTGCCTTGAAAACTTATATATATGATTGCTTCGTAAAGGGAAGTGATGCCAGACTCAGATTTGGGTTAAATCGGCTATTAATTTTTATTAGACTGACTTCTTTTCTGAAAAGTTAATCCTATTTGAGTTCATGTTCATGTGCCGTTTAGTTGTTTTCCAAAGTTTTTGTTTTTTTATAACTAGTAAAATCTGTAAAAAAGAACTGAAAGAATAATATACAAACATGATAATAGTAAGGGTATCAGACATGTTGGATCCTCAATGGAAACTTGAAATTACTTGTTATAAGTTGCATGATAGTTCAGGGTCTGTATCATAAAACCTGTTTCAGTAAAAGAAAAAAAAATGTAACTTTATGTAACCACTATGATTGATACAGATTCTTCACAACTGTTTAACTTCACATGAGACTAGGCCATGTTTCCGGCAACTATGCTACTAAAGGTATAATTTTCTCATCGACGCCACTTTTTGAAGTCTAATTTGCTCTTTAAACTTGGCAATAAACTCTTCAGCTTTCCTATCGACCTCACCAGAATGCGGTTCTGTGTCACTCAGATCCTCGGCTACCACATTTATTGCATTAGTCTCTCTTTTTGATCTTGTTTCAACTTTATCATCAGTTTGAACAGGAAAGTTTTTATCGACTGCCTCAATAACTTGTTCTTTTGGTCTATTTGTTCTGACTGATTTACCCCTTTTGTAAGTATTTGCAACAGTGGCCGGTTTTTTGATCACATTTGAAGAATCTGGTTTCTCTTTTGTCTCCAAGACGTTCTCAGAAGTTACACCAAGGCTAGATCGCTGACTTTTTGACTTTATAAAAGGTGCATTCTTGTTTAAATCCAATGAGCCATCATCAACTTTGATCTTCTCTAAATCTTTCAGAATTTCTTTAGAGCTACTACAGTTGTTCATCTCAGAAGAACTACCAAGGCTAGTTACTCGAGGTTTAGTCTCCATGAATGATGTGCCAACGTTTAAATTAGGTTCCATGCCTTTTGATTCTTCTTTGTAAAAAATTTTCTTCATATGGGGTGGCATTGAATACCTCATTGATTGTGATTTTAGATCTTTAAGATCAACATCAGCAGAAAAAGGCCTAATATTGGAAGTTTCTTTTGTCTCTAAAGTACTAACATCCACTCTTTTCTCTAATCTCATAGATTTGGAACGCCAATTCAATGGAGTTCGAGGAGCAGAATCAGAATTATCATTAGAATCAGAATCAGAATCATTTTCTTTAAACTTTTCCTCTAACTTAATGGGCACCAAACCCCTAAACTTTCCATTTTTAGTTTCATCCCAATCACTAAACCAATCTTTAACACCCGACTTCCCACTAGCAGAATCCAAACTTTTTGATCCAAGATTTTTCACAGGCAAACACAACGGCTTACTTTCTCCTATCGTATCCGGTTTAGCCAATTTCTCAACATCTATTTCATCGTTTGAAGAATCTTTACCAAGCGGTTTCCCAACCCTATTTGTTCCAAGATTCCGCACAGGCAAAAACAAGCCCTTATTTTCCTTGACTAATTTAGGTTTCCCATTCCCAAATCCATTAAATCTTGAACCCGAACCCTTAACTTCCTCAAACAAATCTTTCTCACCAAACTCATTAAAACCCTGAACCCCATTTTCAAAAATCGACGAAATATGCGAAATTTCAGACAAATATGTCTCTTTAATGTTATCATCATCATCATCACAACTATGATCACTAGTATCTATTTTTCTACTAAATAATCCATAACAAACAGCAATGCCAATAACTAAAAGATAAATAAGGTCCCAAATCTTAGTAACTATGGTAGTATTCTTAAAATAATCAGGAACTTGTGAAGGGAAGTATAAGAAAACAAGAATAACAAGTATAGTAATTAAAGATTTAGATATGAAATAATGTATAAAAAGCAACTTACTTTTTGGGGGTTTTGTGGGTAGTGATGAAGTTTGATTTAGATCTTGAAAAGGGGTTTTGGTGAAAGAGTGTGAATCTTCTGCCATTGTTGTTGATGATGATGATCATTTATTAGGTTTATCTAATTTTGGTGTGTGGGTGTGTGAAAAGATGATACTACTATAGTATAGAGCTAAACAAGGGTCAAAAAGAGCGAGTGGAGAAAAGTAGGTGGATATAGATACAATAAAAGAAAGCAGGAAGCATTTCCTATTTTTTGATTATACTATCTTAACTACTACAAAGTAATAAAGATTTTCTTCTTATCAATTTTCAAAATTAAGCCTATAAAATATTAAAATTACAGTCATTGTTATCTTTTTACATTTTAAAATTTAATACAACAAAACTACATTCAAATTTTTTATGTTTTCCAAAAAACCAAAACACTATAAACCCATTGTCAAAAGATAACAATTCTATAAAAAAGATAATTAACAAAAAAAACTTGAAAATCTTCACATATTTCATAGGATATAAAAAAGAAATTCTCATGGAAGCCTCTTTATATTTTGGTGATGTAATTTTTTTATACAATGCTTTTTATATATTTGATTGTGTTAAAATGTATGAATGAAATCTGGGTCTTAAACTCGATTGTGTTGAACTTTATATTTGATATATATGATAATGATGATGGCTAACAATATAAATTTACCGTTATTTGTGTTTAATTGTAATTTTCTAAAAGTGTAAGGGGTATTTGTGTCAACAGTGTTAGTCAAAAAGTTTGTTCAGTTAACACAATTTATTCCTTTTATTGCTTTTATATCCATTTCTTTTATTTTTTTTTTAAAAACAAAAAATAAAATTTATTTCTTCAAACTTCCCTCTTTGATTCCGTTTTCGCGATTTGTCAAATTGATCTGAAAAACATCAGATTTTGTTCGCGATCCGATTCTGGTCATATTCATATTTTAAGTTTCCGATTCATCGAGATTCGTTGACAGTTACTTTTCCGGCGAATTTTCTGGCAAACTTTTTTTAACAGAATAAAAGGTCGGGGTTTGTGCGGAATGCAACCTAAGCGTTTTGGTACCGGTTTCGTGTTTTAATTCGTAAAAACAAAGGAGAAATCACAAGTTTAAGTTTCCCGGTGAATTGTCATATTTTCCGGCGACGATTTCTGAAGTTCACTTTTGTCAGGATTTGTGCGCGGTGGAATTATGAGTCGATTGGTATTAGTTTCGAGTTTTTACTCGAAGAAAGGAGGGAAAAATCATGAATTTCATTTTCCCGACGCGTTTTGAATTTTCCGGCGAACTGTTGAACATTCTGACCGCCATTGTTTCTTACATTTAGCGAGCTAAATTACAAAACTTTCATTTATAGAGCTCATAAATTTTTATAAAATTTTGCAAAACAATCACGTGTATATTCAGTGACAACAGGACAAACTTTTTGACCAACACTATTAACACAAATACCCCTTACACTTTTAGAAATTTACAATTAAACACCACTTTTAATTCTAACAGCACTTAACGGCTTCATTTAACAACCACCGTTAATTTGTACCAAATTTGCAAAAGGTTTCTGAAATAGGGACCAAAAATGCAATGAAACCTGAAAAGGTCCTGAACCTGCAAAAACATATAAACCACAGGGACCAAAATTGCAATTAACTCAAATTTAATAAATTAAACTATATCTAACCATTTCATATAAGGTATGTTTGGCAAAATTAGATGTAGGTTTTAGTTGTAGTTGTAAGCTATAGCTTTTAAACAAAAGCTGGTAGTGTTCGACCTAAATTTAGTTTAATTAAATTTAATAAATTAAACTATATCTGACCATTTTCTATAAGGTATGTTTGGCAAAATTAGATGTAAGTTTTAGTTGTAGTTGTAAGATATAACTTTTAAACAAAACGGTTAAAGCTTTTATTTTTGTTAGAGGTGTTTGGTATGTTAACTGTAATTGTAAGTTCAAAAGGTAATTGTGTAGTTTTTAAATATTAAAAGCTTCATCCAAACTATAAGCTTCTGAAACGCTAAAGAAAGTTATTAACAAAATAGAAGTTTATTATTCAATATTAAAAGCTAAAATTTTCTAAAAAGCCTATAAAAGTTCTTGCCATGGTGTTTAAGGCGATATTGGATATACTTTTGATATTAGTTTGGGCCAATATATATATAGCCCAGTGGGCTGATTCATAAAAAACCCGAGAGGGCGAGAGGTCAATGAGAATGGTACTGTAAATTGTAAAACAGACGCAAAAAACATTAGCTAGCAATTTGATAATGTAATATTTTGGTTACTGCTGCGTGTTTTTAGTTACATTTGGATGGAAATCAGCAGCAGTAATTTCTTGTCCATTTTTGTTGATTGCATAAAAATACAGCATTACTTGTTGGACCATTTTGACTTGATAAAGAGTACAGTATTAAACAGTGAGTGATGGTTAAATAAAAGAAGTGATTCAAGGAAGTATGATTGAGTTGGATTAAAATACATATTATCAATTATTATTATTGTTAAGGAGGGATTGGAGAAATATAAATTAGAGAGGTTTTTCTGTTCAGGTTACCGGGGAGGACGAGTTTTTTCTGACTTAGATTTAGGCGGCCTCCCCTGGCCATTTCCAAACACTTCCAAGAATTTAGATAACGGGATTCGAACCTAAGAGCTCTTTGAAAACATCTAAAAATGTTAACCAGTAGGCCACCTTGGAGATGGTTGGATTTAGGGGGAATATATTTGTATATAACTAATAATAGAACAGATTTTGTTAGGAATGATAACGGAAACAATATTGTTTCGTATTTCATTGTGTTTTTTTTTTTTTCCCAATAAAGTGGGGAATTAGAAGGATACATTTCTCCACTCTTCACCACTTCGACTCTTGTTAGTAGAGAAAGGGTGAGTTACAATTTTACAGTGCATTTACTTGAAGAAATATTCTGCACTTATTTTGCTGGTAAGTTCTCAAGAAAACGTTTACAAATAGAGAGCTCGCTTTGTTTTTTAAACTCGATAATAAAAAGCAAAAGTGGACATGGTTTTAAGTTTTCCCGTAGTTCTCTAGAGATAAATAACAACTTTAATTTTTCTAATCAATTTTTGCAACTATATGGTCCCTTAGTAGGTCTTGCTCTTTTAAGGTAACCTTTGCTTTGCCTATATGCATTTTAGAGACCTATAGGTAACCTTGGCATTCTATCATTCAGGGCTTTTTTTTGTGTGTGTGGGCTATTTTAGTCGTTGTCATCTTGGTTGCAATTAAGAAATTTTCATATATGTTTGAAAATTCAGATGAAGACAGTTTCTGGAACGGTTGTATCTGCAAAGCCTGTTAATCTCTCAAAAGCCAACAACATCTTGCTGAAGTTTGTAATTTCTGACAATGGAGCTGCTCAAGCGGTGTTTGCTTATCTCCGCCGTGCTTCTAAGGCGTTTAATGAGCACGTATACTTTAAAAAACACTACAAACTTAAGAAAAATCGCTCAAAGGAGGAAACTTTAACCGTATCTGATATAAGTCATATAAATTGTGAAGAAAATGAGGGCATGGTTATAGGAAATGGTGGCCAGGCAAACATGAAATTTGATCAGGATCCGGTTCAGATTGACAGTAATGAGACCGTGAAGGAGAAGAGTGAAGAAAAGAAGAAAAAGATGAAGAGAAAGAGGAATGTAGAGGTTGACGGGGGTGTTATATTTAATTCTGTGATGCCTAAAAAGAAGAAAAACGAAAGCTGAAGAATAGGCATGTAACTTCGGTAAAATTTTGTTGCTATATTAATTGACTTGATTAGTGTATTTTCACTATAGAATCAATTAATTGTTCTTAAGCAATTTTTGATGGTGATAAACCTGTTCTTGATTGCTACTGAATTTCTTATATTATCTGTGAATCAGTGTTAAATGTTTATGTCCTTCAGTTTTCATGCTATTGCATTCTAGTTAGAACCTTTTACTTGATAGGGTCTTCTGATGGGTTTAAGGTCGATACTAAATTGTATAACGCGATGATTTTGCTTTATTCGACTATGCGTTTGTTGAGGATGTTGATCTCGCTAGAGAAATGTAGGATGAGATACTTTTGAATGATGTGTGTGCTGATATTCATAGTAAAGATACTTTGTTTAAGTTTCTGTTAAAGAGTGGGAAATTGAAAGAAACTCAAGTGCTGTACTTTGTTGAGATGATTTGGAATGAGTTTTTACTAACTCATGATACTCGTTATATGGCTATTAGGGTGTTTATAGATGACGAGGATCCTTATAATGTTATTAAAGTTTGGAAATGTATGATTGCATTATGATTCTGGCCTTGGGGTATCTTTTGTTTACTGGGTTACGTGATCTTAATCGTCTTCTTGAAGCAGTGGAAGTATCCAGAAGATGTGATAGATGGAGGGATTAAGTTGACTTCTTGCAAAAACTGGAAAAGGACTTTTCTGTGGTGAACTTTTGAGGTAGTGGAAGCTTTGTTAGGTTAATTCCTTGTGCTTTTGTTCCATGTTGGCATCTTTAAATGTGGTTTATATGATTGTTTTTGGATCAGGATCAAGTTTTGCGAATACCCCATCGATGATTGAAATGTTGGTTGGTGCTCTTTGAATTCAACTTCGTTTGATATCGGCATTAGATTTGTATGGAAGGACGACCCCCCGTCTTGTTGGAATAAATGCTGCAGCAGATTTGAAGCCCGGTATTTTGCATCCCTGTGTTTTACAATTTTGATAACAATGGTTAGAAACTCAACTATATGACTGGTTCAGAATTAGATAGTTTGTTGGCCTGTGTAGTTCTTCATCTCTTAATGACGACAAGGCTTTTTTCTCTTGTAGTATTTTTGCTCTAATATTATGCTTCATGTTAAAAGTACCCGGGTTGTTCTGTCAACCCGAGGTTGGTGATGCAATGCAAATCTTTGGAGGGTGGTCTGGTACCTTTCTCTATCATGTTTCTTAAGGTTATGCAGGTACAGCTAACTTGTGAAATGCAAGGGAAAAAACACTTCAATGTGTTAAGAAACAACTTTAAATTGACTTCTCAATTAACGAAACTTGCTTGAATGCAGACAAATTCGTCGGAGTTATTTTAATAAGTTCAATAGTAAAGAGTTTACAGCATTCAAGATTCAAGATTTAAGGTTGAGGAGGCTGGATATGTGTAGTTCTAAAACTTTATAAGAGTTAATGGTGTTCAAAAAGACTGATAAATCAAGCAGGCCTCCTAAATCGAAACCCTGAGAAACCAAAACTCGAGACCGATAACTAGTGTATTATTGTTTTCGTATATGCTCTAATTAGAAATATCAACAGTTACTTGAACTGGACCGTATAATATCTTATGACATCACAATATAATGTATTAGTTGTTACTTCCTTCTCGCCAACTACTTCTCAGCTGATTTTTCATCATCTAACAAACAAAATCGCAAGGTATAAACTGGAGTGAAATGTACCCTAATATAATCATAGTATGTAATCACACTCAAATAATAAATATTATCATGGATCAGTTGGTGTAATTGTTGAAATTAGTGTGTACGTCATAACACAAAACTATACTACCGCTTACACACGAGCCTACGGGGTCACACACAAAGAACATTTAGATATCCGGATATATGTATATTGTATACATATATATAATCACCAAAATATATTTAATTAATAAATGGTTTATTAATTAATAAATAATTAAATTAATTGATCTTGAACTAACTTTCAAGAAGACTTTCGGTTAGTTAGCTTTTTGATATTATAATCATACCATAATTGGAGTTGGTATTTTTTGGCCAACATTTTGTGGGTGCTTTTTAAAAAGTGATTTCGGCAGCATGTATGCATATTAAAAAGAACTGATCAAAAAAAAAAGAAAAAAGAGAATGCTTCATTATTATTAGACTCATTTTCGATGTACTCTCAATATACTAAAAGAGAATTTCTAGTATTCTTCTCTTTAAGAGTTGGGGTATTAAAAGGATCAAGCTAGGAGTTTGATAGTTTTTAAACTTGGTGATTAAGGTCTAGCAACATTCGGGTATTGTTTGAAGTGTTCGTGTGGATCAACTGTAGAAATATTCATACCATTGAATATTGTTTCATCCTACGTGATTTCATCTACTCAAAAGGTATTATTCTTAATCTACTTATTATGACAACTATTACGGTGTAATTGGATCTTGGTGGAAATATTAATCGTGTGCATGTTTTTTTATAAAATACATGTTTGTATTTTTAGTCTTCCGCTGCGTTTATAAATTTTAAAAGTACACACGAGGGTCTAGTATTTCCAACAGTGGTATCAGAGCCACTTTTACACCTTTTAGTTGTTAGGTGATTTTATTTTTGATCATTTTTTTTGATAGAAAAATAAATCACCACTTTAAATTTCGAATTTAATTTTTATGGCTTGATTAGTTAATTCTATATAATCCATGGTTGTACCCATGCATTGCAACCATAGACAAGCCATATGTAGTTTTAATAATGTAGTTATTAAAATTTGTTGTTGCATGCATAGCCCATGATGCCCTTAGCCTATGGAATTGTTTTGTTGTGATGATTGTTAATTATTACAACATTATAAATGTTGGTTGATTAATTTATTTGGGTCATAGAAGCAAAAGTTGTATAATATTTATTTTTAATTTTCATAGTTGTATTTATATTTATTTTTATTGTAAGTATTAGACTAGTTGTACTTTTAATTTAAATAAATGTAACAAGATGAAGATTGAAGATAAAAGATGCAACATGGAGTTTTGCTTTGAAGATGGTGTTTTCTTTATCAAGTCAACAACATGGACGTATGGCACAAAATCTCACTTGGTTCTTGGATTAAGTGAGAGTATAGGATTGTCCTTAGATTGACCTCTTGATTTCATATTGGCTCATGAAATCAAGCATAGGATTTTTGGGCTAGGCTATGTGTGTGTGATGCATGGTTGTGTTTTTATTTTTGCACTCATATATAATTGTTGATTATAAAATATGTGCTAAAATGTTTTTGATGGAAACATTAAATAAAAACACAAAATGAGTTTAAAGATTGAAATTGGTGATTTTAAAAGTTAAACTCCAATGAGTTTAAAATATATTGTTTTGAAACTCAAATATATATATATATATATATATATATATATATATATATATATATATATATATGGTCGACATCTTTTAAAATTGTTTTAAAATGATACACGTTTGTGTATTTGTTATTTTTGTCTAAAATTAAAATATGTGATTTTATATTCTAAAATAAAATAACAAACTAGAAACACAAACATATTCGACATATATATATATATTAAAATGAGTTTTAACAAAATAACAAATATATTCGACATATATATATCTATATACATAATTGGTTAAAATGAGTTTTAACAAAATAGTGTAGCGAATCTTGTGTGCATGCAATATTCGTTAAACACAAATCTTTTTAAATACCCGTCAAATTTTAAGTCATGCCATCCAATCAGCTTGAAAACACTCCTCGTTATTTTTTGGTTAGGTAAGACCTAATTAAACTATAACCACGAGGTGGATTTTTAGTTACGAGTGAGACTAGGCTAAATTTCCACTGTTTCCAAATTGGACGACTTAATCGTACTCAAGGTAAGACCTGAGTTTGAGGCATGGATGGGACAAACATGCCAGTAGATAATAGTGGTTTGTTGGACTACACATATCTCAAGGTCCCATAAAGATCTAAGAGTTGTACTTGTAATGCAATTGGTACCCGCTACCTACCAATAGACTTCATAACTGCTAGCTGATCAACAGATGTAGTTATGGAATCTCTATGTGGATCTTAGGATTTCGTATAATATTAAAACTTGGGTAGTTAATTTATTTAAGTTTTCATATCGAAAATACTAAAATAAACCTTACTTTTATCGTAGATGACAAACAACTAAAACGTAAACCAAAACACACTCCGTTCTTTGTTGGAGAAGGAGTGACTCAATGGTACAAACTTCCTAGACTAGTACCGCAACCAGAGGATTGTCCTCAACAATAGTGGGAAGTTGAAAACCATTGGAGAACCCTTACCAGATCCTCCTACCAAGACAGCTAATGCTGCTCAGCAAAATGCTTATTGAAAGTTGTTCAATGGGCAAGAGAAGATAGCTTTAATAATGCTTGCAAGTTTGACTCCTGACCTCCAGAAGGAAATGGAAGATCGCAAAGCATATGATTACTGAGCTGAAAAATATGTTTCAGAATCAGGAAAATCATGAGTTGTACGAAACTCACAAGCTTCTTCACACATGCATAATGAAGGAGGGTCAAATCAGTTAGCTCTCATATTTTGAATATGAAAAGCTACATTGAAATGTTGGAAAAGCTTGGAACTCCCATAATGACTCTCTTGGTTGTGAACGCCATTTAGGACTCACTACCAAAGTCATTAGGAGAAATCTGTGTCAGAGTTGCACTTGATGCACAAAGCTGCTGAACAGATTGTTCCATCAAAGACCTCCAATCTGGGCGTCCTGATGATTTAGGATGGAAGGGTAAAAAGAATAAGCCGAAAATTTCCAGGAAGGGAAAGGGCAAAGGAGTTGCTAGGAATAAGATTCCAACCCCTCCCAAGAAGGAAAACCCAGCAAAAGACGCCAAATGTTTTCATTGTGAAAAAGTTGGTCATTGGAGAAGGAACTGTTCCTATCTACCTATCTAAAGCTGAAGAAAGGCAAGGCTGGTTAGACTAGCCAATCGGGTATATGCCAAATACAATTATATCCTTTTTTAGTGATTCCTGAATTTTGTTACAGATATGATTTGTATCAATATACTGGTAATGAGAAGAAGTAAGAAACTGAAGAAAGGCACACTAGATCTGCGAGTGTGAAATAGGGATCAAACAGTTTTTGAAACTATTGGCACCTATGAGCTTACTTTTCAAGTGGCCTTGTTGTTTTGTTGAAACAATGTCATTTTGCTCCTAGTATTACGAGCAATGTGGTTTCAGTTTCACTTTTGAAATATGTTAGTTATGAACTCACATTTACGCACTTTGCTATGTCAGTTTCTAAGAATAATGTTTTTATTTTAATGCCTATCCAAGTGATGGTATTTTTGAAATTGAAATGCATGGTGTGATTTCAAATAATAATTCTATATATACCTGTATTGCCAAACGATTCAAGCAAGACTTGAATAAGACCTATCTATGACATTGTCATTTTGGTCATATAAACAAACAACGCTTTTCAAAACCCCAATCTGATGGATTTTTGGAATCAACTGGCTCTGAGTCATTTGATGTATGTGAGTCTTGTTTATGTGGAAAGATGACAAAGGCACCTTTCTCCGGTTTAGGTGAAAGAGCTAAAGATCTTTTAGGACTAATACATACTGATGTATGTGGGCCTTTTAGAACTATGTCTAGAAATGGTGAATAATACTTCGTTACATTTACTGATGATTATAGTAGATATGGTTATGTTTACTTGTTGAAACATAAACATAAAGTTTTTGAAATGTTCAAAAGTCTTCCAAAACGAAGTAGAAAATCAGCTTGAAAAGACCATTAAAACCCTTCGTTCTGATCGAGGTGGTGAATATATGAGTCTAGAGTTTTTTGGATCACTTAAAGAATTGTGAGATTGTTTCACAATTCACTCCACCTAACACATGGTGTGTCTGGTTGGATGAATCGAACTTTATTTGATATGGTTTGATTTATGATGAGTCTGATTACTCTAACACCGTCTTTTGAGGGAATTGCATTTGAGTCTGCTGCATGCATACTCAATATGGTTCCTACCAAGAAGGTAGAAAAGACACTACATGAGATGTGGCATGAGAAGAGTCCTAAGTTGTCTTTCTTGAAAATCTGGGGTTGTGAAGCGTATGTGAATCATGACACTTCAAACAAACTAGAACCCAGAAACATCAAGTGTAACTTTGTGGGATACCCAAAGGAAACAATGGGTTACTACTTTTACTACCTAGCTGAAAACAAAGTGTTTCCTGCTTGGTTTGCTGAGTTCTTGGAAAGAGATCTTCTCTTACAAAAGGTCAGTGGGAGTGAAGTAGATCTTGAAGAAATTCAAGAACCACAGGGTAACATACCTTCTGAAAGCACTAGCTATCCACACGTTAAAGCTGGGCACACTGTTGGTAAGCCAGAACGTGTTACATCTGTACTTCGTAGATATGGTAGAACTCCTGATTAGCCTGCAAGGCATAATCATCTGATTAATTCAGATGAACCTGATCTAGGGGATTATGATGAACCCTCTATCTACCTTAAACCATATCAGATCCCGAATCTGACAAATGGCGAGATGCTACGAATATAGAGATACAGTCCATGAAAGATAATCAAGTATGGGACTTGATTGATCTTCCACCCAATTGTAAGACAATGGGATGTAAATGGGTCTTCAAGATGAAGACTAACATGGACGGTAATGTAAACACCTTTCAGGCTCGGTTGGTTAGCAAAAGGATATACTCAGAATCAAGGAATTGATTATGAGGAAACCTTTTCATTTGATGATAAAATCAAAGAGTTTGACTTTTCTCAAAACCATTATGAGCCCTGTGTTTATTAAAGCTAGTGGGAGCGAAGTAGTCTTCTTGATCTTGTATGTTGATAACGTACTACTTATTGGAAATGATATTCCAACTTTGCAAGATGTTAATCTTGGCTTGGAAAATATTTTGCCATAAAGGATCTTGGATTAGCTACTTACATTCTTGGAATCAGGATCTATATAAATAGATCCAAATGGCTTATTGGTTTGAGTCAAAGTACATACATTGACAAAATCTTACGAAGATTTAACATGCAAGACTCCAAGCGTGGAACACTGCCTGTGCAAAAGGGCATAACCTTGAGCAAGTCTCAAAGTCCTATCACATCTGATGAGATAAGACGAATGAAAAGGAATCCCATATGCTTCGGCTATAGGATGATCTAAGTGTTTTATGGCAAAATTTAAAAAGCTTAAAACATATTCTGAGTTGAATATGATTCTCATTATTCAAGAGAAAAATAACGAGCTATTAATGAAAAACCATCAAGCTCGTCCCACATATCATTGATAATACCAGAATATGATTCTCATTATTCAAGAGAAAAAAAATAACGAGCTATTAATGATAAAACCTTCCCACAGGAAGGAGTGAATGATAAAACCTTCCCACAGGAAGGAGTGAATGATAAAACCTTCCCACAGGAAGGAGTGAATGATAAAACCTTCCCTCAGGAAGTAAACAATTCCAATAAAGAATTGTTGATTAATTATGGTCTTATATATATATATTATGGAACCGAGATGAAATATAAAGTTTGTGGGATAATTCATTCACATGATTTAGTGATTGCCAGTAATATAAACTGACCAAAAAGCTGCTAATGATCCTATTGGTAATGAATCTAGCACATTTGAAAGTGGTAGAAAAATCGATTCCAAATAAAAAGCCTCTAAAGAAAAGGAGTATAAATATAAGATGGTCAAAGTCGAGGTATAAAGACCCCATAAGAGATATATGATGAGAAACTAGACATGAAAGTTTTTTGAGAAACCCAGGTACCTGAAAATAATGAGATCTCAATGAATTGTGACATGTCTAGAGAATTGTGGAATCGAAAAATAAATAAAAGCGACGTCGAGAATGATTGTATATGATATAGCGCTAAGTATTATGAATAATGGTAAGGATCTTGAAAGCATGCATGCACGTAAGTGATATGATATGAATGATTAGAAAATGAATGTGAGATAAAAGACAAAAACTGTCTTGATTTACGAATTGACTATGTTAAGGACAATATCATTGAGCATCATAATAGCTCAATAAGGAAGCTATATTTTGTGGACAAGTGACGCTCATGGCTATGAGGTCACATGATGTTGAAAGAACCCCTCGGTTTTCAAAGACAATGATCACAATGTTGGTTCAAAAGTATCGCTAAAGCATTGATAGTTATCGATTGCTCATCATGCATCATTTAAATTGAAGTTGTTTATAGAGATTAACATATTAAGTACGGGTATGTACTTAAATGAAACGTTTGATGCATGTTGAAATCCTAAATTGGATATGTGAGCCATATTTGGAAAAATCAACATATAGCAAGTTGGTTCATGAGATAATCAAATTTGTTTGGCGAAACACTTAGCATGATAAAATCTGACGTTGGTTTGTGATATTGATTTTTGTCAACCAACTAATTTAAGTGATGTGATCATGAGGGGGAGAAAATACGCATTGCACTCTTTTTCCCTTAGCCATGGTTTTGTCCCAATGGGTTTTCCTGGTAAGGTTTTTAATGAGGCAATATCTCTAAGCGTATCAAATGAGTTATGTACTCTTTTTCCTTCATTAGATTTTTTTTGTCCCATTGGGTTTTTATCTAATAAGGTTTTAATGAGGCATAATCTTTCTAAAAGACATCCAAAAGGGAATGTCATACATGTTTGTGGATCTTGCAGTATTTCTTCAAAGAACAATGCTCCAACAATTATGTATAAAGACAATGATTCTTGCATAGCTCAGATCAAAAAGAGCTGCATCAAAGGTGATTGAATAGATCATATCTCATCAAAGTCCTTCTCAACACATAATCTACAAAAGGAAGAACAAATCAACAAGCAGCTTCGAGCAATTATCAAATAAGATCAAGCTTTGAAGATTAGAAGATGTTTGACTGAAATCAGGGGGAGCATTACAAGTTGCACTCTTTTTCCCTTAACTAAGTTTTTGTCCCACTGGGTTTTCTTAGTAAGGTTTTTAATGAGGCAACATAATCAATCCAGAAGTATCAGAAGAGATAACACGTGCTGCACTCTTTTTCCCTTAGCTATGGTTTTTGTCCCACTGGGTTTTTCCTAGCAATGTTTTTAACGAAGCAGTAGTTCAAAGCAAAACTTCAAAGTTGAAAAGTATCATTCGACATAAAACATATGAATTATTGATAAAGTGAATGATAGTAATATGTCTGAGGGGGAGTGTTATGAATTATTGGTATTAGCAGCCATATACTATTTATACATTTGTTTCTATATACTTTATCAATACTATATATAGAGATAGATATGTCTATAATAGATATACAATTCATACGAATAAAAAGACTCTTCCTCTGTCTCTTTTGTTTTCTTCTTATTACTGATCTTCTTCATCATCTTTCAATATTATTTGGTAATATAGATCTCTTCATTTATAACAAGTTGGTATTTTTTGGCCAACATTTTGTGGGTTATGATTAAGCAATCACTCTTGCTTTTTAAAAAGTGATTTCGGCAGCATGTATGCATATTAAAAAGAACTGATCAAAAAAAAAGAAAAGAGAATGCTTCATTATTATTAGACTCATTTTCGATGTACTCTCAATATACTAAAAGAGAATTTATAGTATTCTTCTCTTAAGAAGAGTTGGGATATTAAAAGGATCAAGCTAGGAGTTTGATAGTTTTTAAATTTGGTGATTAAGTTCTAGCAACCTACGGGTATTGTTTGAAGTGTTCGTGTAGATTAACTGTAGAGATATTCATATCATTGAATATTGTTTCATCCTACGTGATTTCATCTACTCAAAAGGTATTATTCTTAATCTACTTATTATGACAACTATTACGGTGTAATTGGATCTTGGTGGAAATATTAATCGTGTGCATGTTTTTTTATAAAATACATGTTTGTATTTTTAGTCTTCCGCTGCGTTTATAAATTTTAAAAGTACACACGAGGGTCTAGTATTTCCAACAGTAATCACCCTATCAAATCAATGCTTAAAAAGCAGAATTAGATTAAAAAGCTGTATCAATCATCTATACTCCTTTATAATAATTATCAAACCCCCTATATTTGGAAAGTGTTAGAAAATAGTTAGATGCAAAAGTACTAAATTACCCTTAATAAATTCCCACTATGGAAAGAGTTTTTATAAATTACCAAATTTGCCCTTAATGAATTAATTTACACTCTAAACCTTTATTTTAATAATTAACACTTTAAGCCCTTATAATCTAAAATATTTCACTATCACCTTTACATCAACCTACACCACTTGACACCGCCACCACCAATAATTTCGTCACCGACACCACTAGACCGTCGTCTCCGCCACCGCCGCCGCATTGCGCGGGTACCATGCTAGTATAGTCTAATTAACTTTCATAACTTGTAAGTTATCAATCAAATACCAAATAACAACATGCACATGGTGACCCCCTCATCAACCATGTTCTTGCAATGGACATGACTTGGACATAATTGGGATGATAACAAAAAATATATGAATGGGTAGAGAGACATAAATTCTTTCATATATATCTTTTGGACCACCCTGGCATCTTGTTATTCATTCCATTTACATTTTATATTACCATTTTTGCTAAATTGATGAAAAATCGACCCATTGAAAGTGGCGGGATATCCTGTTAACCAAAATGGGATAACAAATCTTATATGTCTAACCTTGTAGATTTCACATCCAAACAATCGCCCAATATCGCTTTGGCCTTTAAATGTGCATCTATTTGTACTGTTCGAATCGTTTTCTTAGATTAAAAGATATAAGGTGGATCTAAAGCGGGTAATTTTAAGTACAACGAATTTTTGTCATATATAACAAATACAAACATGTACAACATGCTAAAAAGTTCAAATCTTTTATTTGGGTTTCATATTTTTGTCAGCATAATGGGGTAGAAGCCAACAAACTTTTATCATACTCTCATTTTCACCTCGTCTTCAATTAAATATATATAAAACCAACACACATAAACCAAGAAGTCCCTACAAATACTCGTCCTGCCCTTTCGAAAATAAAGACGAGAAAAGATGATGACTAGCTTAGACGAGATGGTGCCTATGGCATCCATCAAAAATGAGCATAAAGATGACTAACATAGGAAACGGCCTAACAAGTTGGTATATCCAAGATACCGTTCTAATATATTGATAAATGTAACTGTAAACAATGTTTGGGCAAAGATTTGACAATGAACACTAATTAGAAGCCACATGTGTTGTTATTTTATGTATATAATACATATAATTTTTCCAATATGTTTTTATGTTTAATTATTTAAAAATAATCTGCTCTTTTCTTTTGGATCCACCAAACATATGTGTTATGACCAACACCATCCCCAATCTGTGCCACCACCATGTTAATAACATGTTATTTCACGACATATTTGGGACTGACGTATTGCGCAAGTACCCTTTAGTATTTCTTAAATGTGAGAAACTAAATTTAGTTCATTTTTAAACTTCTTTTTTTAGATTACCGAAATTAGTGAAAATATATTTATATTATCTGTTTTCCAAGTTAAAAGTTCAACTTTTAGACTTGTTTTGAGAGGGAAAAGGTTCTTCCAAGGTGGTATACAAAACAAAGGATTTTATGTATTTGTTAATGTGAGTGACCATAAAAGTAAGAGTTTTGCTCATAGAATCTTTCTTATTTGATTCGTAATCATCCAACTAATTTTGAATTATTGGTTGTATATGTATACTAGTATTAATACACGTACGATGTATGGATTGACTATATATTGTACGATCGATTATAAGGATTAACTATATATATTGTACGATTGATTTTTTATAAAGAAAATAAAGTTTGAACACGTCTCATCATATGTATTTGGTCTCTCAATAGTAACCTAATAGTTAGAAACATGTATCATACATATTTACCAATATCTAAAATTACTTTTGATATTGGTATAGTATCACCTAATTTAAAGTCATTGTGTTAAAACATGGTTGTTAGCGTTTTACCATTTTTAACCAGGTTTCGTGATATTAGTAGATGATAAATAATTAATAAGTTAGAAAAACATTATTAATTTAACATATTCTATAGATTTGAATAAATAAATTTTACTTTTATATTACAAATAACAACATGTCATAAGTTATAATATATTATAGAAAAAATAATAATAAGTGATATGAAAATTTATATTTATCGTATATAATATGATTTATAATATAGGAATTTTAATTATATTAAGACTATCTATATATTAATTAAAATTAAAAGTTTAATTATTTATGATATCTAAAAAAAGGATTTTTAATGATAAGTTTTAAAAGACATGTGTTATTTAAATAAAGTTTTACATGTTGATTAAAGAGGGCATCAATCCTATTTTAATTTATTGGTAGATAGATTTGGGACTACGAGTTCTCTATTTAGACTTATTGCATATATCATTTAAACAACAAGAATGCGATACTTTATGATTTGGATTGCAATAGTTCACTTTCTGACCAACTACATCTTCTAAAGTGTTTTACAGTATTATAAGCAAAACATTGAGAGGTACATTTGGTGATATAGTTAAAAATAGTATTTGAGATCGTATTTTATACAACTAGCATGGTACCCGCGTAATGCGTCGGTGTTTGTGGCGGCGACGGCGTGGTGGTGGGGGACGACTGTTGATGGTAGAGGTGGCGTCGAGGTGTAGATAATTGATGTATAAGTAATTAATGTAAATGGTTAATTGAAATATTTTAAAGGACTGATAGTGTAATATTACCATTAAGAGTATTTTAAACATTTTCTCTCATGAAACTTTTAACATGGGGGCTATTCTTTTTATAATATAGACATATAGTATTGAAGATGATGAATTATTTATTTTCAAAACGGTCGACTTTGAATATACTAAAATGTGGGCATAGTATGTCGTTATTTACATGTGGTTACTTGAAATCAAAAGACGCCAAAAGCGACATTGTTTTGAGGCAAATGACAAAACCATTGTCACTTGCTTTAGTTTAAATCATCATATGTTGTATCGCCGAAATTAAACTAATATACCGATGTATAGAAGAAGCTTTTTTTCAAAATCAGTAAAAATAAAATCTAGGGGTATCATCTAGGCTCGAGTGTCGACTAGAATTTGTTCAAAGATCGAGCTCGTTTATTAAACTAACTCAAAGTTAAGCTCCCACTCGACTCTTACTTGTTTGCGTTTGGCTCAATTCAAGTTTTTAACTAGTCGAGCTCGAGTAGCTCACGAATAACTTAACTCGTTTAATCCCATATGAAAAACGTATTAAAAAATAAGTTGGCCGCGGTAAAGCAACCCTTTACCCAAAACGTATAAAAACTGGCATACTATCAACGACCAGTAATGTATTTAATAGTGAGTATTTATATGTTGGCCTCTCGCTACAAAGGGAAAATCGTCAAAACCAAACAATAACTTTGTAAACCACATTTAACACTTCCATCATGTTTTCAACACGTTAGCGTAAGTAACAATTGCCCAATTGATGAAAAAAGTAGAGCATCATTCAATCATCAATTTGTTCTAACAAGAATGGCCTAACAGGAGACCGCCACTCGTACCTTGCGAAAAAGGAAAATGTCACTTTTGTATCACCATTAACAAGTTGGGGATGGCCCATCGTTCAATTAACAAGTGTCATAGAAATACCCCGTTTAAACCACGTATAATTTCATGAAAAATAAATAAATTGTCAATCCCGTTTAACTCGAACGAAGAAAATCTCATCCAATATCTATATCTATAAACCTCTATAAAGCATATTGGCTTTTTATTTTTCCAAATTAAGCACTTTTTTCAGTATTCCCATAATACCCCTTAAGCATATTTTTCTTCCTAAAATACCCCTATTTAAACATAAAACCCTTATATACCCTCATTTCCCCATTCTCTTTAATCATAACACACTTTCATCGACCTTCTATCACCCTCCGCCGTCGCCCTCCTTCTCCACCGCCTCCCTCGATCTCCACCACCGCCCTTCATCTCCACCGCCGCCGCAACGCGCGGGCACTATGCCCGTAACAAATAAACCAAATAAACCTAATTACCAAAGACACCTGATCTTTTTATGAAAGGTTCGTTAAGCTATGAGTGGGTGGTTTGGCGAAATTGGTTAAATGATGTGATGTCTTTAATGAAATAAATATCAAGAAAGTCTCTACATTATTTAAAAGGTAATATTTATTGTTGATGAATTTCATGATTTTGAGATAAAAATTATCATATCCACTAAAATACTCGTGGAGTTTGTTAAAAAATTTATACAATGTGATCTCTTTGACTAATTTATCTTTAATATTTTCCTAATCTACACCCTGAATTTTTTATGATATACTTGACTTAAAAAATGATCAATAATTTCATGTTGGAGGAAGAGTTCAAGACACAATCCTGTAGGTATTAGCTTTGAGTATGAAGAAAACAAATAGATTAAAAAAAACGAAATTAAAGCAGATGGTATCATGGTAATACTGCAAATGAAGCTAGCTCAACTGGCAGATGCATCCCAGGTTTTTCCTACAGGTCTTGTGTTCGACTCTTAGGAGTAGGGGTGAGCAAAAACCGAACCGAAAACCAAAAAAACCGAAAACCGAAAAAACCAAAAACCATTGGTTTTGGTTTTCTAAAAACCGAAAGTTATGGTTCGGTTTTGGTTTCTAATGAAAAACCGAACCATAAAAACCGAACCGAACCAAAAAATATATATTGTTTACTTTATTTTATATTTATATCATTTTATTATTAATTTTGGTAAATATGTTAATATATTTGCATTTTTAGGTGTATATAATAATATCATTTATATGTTTAAGTGAAAATACACAACAAGATTAATTTGCTTTAATAATTGTATAATTAAACAACGCGTAAAAGATATAAATAGTTATATATAAAATTCGTTTGAAGTTTGTACAACTTAATTTTATGGATTTGTTGTCATTGTTGTAGTGTTATTGTTGCTAATATTGTTTTGAAAACTTGTTGAAATTAATTATGGTGTAATTATAGGGTATAACTTATAAACTTTTCAAGCTTAATTTGACCCAAACCACAAGTGGTTAAAAACCGACTAAAACCAAAAAACCGAACCGAAATAGACCCAAACCGAAAAAACGAAACCCAATGGTTTGGGTTTTCAAAAACCGAATTATAACGGTTCAGTTTTCGGTTTTAGCCAAAAACCGACCCAAACCGAACCGTACTCACCCCTACTTAAGAGTGACAAGTCTGTGGGTTTTTTCCCTGAATCACCTGTAACGGCTTATGATCTACATCTCGTAGTCTAGAGTACGTGCAGGGCTTCACCATTATATGGTGAGGTGTTCCCTGATGTCGAATACCGACTAACTGTTCAAAAAAAAAATTTAATACTCAATTCGTTTTATTCGTATATAAAAAATGTTTAATGTGTTTAAATAGTACTCCGTATTTCTTATGTTTGAAGGTGTGTTTAATAAGAAGCTATAGACATTTGTCAAAATCAATGGTGATGATTACAAAAGAGAAAATGTATAATTTATATATTAATTGATAAATAAAATAAGCGTATGGTTAAACTTTTTCTAAATATATGTTCCATTACTCTTGATATATACTAGCCCGACGCAATGCGGTTGTATTCATGGCGATGACGGTTTAGTGGTGGGGACGACTGTTAGTGGTAAAGGCGGCGTTGAGTGGTGTAGATAATTGATGTAAACGATTAATGGATATATTTTAAAAGATAAATGATTGATAGTGTAATATAATCATTAAAGGTATTTTTGACATTTTCCTCCAGATAACTTTCAACATGAGCGTATCTTTTTATAAAATAGTATATATATAGACTTTCCTTATTTTGAGAACCCATTTTTTGTAAGAACCTTGAGAACTCTTAAATTATGTATTGGATCACAAGTTTTTTTTGTTCATTCACATGTGAAATGATATAAAAAAAGTATGTTGTAGAAGAAACTTTTTTAAAAAACCTTCAAAATAGCCTTTTGTGAACTTGTGAATGAATATGTTCACGTTTTCGTTCACATGTAAACAAACGGGTATATATAAGGTTTTGAAAAGATTATTATTCGGCAACATATATTTTTATAATGTTTTACATGTGAATGCATGATGTGTGAAATCTAGTTTAAAATTTATAACAAGATCTACCGCTAACTGATTACAACACACTTACGGGCAGTGTACCCGTTCGTATGTAATATAGCTAACTGGCAAGACCAGGATCGAACACAAGGATTGATTGTTGTACTAAAAGCTGTTAAAATATAAATCAAGAGAAAGTTTGGTTTGTGACCGAATTGTCACTTTGCGTTTCTGAAAGCTATGTAATCAACAAGTAAATGAAAGTACTCAACCGGCGTCAATCGAGAGCACACGAAAATAGTGGGAGTTATAACAAATAATTAAAAAGCCACCTATGTCGAATCCGCTACACAAAAAGTCTAGGTTGCATATGGTTAAGCTCAAAATTCTTTAATGTTGGTGATAATAATCGTGACAAGACAAAAACGCAACCGGCGTGCACTCCGTTTGTAAAATCTACTCAATCACCTAATCAATACACTTTATTGCAACAAGTGGTACCACCAACCCTATTACAATTCCTCGAACTAACTAGTTTGTTTGATTATTTAAATAACAATTTTTATCTTTGTGAAAGAAACGTGGTACCACCATCCGTTAAATCCACTTAACAAAGTAATTTCTATTAGACTTGTATTCTTTACTATCATACCATGACCTAACAAGAGTTATTCATAGACAAACAACTAAAATAATACTTGCATTCAACTAGTACCACTATCGAAGAACACAAATATCACCAAGAACACAAGTTTAAGTGGAAGAAATCACTTCATTAAGATCTTGACAAAATGTTAAGTAAAACCAACTTGAATTCAAAATATTATGCAACCATAACTAATTGTTTCACTTCATCTTCATAGATGTATAGAGATTTAGCTACTCATAATGAAAAGGGTTAAATGCAAATTTCGTCCCTATGGTATTTCAAAAAACGGTTTTCATCCCTCTGTTAGTTTTTGAGTTTTTTTCATCCCTGTGGTCTAACTTCCGTTAAAAATCGTTCGTCCCTGTTGTTAAATCTCCCAACATGAGGGCATCTCTGTCATTTTACCCACTTTCATCCCTGTTCTTCTTTGATCTTCAAACACAACCCAGAAATTCTATTACAAGATCCATGAGGGCATTTAACTGTTTTTCGATTGGTTTTTAATGTATTACACATTTTCACCGTTTAACAATATTTTTTAATCTTTTGCTTCTTCCATCTTTTCTCACTTTTTCAAAGATCTAAAAAGAAAACACACACACACAAATATATACTCGTATATATAAATTTATGTATATAATCAGACTCCATTTCCCATTTAATAAAATGCCCTTTAAATCGATATAAAAAAAATCACCGGAAAAAACTAAAACAACAACCAACACTATGGAATTGGAATCATCATTGAAAGATTATTAACTCAAGAATCAAATCAAAAGAAAACTTACAGTCGTGGCTACCATTTGCTAATTATTGATAGTGATATGAATAAGTAAAGCTTTGCTACCGGAGTTCTAAACGATGAAGACATATTTATGGAAGCGACAGGAAGCGAGAAAAAGGGTGGTTGCCGGCGGTGTTAAGATCTGACTGGTTGTCTACAGTGGTGGTTGTCGGCGGTATAGCCGACCACACTAAGCTAGAAATGGGGTTCGATGCTCACGGTGGCGGATGTAGACTGGTGGAGTGGTGGCTGTGGTTGGTGTTGCCAATCTTCTTATTTTTGTATACAAAACCCAGAAATAAAAATTTGAATTTTGACTAGTATTTTGAATCTTGAGGGTGTTTTGCAAGGATAGAAAAAACCGATCTTGATAGTATAATACTAGGTAGTTTTATAACTAATATTTTCTATTTTTTTAATGAACTTGATGATTTAAAAATATTCTGATTATGTGTATACATTTGATTTTAGGATTATGTTTTTATTTATTTATTCATTTGATTGGGATATTAATAATGAAAAAGTGGGAAAATATTTTGATTATGTACATATATTTGGTGGATGAAATCTGGAAAAAGTAGACTGTTGCTTTTAGATCCATTCGATGTATGGATCTTGTAATAGAATTTCTGGGTTGTGTTTGAAGATCAAAGAAGAACAGGGATGAAAGTGGGTAAAATGACAGAGATGCCCTCATGTGGGGGGATTTAACAACAGGGACGAATGGTTTTTAACGGAAGTTAGACCACAGGGATGAAAAAAACTCAAAAACTAACAGAGGGATGAAAAACCCTTTTTTCGAAATACCACAGAGATGAAATTTGCATTTAACCCTAATGAAAATAACTAGAGATTCAAATAAAAAGGAAAACATAGTTACCAAATGTGAAGTAATAATCCAAATCAAGGTTACAACCAAGCTACAATCAATAATCAAGA